>JAPFBL010000547.1:0-180973 GCA_026182355.1 Hermatobates lingyangjiaoensis | reverse complement strand
TTATTTCTTTAACCGTTCCTTGTATTCAGCTCTTTATATCTCTCCACATTTTTTTTCCTTCCTATAAATCGCCTTTATCATGTTTTCTCAAAAGGACGTTTTTGCAGAATTAAATAAAAATTTGCACCTGATAACTATACATAGATATACTTTATGAAGAAACTACATTATTATTTTAAAAGTTTAACTGTGATTTACAAGCTGATTTGTATTAAGCATATTCCAGACGTTTGATGTACAGAAAGTTCATGCTCAAAGAGGCAACGGTAGCTACGTGTCTTGCTTGCTCGCCTAGACTAGACTATTAGATCCTGGGTTCGATTCTCACTCTGGACCTTGAGTGATTTTTTTTTCACGCGGGAGGAAAGGTCTGAGTACGTAGCGTTTCGAAAGGACGTTAATCCGTCGGTCCCAAGCCTCATGATAGGTACTCATTAAAGACATTCTAACTTTACTTGGGTTAGGCAAAATTTAGCACTTGCAATGTACACTCACTAGGGATTCACAATATTCTTATGAGAAATGAGCGTTATATATATATATATATATATATTAGTGATGGTTGGTAGCAATCTTTCTTGTAAACATGTTTCTAAAAAAATTTATGCCAATTTCATGCTTGGTCACCTTTTTTGACCATATTTATACATACATATATATATATATATATATATATATATATATATATATATGTGTGTGTGTGTGTGTGTGAGTTGTAGATTGTTTTGATAAATGTATTATAGTCTTACTCTAATTTTAGCCCTGAAGATGATGTACAAATACATCGAAACGTCGGCCTAGAAAGGAGTTAATTTCTTTTATTTGACCTAGCCCTCAATAACAAAACAGTGAATATATATATATATTGTTGAAATGTATCGCAGCTTTGGCATTAACGACTTTCAAACTAAGCTGTTCCAGTCTCCTGACAGTCTTACGAATAGAAGGTGGTAATTCCCAAATAAGTTGTCCAAAGGACATTGAGACACTTTTTTGAAACACTTTAATAGATATCAACAATTTTAATACAACTGAAAACTAACATCACAGTTAAAGAATTTAACATAAGACCACCTTATATTCGTAAGACTGTTAGGAGACTGGAACAGCTTAGTTTGAAAGTCGTTAATGCCGAAGCCGCGGTACATTTCAACTATATATATTATTAAAAATTATACCAATTTTAACTTTTGTTCTTTTCCGAGTTAATTTTTCAAGTTTTCTCACTATGGATTTCCACCTTTCTGGTAAAATATAAAGTAATTAACCAAAAGATTTATTCTTGACTTCCATTTTATTCACTAAACAAGTTTTAACCATAACAAACAAATTAGCATTGCATACAAATTAATAATTAATAAATAATAATAATTGTGTTAATAATTTAGATAGTTCTTATTTTTGTATTTGAGTTCTGTTATGATTTAGTTATTAGTCCCTGAAGATGGTCAGAGCTGACCAAAACGTCGTATATAATTTGTATGTAATGTTAATTTGTTTGTTATGGTTAAAACTTGTTTAGTGAATAAAATGGAAGTGAAGAATAAATCTTTTGGTGAATTACTTTATAATTTACCAGAAAGGTGGAAATCCATAGTGAGAAAACTTGAAAAATTAACTCGTAAAAGAACAAAAGTTAAAATTGGCATAATGTTTAATAAAACATGTTTGATTGAAGGTCTGCTCCCAAAATACACAAATATATATATATATATATATATATATATATATATATATAATATATATATATATATATATATTATATTTCGTGTATACTGGCAGCAAGTCTTCTTTTAAACAAGTGTTGTTAAAAAGCACAGCGGCTTCAGCATTAATAATCTTTTTAGAAAGATGTTCTATTTGCCTTATTATTTTCTTATAATTCACTGGTAGCTCAAAAATTAATCTACCTAATTCCATAACAAGAATAGGAAAACAATCTTGAAGAGAAATAATGAATCAAACTATATTTGACACTACACAAACACAAACTAGGTTAAAAAACTAGGGAAACAAGCTTTTGGCCACATTGGCCATCATCAGGTAAACAGTAAACAATAAAACGAAACAATTAAAACATAAACTAAAAATTAACAACAAACTAAATAAGCACAGTTCAAATAGTGGCAGTGTGTAACTGTCAAAGCAGCGCTACATGCGCGCACCCACGCGTTAGACAGTTGAATCACTCCAGCACTTCTCGCCTTCGACAGGTCACAACAAGGAAGAGTTCCGAACAAATTTTATTTTAGGTTCGAAGGTCCTAGAACTCGGGATGACGAACATGTCACTGATTTGAGAGTTCAGTGCGGGGCACAAATCTTTGATTAATAAAGCCTCTAGTATTTGTAGCCTGCCTCGATCACTGTTCTTAGCCAAAACTGAGGTTCCCTCTACTAGCGTATTTCTATTGAGGGCACCTCCGTGTTCTTTCTTAACATGATCCTTAGGGGCTCCTGTGGAGAGATGGAGGGTTAGACGCCTCGACAGCTTCGTTGTTGTCATACCGATGTAGGTAGAAGGAAGGGCTGCACATATATATATATATATATATATATATATATATATATATATATATATATATATATATAGCTTTTTAGTAGAACCTCAATCCCAAAAAAAAGTGATCAATATTTGTAAAAGGGAGTGCAAACTAATTTGAAGATTTGTTAATGACCCTCTAAAACCAATGCAACTTACCAGTGTAAGCGTGCGTGCTGACCGTAATGAAGACTGGTGTCAACGAAATTCTTTGATATTGATACATTTTCAATACGTTTCTTCTCAATATTCGTTGCATATCGTTTGATTTGATGTTAACTATGTAGGTCAAAGAGATTATTATATGCTGTTCATGAAAGTTTCAACTGTTGATGTACTATTAGTTTGAAAAAAGAAATACCGATTACTATTATTGTCTGAATAGTAATTTAGCAGTGAAATATGTTCTGAAATATGGTTTTGAACGAAAACAGGTCTTCACACACGAAACTATAGAGCAACATCTTAAGAGTGCAGATGTAAACCTGAAGAAGAACACTAAGTGTTCGAAATGCATTGTTATGATTTATATTTTGTTAATGTAGCTTTTTAAGAACTCAACCATAGTAGTATTGGCAAAATTAGTGAAATAGAATACCCCATTGGAAATCCGAATTTAAAAGGATATCCTTAATCTCTGACGTAGTAGTCTGAACAAACAAAAACATCTTCTAAAGTCTATGATATGATAAGGCAGCAGGTTGCTGTTATTATAAGTTATTTGAAACATTAAAATTGCATTTAAATTCAAGTTTATATATATATATCAAACCTCAATATGAAATGGGGAAAAAAGACTAAAATCTTTCAACCGTAACAAGCGGTCTTCGTCAGAGTCAAAAACCTTTCAGTTGGTTACCACTGACTGGGTCACCACTGACCCAGAGTCAGTTGGGTTTTTGACTCTGACGAAGACCGCTTGTTACGGTTAAACTTGCTACGGTTTAGTCTTTTTTCCAGATTTCATATTGTGGTTTGATCATTGATTATTTCACGTGTTTATGTGAAACCTTGTTTTATATATATATATTGAATTAATTTTTTGATTTTGTCAACAGGTGGTGTCCAAGATGAACCAGAGTTTTTCTCCTTGTACTGACTTCAGAACTTACTCTTGTGGAGCATGGCTCAACAACCATCCGATTCCAAGAGATAAAAGTGAATGGAATGTCAAGAAATATCTTCAGTTCAAACGTACGTGTATTGTATATTTTATTTCCCATATATATTGAGACCTGAATATTAGTATTTTTTTTGTTAAATTACTTTTAAATGACAATTCTATTTGTTCATTTTGATATTTTGTTAGTACATACGGAATATGGACTCAGTTGGGTTTGTATCTTGACTAAAACATTACAGATTATTGGTCTAACAAAGACTGCAATATATAAGATTATATAAAAAGATTGCAAATTAAACACGTGAAATAGCAATCAATGATCAAACCACAATAAGAAAAGGGAAAACAAGACTAAGATCTTTCAACCGTAACAAGCGGTCTTCGTCAGAGTCAAAAACCCAATCAGTTGGGTTTTTAACTGATAGATAATTGATAGAAGATTATATATAAACCAAGTCAATTAATATAGACCAATGTTATTCAATACGAGTTCAAAATCCAAAAAGAGTAACAAACAGAGTAAATAAATACACTTACAAACTCAAATTTTCGGGCAATTTGTCTTCAGGAGAAAGGAGAGTGGGAAATCAAACACGCTGTAGACATGATGACAAGTAACTGATTGGTTTGGAGGAATAGAGTTAAGAAGATATAAACAAGAAATATCAGATAAGCAGTACAAGTTGGGTAAATTTAAAAGAATCAAAAAAAAATTGGAGAGAAATTAAAAAAAAATATATAAACTACATTGACATAAAGAACACACAGAAATGAAACAGAAATAACTTATTGTTTCACGTAGTGAGTTTCTGTTTCATTTCTGTTTGTTCTTTATGTCAATGTAATTTATTTAGTTCGTGGAATCGTTTCAGTTAATTGGTTATATATATATATATATATAAAATAAATTCAAAACGAAGGAAAGACACAGACATAACTCACATCGATATTTCGACCATCGTCGTCATTAGGAGGTGTGAAGAGCGAAGAGTCCCGCAGGAAGACAGGGCGGCGACTGGTGGCAGGGCGCCATCGACCATGGAATAGAATCAAAACTATAGTTCAATGTACATAAAGAAACATAGAGAAATTAAAACCGTACACTTACAGTCTCTAATTTTAAAAATGAACTGTATTTGTCCATTTCGGATCATATTTTATCGTAAAATACGATAAAATTAGAGACTGTAAGTGTGTGCTTTTAATCTCTCTATGTTTCTTTATGTACATTGAACTGTAGTTGTCCATTTCAGATCGTATTTCTATCAAAAAAGTATATATATGAGATTTGGGGAAAGTATTATGTGTCCACACAAAAAGTTTATTATCGAAAACTAATAACGCGTTTCGAACATTGATGTTCTTCAACAGGTTACGTCTGCTCTGCTGCGGTGGTTATTAAGTGGGTGAGTCCTTGCTTGGCCTCACCCATTGAATAACCCAACCACCCGAGTAGAGCAGATGTAACCTGAAGAAGAACATCAATTGTTCGAAACGCGTTGTTAGTTTTTTTATATTAACAAAACTTTTTTGTGTGGAGACATAATACGTTCTCCAATATGAATAAATACCACACTATAACAATTGCACAATTAATGAATATACGAGATTTGTGTAAATAATTATATCATAAAAAATAAATTGAATTGACTAATAAATAATAATATAGAAGAAAAAAAATATAAAGGGGTTTAGAAGAATGTTAGAAATTTTTAATATTGAATGGTGAAGTATTACACAAAAAGGGTAAAATTTATATTTATATCTGTCCGTTCTAAAATAGTTGTTTAACGATGACCACATTTTGGTTATAATAGATGAAATAAGATAGCGTCATTCAAATAAAACGATATAATTTTTTTATGAATAAGTCTAATATTTGAGTGCAAACCGCTACAGATTTCCCCCTCTCTTCGTCATTGCCTATTTGTTTTGTTGAAAAATTTAATGAATATATATATATTTTCTTTTTCTTACAGACAAGGAACGAATTCGTGATTTAATTACAACAATGACAACGCAAATGCTGGACTTGGAAAAGATAGAATGGAAGGTGAAGAACTTGTATGATTCATGCATGTCACTGGACACGGTGGAAACAGAAAGAGCCAGGCCTTTGGAGAAGGTCATCGGAGAACTGGGTGAGCATCCTCTGTCCCTCTATAAAAACATTACTGATAAACTCACAACCAAACAGCAACAATTCCACAACACTTACTATGAGTCCATCTATAAATTAACATTTGTATCAAATAATCAGAACCGATAAGATTTAAATTTTTAAAAAGAAAAAAAAATGATAGACTGCAATGAAAAATTGGAAGGTTAGCTATATTATTTGGTATAAGTTTATCAAATGTAAATCCTTATCTGCATTTTTTTTATTTATTACTTGACGCACTTCACCTGAAGGCATAATATATATAAAGTCTTTGTAATATGAAATATTCGTGTAATTCATTCACATTTATCTATGCAAATAAAAATTTGAAAGTTCCAAATAGCAGTAGATATATTATTTGATATAATCTTTAATTAACTGTAAATTCTTATCTAACATTTTTTTATTTATTATATTTTATGTACCTTGCCTGAGGACATGACATATATAAAGTCATTGTATTATGAAATATTGGTGCAATTCATTCATATATATCTATTCTTTATATTTTGCATTTAGTGCATCCAATGTTATTTATCTTTATGTTTAGCATTCCATCTATTATCCATATGTTGATTATTTAATATTTTCATGCCTAAAAACATTATGTCTCATGATCTCATAAGTAACTTAGAGGTACTAAAAATAAATATAAACACGAAATATAAATAGCTAGGAAACCCTTTGGACGGTTCAATTTCGTTTGTTGTTTGCATTTTTCTGAAGTAAAATAGTATTTTCATTATACAAAAAAAATCTGGAGTGGCCTACACTCTACTTTACTATAAGTAACTTAATGTCAAATTTCTTGAGTATATAAAACATAACGTCTCATTTAAGCATAACGAAAACATCTAAATGGGATATAATTATTAGCCTGTCATTCCTGAGGTAGTACAGATAGTGATTGAAGAACATATCAATTTATAAGCTTATTTTTGTACATCACAAATAATTTATTATTTGCAAATAATTTCATTAGTATAACTACAGCAGTAATAACATTTTTGAAAAACCAAAGTGAACATTTCTTGAAACGAAATAGTATCCTACAAGAGAACATGGCTATTGTTCAAATAGCCAGTAGATTTCTTACATCGTTTACTTGACATCCTTCTACATTGAATATTAATGTAAAATTTTCAAATTTGAAACAGTAAAATACTCTTTTTTTCTCTGAAAAACTTCTTAAACAGCGAAGAAAATGTTGTTTTAAGGTGATTTGTTAATTAAAGATGTACGATAATTATAGTTATTAATCTCTAAACGAAAGATTTCAATTTTGAATTATCTTTTACATTTTTGGTTTTTAACAGAATTATTATACTGGGAATTTTATGGCTTCTTAGCATTTAATAAGATCATTTTCCTTCTCCTTTGTCAAATAACATATATACGAATTTTTTTTTAATGAGTGTTATCATTTACCTGCACAATATTATTCCTCTTACATCTCTTATAAGTCAATAATATATTTTCATTTTTCCATTAGAAACATCAATTTTATCTCAGTGGATTCGCTCAAAAAATTTCTAAGTCAATGTAAACAATGTAAAAAAATACAAAAAATTCGACAAGTATAGCAGGTGATCTCTTAGTCTAGAATAAACAAACAGTTTTTATATTGTTATTGCTCTTTCCCGTAATTGAAATTTCATGAATTTTTTTTTGTGAATTGCTAATTTTTTGTTCCATGTTTGGTCAAATTTTCATTTTTTTTTAACGAGCTGTTTAGCGTCAAAAAATCATTTTCTGAAAACACAAATCGTACTGTAACGCCCCTTTAGCAAAAGTAATTTCAAAAAAAAAATATCTCAACTCATTCGCCATATAATGTTCTATTTGTAGGCATAGTCTCATTCTTGTCCGTCAAACAGTATGGCTTGTATCGCTCTCACAAGGTTTGAGATTGAATTATAAGTCAAAATTTTTACATTTTATTGAAAAAAAAATATTTCCTGTTGTCTTAAAATTCTGAATATATTTTTCGTTTGTTGCATTTGTGACTTCAAAGATAATGTCAAAATTTCTAAACTCTAGGGTTATCAGTTTAGGAGAAATAAATGTTTTAAAAAAAACGGTTTTTGGCAAAAAAAGTGACTTTCCTATCATGCATAATTCTTCCCAAACAGTAGGGATCTTCGTCTAAATGGGGCCCATTTTTTTGTAAAATATCAACTTGATCCATCAAAGATTCTGGACCGTAGCGTGGTAACAAGCAATGCTAACACACGCACCCACCCACCCACCCACCCACCCACACACACACAGACATCATCGTATAAACGTCATAAAACGACTTCTGGTACCTCAAAACATGTAATTCCGTCAAAATCTCGAGATCGAATTTTTTCACGATCACTATACTTTACTTATAGTAAAGTAAAAACAGTATTAAGTCAGTTAAACTAATATTTAGTTTTCAATTTATTCAAAAAAGGTAAAAAATAGGAAATATTCGCACAAAAAAACTAGCTCTTGTCTATGGGCTATAAGTCTTGAAGAACTAGTGGGCCAGATTGAAAAGATCAACGAGCCGGGTGTTGCCCAAGGGCCGTTTGTTTAGCCCAAGCTACCTCAAATAAAAATTTGGACTGCCAAATGCATTTGCTTATAACTCACGAAAGGCATTCTCAAGAGGAACAATGCCTAAATAATCAATGATAAAAAAGGTGATTGTGTCTGAAGCAACGCAGATAATTATGGTTAGGAATAATCCTCAAAATTGCTGTTATTTATAACATTATCATTATTGTGAATGATACTCGTAATTATAATTGAGTTAACTGAATAATAAATCTATGAAGATTTACTATTACAATCTTCATAGAGTATATAAAAATCCCATTTATACAAAATTTAGCCTGATATCGTTGCAAGGCGTTTCATATCAAACTTTCTTCTCACCCAAATCGACTTGTTCAAAACCGATCTTCACTGATCTGGCTTACGGACTTGAATAATGGGGTTGGCCAAAACCTTCATACATTCATGAAATTTAGCAATCCAAAAACCTCCACAATGTCACTAATGCTCCTTATTATGTCACGAATTACAATCATCATAGAGTACATAAAAATCCCATTTATACAAAATTTAGGCGTTTCATATCAAACTTTCTTCCCACCCGAATCGACTTGTACAAAACCGCCCTTCTTCTTTACCTTCCTAGAATCTCCCAAACGACTCAACAGAACATGGCCGAGGAATATACTGCTATGATTATCTTTTACAATCAAGAACCGAAGTAAAAAAATTGAACGCGTGTGTTTTATTCTTTACTCATGTGTATCAAATCTATTTGTATTTCTCTTACTACATATGCTTGTTATGCAAGATATGCGTAATTGTATATTTTTAAATAAATATGTTAAAAATAAAAAACACTGAAAAATCATTTGCCTACACCATAGAAGAGTCATTGTGACTGTAGTCCTCAGTATTGTCACAATGGTGTCAAAACCAATCAAAAAAGGTAATAAATTGACTGCAAAGACCTCGAAAGGGGCCAGGTTAGCTCAGTGGTTAACGTGCTCGCCTCTGAGTTGGTAGTCCGGGGATCCCCACCTGACCCTCCCTGGTTAATAAAAAAAGACCTCCCAGGTGGAATAAATCTGAGTACATCGTCCCTCGGAGAGGACGATAAACTGTCGGTCCCCAGCCTGTACGATATCACGTGAGTACCTTGATAAGTTTCCTATTGTTTTGAGTAAGTTCCCTACTCAAAATGCACTTGAGTTGCAAAATTTTAAAACTCCCAAGGTAGAATCTGTAGAATTACCGATCAAAAAGCCGGTAAACTACTGACGCTATCACTCGCTAGGGGATCGGTTTAAACAATAAAAAAAAAAAAAGGCCCACGTATGTTGTGTCTATCGCTGTACAAACTCCATTGTGCCTACGGCACACAAAGGTCATTAAGGTTACGGGCCACGAAAGTCAGCTCCTTAAGTCTCACATAGTTAACTGCATCTAACATCCCCGAAGATGTTAAAAAAGGCTAAGCCTAATGTACTTTTAATATATCATAATGTTACAGAATGAGAATTTCATTCATCTTTATAAACCTTCTCAACTTAATTAAGGCGACCATTAGAAAGATATGTTAATGTGTTATGTAGGGTTTTAAATATTATAATGTATTTACTGTAAATGTTATGAAGCACGTTTGGTTAGTACTAGAAATTGCGGAGGTTGAAATGCTGGCATCTGGCCACCATAGGGCTCTTTTTGCCTCTACTAATTTTGCCCGGACAAGGCGACCAATCAAGTGCTAAAGTAATTGAGCCCGTGGCAAGCCACCAAACTGACTATTCCGACGATGTCCACTGAAGTTTTTAATTCACGAATGTGAAATGCATTACATCATTTGGATAAACTACGTTTCCTTACTAAGTCTGGAACGAACTTACTAACTCCTTCCTTCCTTCCTAACCTTCCTTACTAACCCGAACGTAAAGAGCACGAAACATTTTGTCTATTTTCTTCAATAGTTATTATAATTAACCAACTATTGTATGTTCCATAGTGTAGAATTTAATATACCTTCTAAGTATACTCAAACAGAAAATTTTGATGGTGTTTGATTTGTTAATGTTAATGTTAATGTGTTTGATTTTGCTATGAAACCTGTTCTTGTAAGTAACCTGTTTTTCATGATGTCTTCAAGATTAGATCTAACTTCCATTAGGTGTGTGCATCCATGAGTATGTGTTGAGTAAGCATATACTTATGCGTATATATATATATATACGAGTTCGAGATTAACAAAGAGCAACACACAAAGTAGGGAAACACACTTACAGACTCAAATTTTCGGGTAATCCGTCTTCAGGAGAAAAGAGAATGGGAGACCAAGCACGTTGTAGGCGCAACGGCAAGTAACCAACCCGGCAACCGCCAGTGCTGTCAACCGTACCCGGTCTTAAAGTATAAAATTAGGAGAAGATATAAACAGAAGCTCAGATAAGCAGTACTGGTTGGGTAAAACTATAAGTAGGTGAAAAATTATAAACAATATAAGATAAAAACAAACTATAAGAAACAAAAATAATGATAGAGAAAAGAAGAAAAAATAAATAAATAAATAAAAATAAATACAATACAAAAAACTTGCATTGGTTGTTTTAGTAAATAAAAGATAGAGACTGAATAAAAGGGTAAGTATGGGAAACTAGTTAAGAATAAGAATTTAGAAAAATAAAATAGGATAAAACAAACTAGTAGTAAGTGAAGAAGACAAAATAGATATACACAAAATATACGAAAGAGGAAAAAAGAAATAAGTACTAGAGAATAAAGAATACTGGAAAAAAAGTACAAAAAAAAATATATATATATATAATATATATGTGAAATTAAACACCACAATAAACAAATAATATTACATATAATGCTCTAGGGCCTTTCGTCAAAACATCATCAGAGAGCTAAATGAACCAAACAACAAGTATATTAGCAAGTTAACCTGGTTGATTGAAGTCTTCAGGATTGCTGGCATCCCTGTCTAAATTTAAAGTTCCTAAAATTGAAGGGGTCTTAATTTTCTTACTTATTTCTTTTGTCAATATTTCATATTGGCACACATTTAGCTCTCTGATGATGTTTTGACGAAAGGCCTTAGAGCATTATATGTAATATTATTTGTTTATTGTGGTGTTTAATTTCATATATTATATCAAGAGTTATTGTTGATTATTAATCTTTCATATATATATATATATATATATATATATATATATATATATATATATATATATATAACCTAGAATTTAAAAAGAACACATAGAAAAGAAATCACTGAACTCACTACTATATTTCGATGTCCTCGTCTTCAGGAAAAGATGTGAATCGCTCCAAAGGCTGATAACGACTGACTTGGCGTTCGAATATATATATATATATATGTGTGTGTGTGTGTGTATGTGTCTGTGTCTGTGTCTAGGTGGTAAAAATGAACTAATTGAACACTTCTATTATTTAATTTTTAGTTAGCATCATTGGCTATTGTAAATATTCTGATGAGAGCCATTAATGAGAATGGACACAAGCCAAACAAAAACCAAACAATATAGTCCCTGCCGTTTGCGATTTTATTGCCGTGATAGCGCCTATGAGCTTCCTGGAATAGAAATGATGTTAGTTTTAAATTACTCATTGACAAAATAATAAGGAAATGTCCATAAGATTAAATTAAATGTTTATAATGGTATATACTTTAGCAAATAGTGTCTTTATAATTTGTGAAAGTACGTATTTAGTGTGTTGGACGCCAAATACAAATTTATATTTAAAAATTGCTTATAATAGATATTTGGATAATAATTCGTCATCAGGAATACATTAGAAGAGAATATAAAACGAGATAGATTTGATCAGTCTGAAAAAACGAAAATAATTCTTCAAATATAGTTTAGATTAACAACCGATTATGACTCGAGGTCGATATGCCGAGTCGATCACATCTCTCCGTCTTCATATTATATTCTGATCTCCTCGTCATCATGAAGTGTTGTTCGTCACCTTTCTTCAGAACGACTCACTTCTATATCTCTCTACCTGATGACGACGTAGTCAAAATATAGTAGTGAGTTTCTGTGTTCTCTGTTATGTCTGCTCATTCTGTGAAATTAGTTTATTTATTCGTGAAATAGTTTCATTTCATTGGATTTATATATATATATCTATTATAGTTGACTGTCGTCCCTCCGTCAATTCACTTCTCCTGAGGACGACCGCCATTACGGTCGAAATATTGAAAAGTGAGTCTTTGTTGTGTTTCAGTTTATGTGTCACTGCTTATTTTAATTGTTATTTGTCCTGCCGGACCGTATTTCGTTTATCATGGTATATATATATAGTCAGTTGGGTTTTGACTCTGACGAGACCGCTTCTTACAGTTGAAAGATCTTAGTCTTGTTTTCCCATTTCATATTGTGGTTTGATCATATATATATATATATATATATATATATATATATATAATGATCAAACCACAATATGAAATGGGAAAACAAGACTAAGATCTATCAACCGTAACAAACGGTCTTCGTCAGAGTCAAAAACCCAACTGATTTATATATATATTACTATATATATTATATACGTTAATCTCTAACCATCGCTTCGCAAGTGCGCATGGTATTCCTATCTCTTCTCTCTTGATGACGGTTATACCAAAAATTAGAGACCATAAGTCTGTTTTTCTATATACTGTGTACCTGTAGTTTACTTTGAAACGTTTGTTGTTCTTTGTAGATAGTTTTCAAAGTAGAAAAAGTTAGTTTCCATTAATATATATATATATTATTATATATATATATATATATATATATAAATCGTTAAAACGTACCGCAGCCTCGGCATCCACGACCTTCAAACTCAGCTGTTCTAGTCTCCTGAGAATCCTACGGCTAGGGGTAGGTAACTTACTGTGTTTGAAGGTCGAGAATGCCGAAGCAATATGCCTACGTGAAGATTTGTTGCCCTCATCCACAAATATATATATATATATATATAGTACAATACAGACAAAGAAACATAGAAAAATCAAAAGAACACACTTACAGTTTCTAATTTTCGGTTTAAACCATCTTCAGGAGAGAGAAGAGACGGAAACCAAGCGCACTGGTTCAGAGACGGTTGGAGACTCCAACCTGGTTCAGTGGGTCTCCAACTGTCTCTGAACCAGTGCGCTTGATTTCCCTCTCTTATCTCTCCTGAAGACGGTTCAAACCGAAAATTAGAGGCTGTAAGTGTGTTTTTTTGATTTCTCTATGTTTCTTTGTCTGTATTGAACTATATTTGTCCGTTTTTGATCGTATTTCCAGCGAAAAGAAAAGTATATATATATATATATATGTATATAATTTTCACATAAGCACGTGAAATAACAATCAATGATCAAACCACAATATGAAATGGGAAAATAAGACTAAGATCTGTCATCCGTAACAAGCGGTCTCTGTCAGAGTCAAAAACTGTGTTTTTATATTCAAAGATACTAGTAATAAGACAATATGATAGATTGAAAGTAGAATGTGCTACGTGGCTCTGTTACGCTTAGTAAGCATATTTTTTGCTACTCATTCTCCGTTCATTGGCTGATCTTCAAGGTTAAAGATCGCAAATCAACACTGTTCTGCAGTCTAAATAACCTACTGACTTATATTTGCCTTTAGTCTCTTTAACTCTCCTTTTAATTTTCATATTTTCAGTTACTCTTTCCTCATTTGTGTATCCATTCTCTTTCTTTATCATAAGCAAAGTGAAGTAGATATTACCTTATAACAATTTTTATGTTTTGATAATGATTTCTATGTAAATGTGACATGCCTACATAAGAGAGTTATAAAATATAAAACTGATTTTTTTTCTTCAATTAATTCTGAATAAGTAAAATTTGAAAGCTGTCTACTGTTTTTCAACAAAGTTCCTTGGAACGGAAACATTTCACCTTTCATTTATTAATGACAGCTTGTTAACTACCTCTTCAAGAGCCAATAGGACTAAGGCTCCAACAAGCAGTTGTTCACATACTAATCAAAACCTTCCTAGTCACTGAATGTTTTTCTGTTTTAAAGATCCGTCTTCAGAGGATTAAAAAAATATAGTGGTGATTCTACATTTCGTTATAGATCAATGTTAGTTTTAAAAATGACCCTCTGTCGACTTCAAAGCGATTGAAGATTGACTGATGAAAGCCTTTCACCTGTTCCTTCGTAAGTAGATATTACCCCATCTTGAAGGTACTTTAAGATATTCATAAAAAATACTGCTAATGCTAATAATATGTTTGTTGACATTTTTATTATAAAATCTCGGTCACTTTTTTGTTTGTTTTCCAATGACCACACTTATAAGGCTTTCACCTTTTAGTGCTGTTCTAGGGGGCGAAAATCTTGGCTCATTTAATATTTTTCATCCATTTTAGTCATGGTTAGAGCCGCATTACTTGTTGATTCTACATTGGTAGTCCTAAAATTTGCCTAACTCAAGTGTATTAAGAGTAGAGATCTTTATAGAGTACCTGACATCGTACAGACTCGGGACTGATGGTTTAACGTTCTCTCCAAGAGACAACGTGCTCATATTTATTCACCTCCCTTGTGAATAAAACGATGGGTATCGAACCCTGGACCTACGAGTTTAGAGGCGAGCACGTTAACAACTGAGCGAACCTGGCCCCTAGCTCGAGTCTCCTTACATATGTCCAAATATTCTGATCAGGGGGTTTAATCGTAGATATAGGCACCACTGACGCGAGAACAACAGCTGAGGCATTGTCCAGCGGACACCTACGCCACTGGCAGCTATTTGTGAGGCTGGAGATAAAAAATCCTTTTTATATTTGAAAGACCCGCGTATTTTTGTCAACATATAAGTGGCGTACCAACTATTTTTTCTGCTCAGAGCAATCGTAAGATTTCTCCGTATCGTAATCAGAAGATAATGCCACCTCCCGGCAGTTGATTATCCACTAACCTTCAAAATACCCGAGAGTCCTCAAAATATTTATTTTCATAGAATTACAATTTTAGTCTGATGTTATTAATACCAGACGTGCATCTTATTACAGTATTCAATTACTTATTACAAACCAAAAACGTATAATTTAAATCATAAAAATATTGTTAAATTAAATTAACTTGTTCAGCAAACAAATATAATATAATTTCAACCCCTTAAGAAACTTAGTTTTTGAAAAATTTAAAATAAATTTATTTTTAATTTGCAAATGTTACACTTGAAAAATCCGTTTAAAAATAGTAATACACATAAAAAAAAACAATTACGACCTAAGAAAGTCGTTTCAGTATAAAATTTCAGATTTTTTGTTAGCTGTTTATTATTTTGATTTTTTTCTATTTTGTATGGCACCCCTGGTATATTCCGCCCGGGTCGGACCGCCCCTGTTATGCCTCTGCAACATATTATATGAATAGGTCATCATTTTGAAGCAGCATAAAGAAATTCCAAGTATAAACATTTCATCATTAAAAAAAGAACTGATTTCTGACAAATTCAGTTTACAGTAAGCTCTGTTTTAAATACCACGAGATAGTGATTCCCACTAGTTCAATAGCGTCCCCTAGTAGGCGTTGTTGATATACGAAGGGGCGTTAAAGTCTCTACTTTATTTATGGGGCGTCAAACACACACAGAGGGGCGTTGACCATTCGACTGGAATCTCATCTTATCGCATATTTATCATCAGGAGTTTCACCATGTCGAAATCGACACCACCTGTTTTTACAAGTAAAAATGTTGCTATGTTCTATGCAATTAATTTTATTAACCTCTCACATCAGAAAATTTTTTTTTTTAACCCTGGTGTTTATACTAACTTGAAAATATCTTCATAGTTCACCGTTTGCCCGGTGTATAGTGGACGTTCTGTGATATATTTGACTGTGTATGTTATAGTAATACGAACAACGACCAAATTCCTCGTCAAATTGTGCCCCCATTGATGCAAGACTGAAGCAATATCATAAAATTTTATCTGGTCAATAAAGCCTTTAGAATAATCATGGTCTAATATACAAAACTGCCAAAACTAATTTAACAAAGTAATGGTATAGCGTGTGTTTATATTTCAGAAAAGCATGATCACATTTTGCAGTGACAACAATTGTATTTGATGCATATTTTATCATTTCGTAAAAGCCATTGCAGCCATGCTGAAAGCACCTGATCCTGTTGAATCATTCAACTTAAGCAGCATAGATCCTGTTTGGCACTCAGAGGAGTCACACCGTATGTTTGTGCCTCCGATAATTAATTAATTACCATTAATGGGAGAAGAACCAGAAAATGAATCTTACTTTTGTCCCTTTTACGGTCCTCCGTAAGGATGGCCGTAATTGGGCCATAGTATCCGTAGAACTGTACCCGTACGTACAAGTACCCATAATACGTACAAGTACCCGTAGAACTGTGTGGCTATAAAATTTTCTGTGGTTTAATTTATTTGTATCTAATATAAAAACAGAGTTAATTAAATTATCACTATCATTATTATTATTATGCTTTAATATGCCCTTCATTTAGGTTTCTAAAATAAGCATATTATCCTTATCAGAAAAACATCACAATATACTAGTCATGTTATAAGTTACCTATTTATAATTAGTAATTCTTATTAATTAAGAATTGATAATTAAATAAAATTAAACAAATATAAATTATATAAGAAACTGCACAAAAAAGTTGCAGTAATGAGTTTAATAATTACTTTATAACTATTTGCAAGATATGATCAATTTAACTGAAGCTGAATGAAAAAAAAATAGGTTTAAGCTAGATTATTAAAATTAGTTTAAAACAAAAAATGATTGTAAGATAACAATTTCTTATTGTTAGCATTGAACTATTTAAAATAAATACTTATATTCATATTCTGTTATTGATTTTTTAAAGTTGTTAAAATTTTTTTACTTTATATATAAAGTTGTAAACAATATAAAAGTTAAAATTTCATAAAAAAAACTGATTTTTTTAAAATAATAGATACGAACTATTAGACTGGAATAATGAAAAAACTGAATATTTGTGAAGAACATAATAGGAAAGAGTCAATTCCTCAGACTTCAATATTACCCAAAGTTATTATGATTCATAAACACAAAAAAATTTTCATCTGATTTTAAGGTTTTCAGAGATTCTTTGAATTTCAAGAAATTCTGAATGCCAGAAACTCTAGAACTCTAGAGTTAGTAGTTTAAGAGAAAAAAATGTAGTCTAAAAACTTACTACAAAGTTTTTTGGCAAAAAAAAAGTGACTTTTCCATCATGCACAATTGCTGCCAAAAAAAAAATAGGGCTCATCTACTCTATGGGGCCGATTTTTGTGTTAAATATCAATTTGATCCATCAAAGTTTCTGGACCATAGCGTGGCCACAAACTTTGGATACATACTCACCCAACCTACCCATACACAGAGGTCATTGAAAAAACTTCAATGGGATAACGACTTCTGGAACCTCAAAACATGTAATTCCGTCAAAATTTCGAGATGGAATTTTTTTACGATCACTATATATTAAAGTGATCAGAAGAACTGATTAATTTAACATATCAGATATATTACACTAACTTTATCAAATTTTGAACTGACCGTAAACAGAGTTATGGTCAGTCACGGGCAGTGACTGACGTCTTAATATATGGTGGGAGAAAAGAGAAAACGGGCTACTTAATAATTTATTATTTTTGTAAAGTAAGTATAGTAATATAATATATAATTATTAAATATATAATTATACTCACGAAATAATCATGTTTTATTATTCTAAAAATGGATATAATAATAAGTTTATTAATTAAACTTAAAATGGAGACCATGCAGCAGTGGGGAAGATGGTAATACGAATTTTTATTCTTAGTATGAGACAACAATTTTTACGAATGGCTGCTCGTAAAGCGAACTGCTCGTACAATGAGGAATTTGTACTACGGGGTCCCACTGTATTAATTTAATTAATACCCGTACAAGTACCCGTAGAACTATGTGGCTATAAAGATTCTGTGGTTTAATTTATTTGTATCTATATAAAAACAGAGTTAATGAAATTATCACTATCATTATTATAATGCTTTAATATGCCCTTCATTTAGGTTTCTAATTGTAGAAATATAACATATCGAGTTTTCAACAGAAATACATGTTTTGAAGTTATTTCAGTTCAATGATTTAGGTTTCGCAAATTCGTGCATTCCTGTGTTTTTTTGTATGTGTGCAGAGTAAGTTACTGTTAGCTCGGTACCAATTCTCCTCTTTATAGTGTACTTTCATCAGAAAAAAAATCAGTTTTTCTTCGATTTGGTGGGAATCAGTTAACACAAATCTGACTGAAATATCTATGCTTATTGCTTTTTAGTTGATATATGTATAGCGTTTAGTTAACTTTTGAATCTTAAATATAGTTTAAGGTTATAAGTCTTTTCTAACGAAATAACCTAAGTAAACTATACTTTACTATAAAAGTTTTTGAAAAGAGTTTTGATTTAAGTTACCATTGATTTTAAACAGTAAAGTAAAGCCAGTAAATATAGATAATACATATTTAATATTTGAATATTAAACAATACAATTTTTCGTAAACGAAGCTCATTTGTACTTTAATTACTTTAAGAGTTTTTCTTTTTTGGTGAATATCAAATGTAAAGAAGTAAATAGCTAATATTTTTATACTTTTATGCTTCAACTATAAATAAATATATATGATCAAACCACAATATGAAATGGGAAAACAAGACTAAGATCTTTCAACCGTAACAAGCAGTCTTCGTCAGAGTCAGAGTCTTCGTTGGTTTTTGACTCTGACGAAGACCGCTTGTTAAGATCTTAGCCTTGTTTTCCCATTTCATATAGTAGTTTGATGATATATATATATTTATTTTTAATTTGGAAGTCTTCAGACGATCATATTCATAATTATTGTAAGTTAATTATCTGTTTAATGGCATTTAAAATACAAAAACCAAAATTACAAAACCAAAAATACAAATTTAACATTTTAACATTTAGAATTTAGAATGATTTCAGAATTTAGAATTTCATATTAATATCAATATTAAATCTATATGTTTAAATATTTTTTAAATATTATTTGTGTACGCAATTATTATTGTAACAAGATGTACATTTACACAATCATAGTTATCAAAACAAAGAATTAATTAATTAATTATACAGAAATTTGTTTGAATAAATTTAAATGAAATTTTTTTTACTTACAATATTACATTAACACAATTATTAAATACATGACAGTTCAATTTTGGCCTAACCGTGTTTGGGGGACAAATATTTAAATTGATCGTAATTTTTTTTTATCTTTGAAGATACGTGTCACCATAAATAAGGTTGCGTGTCAAACTGACATTCGTATCGTAGGTTTGCCATCACCGTCTGTAGAACACATTCAAATATACTCATTTCTTGTCTTTGTTTGCTTTTAATATATAAATTATATATATAAAGTTTGTTTAATGATTTAGTTGCGCTTTAGTTGTTAAATAATTACAATTTATTCGCAAACTTTTATAGTGGGTTACATAAAGCCCAGTGACTTTTCAGGCCAGACGTTTTTAGTGGTCATGCTAACCTACAATGACTTACGGTTTTAGGACTACCATAGGATTCCTTTGAATTCAGTCATACCCCTCTGAAGAGGACAAAGCCGTAACCCCGGGACCAGTGCTTGCTACTACTAGTTAATCGGATCTTATCAGGGCGTCATTGTGAGGAGTGTTGTTAGTACTTCAAGTGAAAACGTTAGTCTCTCTATCTTTAGAGATTAAAACCTCTCGTTGGCTATACGTGACCTGGTCTGTGCAAGATATGTGAACTGAATATATAAAGACTCGTAGGGGTAGTATCTAATCGTCCCTATTATGAGCTCCCGTCCAGAGCCGAGCCTCTCCTAGGCAAGTGCTAGTTGTCCAGTCCAATCAGCTGAGTTCAAGCCAGTGGCCATTTTAACCCCTGGTTCAAAGAACCTGTGGAATATATAAGCTGATGCAGCTAGTGGTAGAGCTGCATGGCCCCACTAGGGGCGAAAGGCCAGACATTTTTAAATACTTAACATTGCACTCAGTTTACTGATTTTTGCTCATGTTGGCAGGAGGTTGGACGGTGCTGAGGAATTTCCAGCGCCCCGCCTGGGACAAGCACAAGACGCTGCGAGTGCTCCACGCCAAGTACAACGTGCAGCCCTTCTTCAAAGTGGAGGTCGTGCCTGATCACATCCACCCTGACCACAGTATTATTCAAGTAACATTTCCAATAATCTATTCTTTTCATCATGTCTTCTTGTATGTGTTCATTTAAGTGCAGACAGACATATAAACAATTTATATATTGTTGATTTTGGAGGAAAAGAAACACTAAGTCTTCCACACGCATACGGTTTAATCACACAACGCATTTCGAACACTTAGTGTTCACCATGGGGCCCAGGTTAGCTCAGTGGTTAACGTACTCGCCTCTGAACTGGTAGGTCCAGGGTTCGATATCCATCTGGCCTTCGATTTATTCACACAAGGGTTGAATAAATCTGAGTACGTTAATTTGAGAGGTATTACTAAGCAAATCGCTTACTTGATAAAAACAAATCCGATACAACTACTTTTTATTAAAATCAAAAGAGGCCGACCGAATACTATCGAAGTATTAATGGACAGGCTTTCTACACTCCCTTACAGTTTTAGGACTACCCTAGGGTTTTAAGAACACGGTCGTCCCCCTCCGATGACGGCAATGCCCGTTATCCCGAGCCCAGGGTTTGCTACTAGTAGTTCATCAAGCCCCATCAAGTTCATCATAAAAGTTTGCTACGAGAATGCTTTTTCATTTCGAGTAAGAATGTTTAACGAGTACCTGACATCGTACAGACTCGGGACCGACGACTTAACGTACTCAGATTTATTCACCTTCCGCGTGAATAAATCGAGGGCCAGGTGAGGATCCAACCACGGACTACTGTACACTCTTAAGTACTCTAATAAGCTTAACTTAGATACAATTTAGGACACCCAATGTTGAATCAACTCGGTAACGTGGTTTGTCCAAATCTAAAATGGGTGCCAAAGAACAAAGTATACTCTTCCTCCTCTTAGGACAATTCATTGTAAGCCTACAAGAGTAGACTCTGGAAGTATACCTACAGGATGTTACTAGCTTTTGTTTCAACTATGAGTGAAACTCTCTGGTGAGAGAGATATTTGAATAAGCAGACTTCAATCGAAAGGTGTTTATTTAAACATCTTTATATTGCATTACTATTATAATATTTTCATGGTCGTTTTTACCATGTCGTAATAGTGTTAGCTAAATAGTGATTAAGCACTCTTTAAATCAAAGCCAAAGTCAATAGGTTCATAATTTGATGAATTGGTGTCAGAGGTGGACTGAATTCTAGTTACCGGATTCGCTAGTTCAGACACTGGATCCAGAGATTAAGTTCAGCATAGCTGTCTACTATTTAAAAATTGAATTGTTTGTGGAAAGTTTTAAGTAATGATTGCTAATTACAGTTCATTACTGGTCACCTGTGAGTAATTACGTAATTTGTTTTACGCATGACAAACCACATTTCCTTCCCACTTTAAATCCCATCTTATTTCCTTTATGTCATGCATGTTTCCTTTTTCGTTATTTTTTTTTTTAACATTACTTAGGTTGACTTCAAACAACTTCACTTACTGAAATAACTATAGGCGTCAATTACAGTTTAATAATAAGTTTAGTGTTTACATGCAACATTGTTTGCGTGACCTACGTTTGATATTTACATATTTTGTTTTGGGTCAATATGCAAATCGAGTTTTTTTATTGTACCTATTTAAGCCAGTTCAAACACTGTATAATCGACAACTTTTTTTTCATAAATCTGTGGATAGTATAAAACTTCGTTTCTTTTTCTCCTTCTCTCTCTCAAATACACACACTATATATATATATATATATATATATATATATAATGTTCAAACCAAAATAAGAAATGGGAAGAAATAGACTAATATCTTTCAACCGTAACAAGCGTTCTGTCAGGGTCAAAAACCCAACTGACAAATCCCAACTAAGTTAGGATTTAACTCTGACGAAGACCGCTTGTTACGGTTGAAATATCTTATAGTCTTTTTTCTTATATCTTATTGTGGTTTGGACGTTGATTGTTATTTTACGTCTTTATAGTGAACACTCTCTCTCTCTCACTCACTCACTCACTCACTCACTCAACGTGCTTGGTCTCTCTCTCTCTCTCTCACACACACACTCTCTCTCTCTCTCTTTTCTCCTGAAGACGGATTTCCCGAATATTTCAGTTAGTAAGTGTGTTTCTTTACTCTGTGTGTTCGTCTACTTCAAATTTGAACTTGTTAATATATATTGACACTAACCTTTTGTTGGTTGCCTGCAATTTACGTACAACTTCAAACTGGTTTTTGGAATTAGCTCCATATTTAGTTGACCAGAAGTACTCAGAATTCACTATCAGTGTAATCCAGTGTAACATGTACAATATCTCTGTATGTTCTCTTTCCTTCCCTTAATCTCAACAGTTATGGTTCCATATTCTATTACAAGAACTATAATTTAGTCCTTTTTTGAGTTTCAGCATTCTTGTTCCTCAAGGTTGTACTAAGTCTAAATCAAGATGAACACAGTGTTCATGATAATTAAACATTGATTGATTGAATACGCTGCGATTTATAATTCTTTTCTGTTCTAGATATCCCCAGCCAGTCTCGGACTGCCCAGTAAACACCACTACTTTCGCCGATCAGACCATCCGGTATGCTTTTTAATTTATATTTTACTATAAGTTAAGGTACTTACCCTAGACTAACACTTCATTGCTATTACTTTTAAAAATTTGAAGCTTCCAGCTACAAAAGTTTTAAATTATTCTGAAAAGACGGCTTTGAATTTTATTTAAATAAGAGGAGTTACGTTTGTTGGCAATTATCCAGTTTTTTCACTATTCTCGTCTAATAGTTCATATCTATTATTTTCAAAAATTAGAAGCTCCTAGCTATAAAAGTTTAAAATTATACTGAATATCCGGCTTTGACTTTGAGTATGTAAAACTGGCTAATTGCTAATATACTTTTTTCTCAATATACATTTACAACAACCTTATAACAGAGTTAATCATGCAGGAAAATGATAGCACTCGCTCAGACTAAATTGGATTTTTGACAAAGGGAAAGAAAGGTGTTTTTTTTAAAAAACACTAGCTTGCCATAAAGCTCCCATTATAATAATTAAATAAAAGACCAAAAATATGGAACTTAATTCAAGCTTTCGGCACCGTGGGTCATCATCAGGTTCTTAAACTTCTTATATTAACTAAATATAAGTTGGAATTTAATATCAGTTGGCATTTAAACGCTGATGTAGTAAGTAATATGTATATTTAGTTAGTATAAGTCGTTTAAGAACCTGACGATGACCCACGGGGCCGAAAGCTTGTCATATTAGTTTAGTTTAGTGTAGTAGTTAATTAAATATAGATATTCCCGGTGAAGTGTTTTTTAGTGTTCCAGTCTTCTGATAATGGTCTACGAGACCAAAATATGTTGTTTTATTGAAAATAATATTTGGTTAGTTATTAAATAACTAACAATGTCTTATGCTAGCTTGCTTTGGCAATTATCACCAGCACAAAAGTAGATCGTGAGAAAAATAGAAGCTATAAGTAGAAAAATCGTGAATGCAGAATTTGCTATCAAATTCAATATATATACTAATAAAGATAAAATAATTGTTAGTAATATTTGTATATTATTTAGAAAGCTCTTTTTGAAAAAGACTAAAAGAGGAAGCCAGAGGGCTGCATGGGCCAAGCCAGGCTGAGAATCCCTGTTTTAGGTGATAGGAAATCGTTCCAGTATTGACCTGGAAAGGCACAGATTCATGATTGAAGACGAAATAGAAAAACGTCTCTCCTTTAATTTCAGATTGTCTGCTCTGTGTCAATGTTCTACAATATGATATATTATTTTGTTTCCAGGTTGTGTTGGGCTACAAGAGATTCCTCAAAGACATTGTCATGAACCTAGGCGCTACAACAGTTACAGCATCCTCCTTTGCCGATGATATATTCGGCTTTGAACGTCGCCTAGCTGAAAAATTCCCATCTTCATGGTCTCCTCATAAGCCAAATGCCAACTTTAGACCAACAACATCTAATCTTGAGGAGCTCACTTCTTCAGGGGTTTGCTTACCATTTCATCTCCTTTTATTAAGCTGTTTTTGTGAAGACGATTGGTTCAGTTTTTAGGTTGAATATGGTCATAGTTCAAAGTGATTCTTACAAAGACCAACTCTTTACAAGTATTTCATCTAAGAATGTTTCATTTAAAAATCCTAGCTCACATGCCATTACAGGAATTTGGTACACTAAATCTCAAAATGGGTCCATGAGAACAAATGAGTAAAATAAAATTATTAAAAAAAACGTCTGTTTTATTGTACTTTTTTCATGTATACAAAATTATCAAAGTTTAATGCTTGATAGACGGTAAAATATACTTGTTTGCTTTTGTATAACTGACAAATTCTGATTCTAACGTAGTGCAATCAGTTATTATGTGCTATTTACTCATTGTAGGGTAAAAAGCTATTGAAATGGTCTCCACGTATAAAAATTTAATCGTATAAACAACGCGTTTCGAACACATAGTGTTCTTCCTCGGACGTGTTCGAAACCCGTTGTTTATACAATTAAATTTTTATATTTAATAAAATGGAGAGTGTATTTCATTATCTTTTTACCCTACAATAACTGACAAATTTTGAATTGACCAATGATATCCACTCAAAACATCGTATGATCCAAAGATTAAATACGATTGAGTATAGAAAACTATACCAAGTGAAAAGTGACCAGTACAACTGACTTTTCAATCTTTTGGTCGTTAGAAGGAAAGGGAAATATCAGAAAATTTGAGCTAGTGAGTGTGCCTCTTTCTCTGTACGTTACTATTCTTCGTTTTGAACTTCTTTGTGTCCAGTTTGGATCGACTTTCCGACTTTAAAGTACATATATTTATATATATTATTATAATGAATTGTGATTTATTTCTAATCATATCAAATATATATCCTTTTTTTTTTAGACACTGGTGTCAAGTATCAATTTTCTTCAAATCCTAAACGCTATGTTTCCTAATTTTAATATCACTGGGAAAACTGAAGTCAGGGTTGTTGCCTCTGACCATCTTTTCAATGTCTTCAGGATTATTTCAACTGCAGATACAACGTGAGTGTCTAATAATTATTTCATTTATTTACTATAATAAATTACCCAATCCTATAAAGTTTAGAGCCAATATATTTATGATCTGTTTAGACTTCACTTCAAGTTTTTGTGAGTGTTTTGCCACCTCAAAGCAACACATGTTCAATAAAACTCTCAGGTGGAAAGTTATATAATATTTTCTATGTGCTTCTATTATATAATATGTGTAAATATTATATAATATTTTATCTGCATTGGTTTGGAGTAGCCGTTTTCAGCGTTTTCAGGTTGTGTGTTGTTGCAGATTGCTCAATGACTACCTCATGTGGCGACTGGCCATGGCTTATGTGCCCTACCTGTCAAAAGAGTTCAGCAAAAGTGCCTATGAGTTTCACAAACAACTATACGGTGAATGTTAATTTTTTTCATATTTTCCTATATTTATGTTATCAATTGAAGATCATTTATCATTTACAACTGAAAGGGTGAAAAAAATATCAATATGACTGACAACTACTTCAGTATTTTCAGTCTACCTTTTTAACATATATTTTAATGTTAATCTTTTATATACATATATATATATATATCTAGCGGTCTTCGTCAGAGTCAAAAACCCAACTCAGTTGGGTTTTTGACTCTGACGAAGACCGCTTGTTACGGTTGAAAGATCTTAGTCTTGTTTTCCCATTTCTTATTGTGGTTTGATCATTGATTGTTGTTTCACGTGTTTATGTGAAATCTTTATATATATATATATATAATATATATATATATACCATGATAAACGAAAAACGGTCCGGCAGGGCAGATAACACTTAAAATAAACTGTGACACATAGACTGAAACATAACAAAGACTCACTTTTCAATATTTCGACCGCAATGGCGGTCATCCTCAGGAGAAGAAATGAATTGACGGAGGGATGACAGTCAACTAAAGAACTCACTGGGTGAGGGCTAAAGCAGTGCTGCCGCAAAGGAGAAATATACAAATATAAGCTCCTGGGCTTAACATCAATCGTTCATTATTCATTTATTTTTAATTTATTTTATTTATTTATTTTTTCTATAAGTTGTTATTAGCTTTTAATTTTATTTTAGGTAAATGTTTCCATTCACTTAATTTTTATTTGGCTTCTATTTCTTTATCTTCCTTGTCTCCCTTTCCTTCGAAAGTTGGCTAGACTGTTTGAGTGCTTCGGTTTGAACGCCAAGCCAGTCGTTATCAGCCTTTGGAGCGATTAACATCTGTTTTTTCAGTTCGAAGAATCGTTTCATCTAATAGGTTATATATATGTATAAAGATTTCACATAAACACATGAAATAACAATCAATGATCAAATCACAATATGAAATGGGAAAACAAGACTAAGATCTTTCAACTGTAACTCAGTTGGGTTTTGACTCTGACGAAGACCGCTTGTTATGGTTGAAAGATCTTAGTCTTGTTTTCCCATTTCATACTGTGGTTTGATCAAATATATATTTACCGACTTTGTGTCGGTCGGTGGACACTTTCACGTCTCCGCTCCTCTGTTGCTTTTCCTACCTTTCCTGAGGACAGCGTAATAGCCGAAATGATGGATAATAGTAAGTGTTAGTCTCTTTTTTTGTTTTCTTTGAGGGGGTAAAAATAAGAAATAAAACAAATTAAAATAATAAAAAGCAAACAAAAAATCTGAAATTTTATATCGAAATGAGTTTATAAAATCGTAATTCTATCCTAATACTATTTTTAAACTGATTTTTGAACTGTATGCAAATTATAAATAAATTTATTTTTAATTTTGCAAAACTAGTTTTTTAAATGTTTGAAATTTTTCAAAATGTCTGTTTTTATAGCCAGTTAATTTAATTCAACAATTTTTTTATGATTTGAATTGTATTTTTTTTTTTGAAAAATCATTGATTTTTCTTTGATGAGATGACTGTATGTGTATACACTCATGCTTCGATTTAATGGACCTCACTTTAACGGATTTAGGAATCAACAGGCAAAATAAATCTGTAGCTTTGTTTACAGCTGTGTATCTGTTTGGTCAGTGTTTTTCGACCTTTTTGGTCCTGCTTTGTGAGTTGATTGTGAAATATTTAACTTTTTTTTTTTTAACCGTATCACTTGTAAACCCTAAAGAAAAGCGGAAAAGAGTCAACTTAACAGTATCACAGAAGGTTGAGTTGATTAAAAAGTTGAAATATAGTAGTATCGGAAACTTCGAATGATCGGGAATATCGGACCGGTGTTCCCTCCTTTTAGTCCGTTAAACCGAGGCATGACTGTACGAGTACTGTAATAAGATGAAAGTCTGGGACTGGGATTAATAACAGCAGACTACAATTAGAACCTCCATATAATTGTGATTCTATGAAAATAAATATTTGATTTTCTGGAATTTTGAAGGTTAAGTGTTTACAATAGTCGGGGTGGGGGGGGGGGGGCAAAAATAGTTGCTGTGTCACTAATTGGAGTTTAGTCTGTTCAGCGTTGTGAATCCCACAACCACTTGAAAAAAAAAAACAACAAAATTATTAGCGAACTTCCTTTCAGTACAACTAGACACTACCAGTAAGCTATTTTTTCCTGCTAGAGTTTTTCACAGTAAAAAATGACAAAACGCTTCTCACCTGTATAATGAAAGCACATATATATTTTTCTAGAAAGTGAATAATGCGTTATGGTGACTTCTGCTCGTTCACTTGAATCCTTTTGTGTCAGTATGTGTTACCCAGTTAGCACTGCTGAAATGCAACTTCTCCTCAGGTGCAATGCTTAATGTTATAACGACGGGCATAATTTGTTATCTCAACGTCATGTGTTCCTCCAACTACTGACTTTTATTTTCAATCATTTTGGAGAACTTGCTCATTCGCTGGCACACGTCCATATATTCTACGATTAATAAACCACTTAGTTTGTGAAACGTTAACTGGAAGGTATTTTTGAAGTTAAGTTACAGTTGTTCTGTTATAGTTACACATGATTGTTCGGCTCAGTGAGTTTAGTACGATTGGAGGTTAATCGTACTAAGTTTACTACAATCGTACTAAGATCACTGAACCGTGCAGTATGTTGTGTATCTGTGTACAGTGGCGTTGTCCCCCCGACAATTACAATATATTTGTATATTACAATCCGTTAACCTCAGAAATTCCAGAAAATCCTCCAAATATTTATTTTCATGGAATTACAATCGAAGATATACTTACATCTTAAGACAGTACTCTTATACATCTAAAGTGGGAATCAAAGAAAACCAAAAGTATTTCAAAACAAAAACGTATAATTCAAATTATAAAAAAAAAACTTTTAAATTAACTCAACTGGCCACAAAAATAATATAATAAATTTGCACCCCATTAAAAAAGTACTTTTGAAAAATTTAAAATAAATTAATTTTTAATTTGCAAATATTATAGTTGAAAATCCGTTGAACAGAATTAGAGACATAAAACATAAAAACAATTACGACTTTTGTTGTAAAATTTGAGATTTCTTGCTAGCTTTTTATTATTTTATTTTTTTTCTATTTTAACCCTCTCAAAATGCCGCCCGGGGTGGACCGCCCACTCCCTTGCTTCGCCACTGTTACGTGTACCTATAAAAAAAAAAACTGTAGCTGGTATAACTTCAAACATGCCTTCCAGTTAACATTCCACTCTCTGAATGGAAAAACCAGCCTCTAAGAAATTACAGCTTAAACGAAATTTATGTATATTATGTTATAAAGTTCAAATAAGGGTTTATTGGGGGATTTTCTTTAGACCAAAATCCTCAAGAAACCCTTCTTTGAGCTTTATAAATGAGTATATAAATAAATATAGTGTTATATGTAATACAGAGTTTGTGGTTGAACTGCAATTATGTGAGAGGACGGAAAAACATCTGTCGCCAGATTTGTTGGAGACTGATGCTTGGTGTATTTTGAACTTAACAAAATTTAGCAGTTCCGGTGTCTGGGTCACAAAGTGCCTTTTATTCTTCATATGTTCGCTCATGATAATATCAGCCTTATCCCACCTAATCTGATTGAAATAAATTATTCAACAATTTGTTCTAGACTTCTGTTTTTTTGTTTTAATGTTTCTGGCTATTTTTTAATGTTTTTGGATATGCTGATAATATTTTTGAGTATTTTTTTTTTAATTCAGGGCGTTATTTTGCATTTACTAATACGATTTGATTACAGGTACAAAGGAGCCACAGCCTCGGTGGCAGATGTGTGTTGAAACTATGCAGAAATTCATTGGTCTTGGATTGGAAGCAATTTTAGAAAACCAACACCCACATAGTCTACAAACGAAGAAAAATGTCGTAAGTTTTCTTTATTCTCTATTTGTTTTTTTGATGGTTGGATATTGTGGTATAGGTGAAAGGTTAAACTACATTGAAAGGTTAAAAAAGAAAAAAATACGATAGCAAAATAACTAAAACATTCTCAAACCTAAGAATACGATATTCTGTGATGATATATGTTGTTTATACAATGACCTATGTATGCTCGGTATGTTTTGAGTACGTAAAACCAAATTCTCTAGAATAAATAAAACCTTAGGAGCAACATATACTGATCCGAATCATTGACAATGACAGGTGTTCTTGTGATGGTGTATCACCATATACTCTTCAGCTGTCTAATTCTAGACCAAGAGCGACAAAGTTTTAAGGCATTGACAATAACTACTGGAAATGACTAGCCTCCTGCTAATAGCACCACAGTGCAAAATAGTGAACGCTTCCAAAATTACAAAAAAAATCGTAGACCTCATAGACTTTAAAAAACGTTTATAATGTGTATTTTAACTGTTTATGGAACATACTAAAAAATAAATAAAAAAGAAGAAAAAATTGATCAGAAATGATTGTATAAATCTACTGATCACATCACGCAAGTAATAACCACAGTAGGAAAAAAAATATTACTCGTCTAAGAATCTTTTTTTCGGGCACTCAAAATTGGGAAGAAATAAATATTGACCTTCATTTTGTTTCTTGATCAGCTTCTAAATGGTCAATTGCAAATCTTTTAAAACTTAAAAGTCCGTACGTCCGGAATGAAGTTATCTTAAATAAAAGACTTCAGTAAATATTTATCAGACCTTCCTTACCTTCTCACGCTAGTAACAGATCTATACAGAAGTAGCTGCACTTTGGAACAGAACTGCTAATTAAGATGTATAATATAATGTAAGAAAGTATTCATTGTTTGTAAGTTTCAAAAGAATAAAATAATATTTGTATGAAAAAAAGGAAAAAAAAGTTGGATTGACAGGCAACTGCCTGATAAAAGATATTTTTTTCCATTATGCCAAAACCTTTAGTTTACTGTTACCTCTCAGAGTCTCCCTTACCCATTTTTGTCATCTGTATTGGTATTTTTTTCTTTTATATATATATATATATATATACGTTTCACGGTAAATCACAGACACAGAGCAAAGGACACACTTACTGTCTCTAATTTTCGGTTGAACCGTCATCAGGAGAGTTGAGTTAGGGACCAAGCTCACTTGCGAAGCGACGGTTATTAGAGACTCCAAAAGGGTCGCCAACCGTAGCTTCGCAAGTGAGCTTGGTCCCTAACTCAACTCTCCTGATGACGGTTCAACCGAAAATTAGAGACAGCTCTGTATCTGTGATTTACCGTGAAGCGTTTGTTGCCCTTTTGGATGGTTTTCCTGTTTATAATATATATATATATATACACAATTAAAAGAAACGGTCCAGCGGACTTTTTTACAATAAAATAAAAAAAAAATAAAAAACGAAGGAAACACACAGAAAGACACAGACATAACTCACATCGATATTTCGACAATCGTCGTCATCAGGAGGTGCGAAGAGCGAAGAGTCCCGCAGGAAGACAGGGCGGTACTGACTCGGAAACCGCAGCCAGTACCCCACCACTTACCACCAAGCGGGGGAAGGGAGGGGGGAAGGAAATGAAGAGCCAAATTAAGACGTAAAAGGAACGAGTAAAAATTATAACTATAAAAAATTATAAAAAAGTAGATAAATCAAATTAAAATTAATAAAAATAATAAATAAAAAGTAAAATAAAAAATAATAAATAAATAAATAAAAAATAATAAATAAATAAATAAATAAAAAATAATAAATAAATAAATAAATAAATCATAAATAAATTATCGGTTGAGGTTGAGTCCGGGGAAGAGCGAGCATCAAGTAAGCATATGTATGCCTCCTCTGAGTTACCCTAAGAGCTTCAGAGGAGGCATACATATGCTTACTTGATGCTCGCTCTTCCCCGGACTCAACCTCAACCGATAATTTATTTATGATTTATTTATTTATTTATTATTTTTTTATTTATTTATTTATTATTTTTTATTTATTTATTTATTATTTTTATTTTACTTTTTATTTATTATTTTTATTAATTTTAATTTGATTTATCTACTTTTTTATAATTTTTTTATAGTTATAATTTTTACTCGTTCCTTTTACGTCTTAATTTGGCTCTTCATTTCCTTCCCCCCTCCCTTCCCCGCTTGGTGGTAAGTGGTGGGGTACTGGCTGCGGTTTCCGAGTCAGTACCGCCCTGTCTTCCTGCGGGACTCTTCGCTCTTCGCACCTCCTGATGACGACGATTGTCGAAATATCGATGTGAGTTATGTCTGTGTCTTTCTGTGTGTTTCCTTCGTTTTTTATTTTTTTTTTATTTTATTGTATATATATATATATATATATATATATATATATACTTTTCCAAATAATTGTCTTTCAAACAGAAGGTTGTGTTTCTAAATTGTGTACAAGGCTGCTTCTTCATTATATTTAGATTATTTGGTATTTGAAATATTGAAATTTGAAACATTGGTTAAATGTTTTGATATTTAAAATTTCTGTTTTTTTTTGAATTTCAGACAAATGAAATTTTTTTAAAAATTAAAGAAACAATGACGAATGCTATACAGAAATCTTCGAAAATTTCAAATTATGTTAAAGAACACTTCTTGGACAAGGTAATATCATTAGAGTTATTTATGTTTTTTATGATTCGGATTAAAGAATAGAATATTTCTTACTCTTTAATGCTTGTGTGGCCTGGACACATACACCCAACTACCCACACACATAGACATCATCAAAAAAAAACTTCTTAAAACGACTTTTGAGACCTCAAAACATGTAATTACTTCAAAATCTCGGGATTGATTTTTTCACGATCACTATTCTTATAGTAAAGTAAAACTAAGATTTATTTTTGTCATGAAATATTCGTAAATATGATGCTTTAGGGAATTAGTAATTTTTTTTCAGTTATATATATATTTTAAGTTTATAATGAAGGCCGTGCGTATTAAGCGATGTCTGCTGTATTATGTTCATGTTAAGGGATACCTTCAAAAATATGTATGGTTAACCAAAAAAACATTGCTTATCTTAAACAAAATATATACTCTTCCACAAATACTGAAAAAAATTAAGCAATTTAAAGTTTTAATTATTTGTGAGAGTAATGAAATTTAATTGTTATAACGAGGCGACTCACTTTGTTATTTTTACAAGAATTCTGTAAACTACTAAGGCTACAAAATACATTTTTTTAATGGCAGTTTTTTAAACATAATGTTCGTTTTTTTTTAGTTTTTATTTTATACCAATAATTATAATTCTACGTTTTATTACAATATGTTGGGAGTTTAATTCACTCAGAATCCATAAAAACAATTAATATATTATGGTAATATGGTAAAATAATATTGTTTCCCTAGCTACGAGTAAATATGATTCAGGACTTGAAAGAAATTTGTAGGAGTGAATGGGATTCTATTGTTTATTAGCTTTGTCACGTTTGTTAGCATTTGATTAACTGATTAAAATTAAATTGTATTCAAATTTTTCTCATCATGATTTTTAAAGTTTCCAACATTTATATAGGTCTATTTTTTTCAGTTTTGAAAAAACTGTTTTAAAACATCTATATGGATTGTGATTTTTAGATGAATACATTGGGAATTGAGATCGGACTGCCACAGTCCATGAGACATCCAGGTTATTATAACGATTTCTACAGGTCGCTGAGAACTCTCCGCAATGACCTCTTTAGCAATATACTTGATGGAGTTGGGTTTCTTGATAGAAGGACAAGAAAGGCGACTAACTAAGCCTTCGGAGGAACACAGGTATCATAACAATTTACCATGTCATGTAATAAATTCCCATGTTATGTTATGTAATTAACATAAATACCTTTAAAGTAGCCCGTACGTTTTGTAGTTTTAGAGCTATCCATGGTCTCTCCAGGTGTTTGATGTATCCCAATATTTGGGTGATGTTGGATCACTCAGAGGACTGTTTCGATTAATTAACATTATTCATTAATGCTTTGATCATACTGTATAATTCAGACTAGATTGATGTTTTTAACTTGGGTTCTTTCGCCAAATTGCGAGAGACCAACAGAATCCCTCACGAATGAGGAAAATGAGACAGTCCTCGTGAAGTGCCCAATATGACCAGGCGGAAGCGGTCTTCCAGGACCTTCATCAACCATGAGCCATAAGCATAAGGCCTTTTAAGTCTTTATAAGACTTGGTGAAAGATTATCAATCATCATAATGGAAAAATGAAAAGGAAAAGAATAGAGTTACTGACAATAGGAAGTTGAGAAAGATAGGAAATAATAGCCAAGTAAAAGAAAGAGTAAAGATAGAATACAAGGTTTTAAGAAGGAGGGAGGGAATAGAAACTGTAATCATAACGGGGCTGGTTAAGCAAACCTAAGTCCTCCATAATTCTGGTTCAGACAAGCAAAGTTCACATAAACCTTAGGATTTTTATTTCCCTGAGAGACGAAAAAAAAGACAGAAGTGTGTGAACAGGCCCCAATCCAGAACGCGATCGAGTGCACTTTACACTTGCAGACGCCGACACAGGTTATAACCATCGGTCCAAAGTTGTGCCTTTCTTAGTTCATACCATGAGTGACAACCACCAGGCATGTTAAGCCCCCCCCCCCCACCACGACAAGGTGAAGGCACACGGGGGGGACCCATATCATATCATACCCTGGGTGATATACTTGACAACACCGTTTTAATTCAGTTTGATTATTACTGCCATAGTGTAAGCTGTGATTTGTTAAATATCAATAAAGAGAATTGAATATTACATAAGTGTTTCTAACATCTTTAACTTATTTATTATCAGTTGGTACATCTTCATTGTTACTGTTATGCAGTCTCTTCACATGATGGTGAAAAAGCCGGCTGAAGTGTATTTTTTTTTTTGTTTACTTCGTTCATTTTCATTTCTGTAAGATTTAAATTGCATGTTTGTTTTACTAAATGAATTGACCTATTATAGGTTAATATTAGTTTTCTTTCTAAAAAAAAAGTCAATAGTTCATATATTCTCTTAAAATAATTTAACTTGTACACTTGTTAATCACTGTTTAGTGCAACAGATTGTGAAGAGGTTTGTTTTTGTTACAGATGGATTGATGTCATTGCGAACGGGCAATTGCAGGTGACGTATATTCCCGAAGTGAACAAAGTAATCATCCCTTTTCCGTTGCTTCAGATGCCCTTCTTCAACATACACTATCCACCGTCAGTATTCCTCATTTACGAGTATATTAGCTGATACAGTAGTTAGATGAAATACTGTGTACCATTACTCGTGGCTTAGTAACATTAGTTACATCAATTCTGCTGGGGTACTTACAAAACACTTGTATTTATTTTAACGTATAATTTTTTCGAGAAAATGACCTCGGTCCAGTGGCATAGCCATGGGGGGGGGGGGGGGGGACGGAGGGGGCATTTTGAGGATGTAAAAATAGATACTAGAAAAAAAATTAAAATCGTAAAAATCTAACATTAAAATCTGAAATTTTGCACCAAAATGAGTTTTTAAGGTCGTAATTGCATTTATGTTTTATGTGTATAATACTGTTTGTAAATTCATTTTTGAACTGTAATATTTACAAATTAAAAATAAATGTATTTTAAATTTTTCAAAGTGATTCAAAGTTTATTATATTTGTTTACGTAGCCAGTTAATTTAATTTATTTACGTAGTTAATTTAATTTATCTTTTTTTTTTTGTGATTTCAATTATACATTTTTGTTTTGAAAAATTTGTAACTTTGTTTGATAATGATTATATATGTATACAAATACTGTAATAAGATAAATGTTTGGGACTAATAAAAGATCCTTGATTGTAATTTCATGAAAATAAATGTTTATTTTGAAGGTTAACAGATTATCAATGTTAAGCGGGGGGGGGGGGGGGGGGTCAATCCTACGACCGCTCCGGGCGGCAAAAGTAGAGTTGCTATGCCACTGTCTCGGTCACCCCAGATGTTTTAATATAGTGGTTCATAAAATACATGTAGAACTTTCGAAGGGCTCTAAAGAACATTAACGTTTCGGAGTTCTCTTATCAAGGATTACGAGACATTAAAATATAACATGGAGTAAAAAGTTCTCCTAGAAAGGTTCCAGTGTCTTATGTGTTCGAGTTTATTAACTTATCAAAACATTGAGTTAAAACACAGTTGTTACTTGTGCAATCTGTTATAATGTTGATGAAAAATTTAAAAACTTACATTTTCATACAATAAAAGAGTTTAATATCAAAACTAACAAAGCATTTCGAACACTTAATGTTCTTCTTCAGGTTTACATCTGCATTGTTGAAATAACACCTGAACAGTACACGTGTAAACCACTAATACTACGTGACTCGTTGTTAGTTTTGATATTTAACTCTTTTTTTGTGCGGAGACGTAAATTTTGAAATTCCCCAAACACAATTGTTTTTAATCTCCTTTCAAACGAATATCTAGTCGAAAATAGATGCAACCATGTCAAGATAACTATTGCGTGAATTACCTGCAGTTAAACCGGGTATTATGATGTCAATTTTAATAAATGTTTCGTAACATTACCACAATAGTTATATTAATTAAAAAAACATTGTTAAAAACTATTAGGAATTAATTGAAATACAAATAACTGCTAATTTATTAATGCACAATGTATATGTCATTTTGTTTATATTATTATTTGTTTTATTATTGAACAAGTATTCTCAGATCCAATTTTATATAAAATATAAAAGTATATTTTATGTAGTTTTTGAGAGCGATGCCTGTAAGAGATTTTTACAAGTTTACTAGTATGTTTTCCTTTTTTACCACGGAAAGTTCAAAACAGTCCTTCCTAAGTGCTGATAGCCCATGTGGTAATTCCACAAACTGTAGCTAATTTTGCTGGGATGTCCTAAATTCTAAAGGCATGGAACACTTTTGAAAATTGATTTTCAATATTACATGATTCCTGATCTATTTTTTTTATGAATTTCAATACATACCTGTTCGCTTTCACTGAATGTATTGCTTGTTCTAGTTCGGTGCTGTATGGACACCTTGGAGTGGAAATAGCTTTAGCAATGGTCCAAGCTATCACTGGTAGAGGCTTCTTCCATATAAGTGATGGGTCATTACTTCCCAGGTAAAACTTTTTTCATTTTTTTAAGGGTAATTTGTCCGTTCTTTATATAAAATTATTTTAAGTAAAAATAAGAAAGTTCTAATTTTATACAATTTTTTTTTGTTTTATACTACCCATGTGTTAAACATTATTTGCTAAGTAAACTTTAACAATCTATAAAGTTTTTCTGGCCTAACAAATATATGAGTAGTTTTAAATAGCATTTTTGAAATGAACTAACAATTTTATGATTGTGTCAGAATGTAAAATACTCAAGGAGAGAGTAAAAAAAAAACAAATGGACCTTAAAATTCTATGGAAACAAGATAAATTAGTCAACATTTAAAGAGAGAATTCTTTTGACCTCCTATCTCATGACCCACTTTAAGTCTCTTTTTGTTATGTAGAAATATATATATATATAATCAAATTGAAATCGTCCTAGAGGTCAATGAAAATGTTAGCATAGTTAAAGAACACAAGAAGTCTCTAATAATACTCTCATTGATATTTCAACATCCTACGTTATCAAGAGAACAAAACAAAACAAATGTATAAATAACCATTTGATTATTATTGATGATTTGTTGTGTCTTTAATGTTGTCATAGAACGACTATCCAAAATTAATAAATTAACTTCTGTATTTTTATGAAACCTTTAGCTTTCAGTTAATTCGGTCACATAAATGCTTAAACATTCAATATTGTCAATGTATATGTTCCTATGTAAATGTCTTTTCTTCTAAAAAGGGAGAGCGTCCTACGAAGAATTCAAAGAGAAAAAATTTCAAAAAGAGGTACCTCAAAAGGTTTTAAACTTCTTCATTTTTATATTATCAGAATTTTATATATTCATCATTGTCACTGGTAATGTTACATTTAGATATTGTGACTATGTAAAGTAAAATAATAATAAAAAAAAAATAATATCAGAACGGTAATTTCTGTTCAATTTTAAAATGTATTTCGCAAATGTACCAAATTGATTAAAATATTTACATTTATGACAATAATGAAATAAGGTTGCTTTGAATTATAAATATATTTTTTTGATATTTCAGAGATCATCCTGTTTCAAATTCATCACATGACTGTTTCCTACATGAGCCTTCATCAGTTGCCCACCTTGAAGCAGTTCGCTTCACTTACAGGGTAATAATTTCATTACTAAATCATCGGTAACATATTGTATATTATATTTAGTCATCGAGATATAAAAAGAAAAGATAGATTAGTAGTTATAGTGACTGTTTGGCTAAAGATTCAAATCTGTTTACAGGCTCTAAAGTCAGTGTTAGACAAATTACCTCACACTCATCAACCTGCGCTAGAGTTTCTTGAAGACCAGTCAATTTTCTTCGTCTCTTATGCACAGGTATACATTCACATATATTTCTTAGTGAATTAAATAAATAATTAATTTCACGAAGGGACAGGAGTGAAGAAGTAGTAATAATAATATTTATTTCTAACGTAGTGCAGTCAGTTATTATGTGATATTTACTCATTTTAGGGTAAAAAGCTAATTAAATGGTCTCCACATATAAAAATTTAATCGTATGAACAATGCGTTTCGAACACATAGTGTTCTTCCTCAGTCATTAACTAAAAAATACAATGTCATCTGAGAGTTATTTTATTTTATTTTTATTTTGTACTATATTTTCTTTGTACTATAGATAACTCTCTGATGACATTGTCTTTTTTAGTTAATGCCTGAGAAAGAACACTACGTGTTCGAAACGCATGGTTTATACGATTAAATTTTTATATGTGGACACCATTTCATTAGCCTTTTACCCTACAATAATAATATTTATTATTATTATTTTAAAAATAAATAATAATAATGCAATTTAAGGATGAGAGTTTTGATTTGAAAAGATAATAACATTTAAAGAAAAATATGTATCATTATGTATTACACAAATTCAAAAAACCTAAATTGCCGATATCATTTTAAGAAAAATATTTATCATTATGTAGTATACAAATTCAAAAAACCTAAATTGCCAATAACATTTTAAGAACAATTTTTATCATTATGTATTACAAAAATTCAAAAAAAATTAAATTGACGCAGATCTTTAAAATTACTGAATGAATCCCTATATTGATAGACAAAGTTTTATCATTATTAAGAACTAATGATAATGTTTCTGACCAATGTTTAAGCCTGACCAATAAGAAAATTGGTGAGGCTTAAAGTCATCCTCAAGTTGAAACATACAGTAACGAGTATGAAGACGTTCATTTGCGCCAGCTGTCTTTCAAAAAGTTTCAAAAGTGCTATGAGAAAAGTTTACATCACTATAAAATTATAAAAAGTTCTAATGTTATAATGAAAATTGAATGAATCAGTTTTGTTACCTTCACTAAGGGTGACGATAATGGTGTTGAAACATTTGTAAACAAAAGAATAAAAAAAGTTTTATGTGCCAACCATCATTGTTTTATCAGCTTGAGTTATTCTGTTTCAACAAAAAAATTCCCTCTTTCTTTTTATCCATTGTATCACTGCCTTCATTTACCCAAAATGCTTTACTCGCAGTTATCAATTTGATTTTTCTTTTTGCGAATATATAAGTTCGTAAAAACACTTGGGATTTATATAGATGCACTTCTAATATACCTGCAAAAAAAATAGAGTCCTGTGATATCCATTTATTTGTTTTAATTAAATAAAAATGAAAGACTGATTTACAAATAAGATTAAGAGTTTTAACAAAATTAAGTGAGAATTAATTTTTTTTAAAAAAAAACACTTCTAAATGAAAGCATTATTTTGAATGAATAATTCATATTGACACTAGGAACGAAATCTTTGAACAAATGATTTACCTGTTATTCAAGCGTCGAAATAAAGAATTCTTTAAAGAATATTGTTGTTATTGAAATGATATAGCAGGTTTGCCAAACTCCTGTCCTTGTCGTTTTTATGAGATACTCCAGGATAACAAATACTCCAATCTGTAAAAAAACAACAAAATTAGAATAAATAAACCTTCTAATGTAAAAGTCCATTATACTTTTTTAAATAATTTTTGTATAAAACTCTGTATGTTTATAGTAGTTATTGAAGACTTTTAAGCTGAATTTTGATAGAATGAATTTCATGACAAAATATCACTCATTAAGAAATTACTTTTAACCGTATTTATTTATTAATTTTGAGAGAACCTGCTGATCGTTAATGTATGAGTATTTGTAAACTGGAATATGTATTTTAGTTCATTTAACTCATTAATGTATATATTGTGGAAGTTTGTTGGTATGCTGTTAATTAAAAATTAAAATTAAACAAAAAGGAAAAAAATTGTTGTTAGAGCATAATGGAAAGTGTTTTTGGCGTAACTTACAAAAAAAAATAGAGATGGTGTCATTGTTTCATATATGTATATACAATTAAATTATGTATATAAATTATATGCATAATAATAAATTATATATATTACGTATGTATGTATTATTATGCATGTATATAAAATTATATGTACTATTATTTACAAAATTATTATATACAATTTTGAAATTTAAAACTTTTATTAACATGAATATCGTAATAATGCTTGCATTTTTTACAAAAAGAATCCATTCTTCAGAAAGATTCTTGATAATCAATAATGAATTAGTACATATTCGATATGTGTAATTTTTTCTAGCTTAATAAAATTACTAATCATAAACACATGATGGCGTTTAATATATATTATATTTTAAAAAATGTTTTTCTAAACTACCAAAGTGAATTTACTATTTTTTTTTATTATTATCATTTCATTTGTAATACCTTTTATTGTAATATGTTTTTTCAGTAATAAGTTGTCGAATCTTGTTGAATTGAATTTCGTGACTGTAAGAAAAAAAAAACACCCTTTATGATGTTATAATGTTTTCTTTTGAATAATTTCTCTAAAACCTGTCATGATCTGAAGCTTAATAACATCATAGCATTCTTTATGTGTTTTTGCTGTTTATTTAGTTTGAGTGATACTCAAAATTGTGTTGCAGTCGCAGTGCACAATGAAAACACCTGAAAGAGTTGATCTAGACTTATCTCTTAACCTTCTTCCTGGCGACGAGGAACTGTCAGTATTTTTTTATGAAGTGAATTTATTAATAATGAATTAAATTAATAATTTTATCTGATTCACCAGATAACTGCATATCTGAAAGAAATATAAATACTAGGTTATAGTTATATGCTTCAAACTCATGAAAACTCGGTCAAACCGAATATACATACTTGGTTATAGGTATATACTTCAAACTAATGAAAACTCGGTGAAACCGAACTTTACAAAACTGAAATGCTTAAAGCATTCATTATATATACATATATATCATTGAATAATTTACCTTGTTTCACTGAAGTAATTTTCTTCATTAGTATTTCTAGTTTTCTAAATAATTTCTTCTTTTCTTCATCTAAACGTTGAAGAATATTTGATAGTGAGGTTTCAACATGTTTATGCTCGAGGAATGTGATCGGTTCGCCTTGCTCCCGTGGAAGTTCGTACTCAGACGGGAACATTTGTAGCAAGCGCATACAAAAATGTAAGTACGGAAATGCATTCCTCGGAGTACGTGTACGACATAGGAAGAATGAAAAGAGTACTTGCACTCCCGGCAGAGGTCCATGGGCGTCCGGTGTCATACAGCTCTCCCCCCCCCCCCCTCTGCTGGTAGGGTAATAATTCAAAGCATCAGGCTACTTGTTTTTGATACCGATTTGAATGCGCTGACCTGGTACTGATGCGTGAAGAAAGTCTTGATGGGAGAAGTAGTATAGTTGGGGCCCGGCTCCGCGTTGTCACCTCGGGCACTTTGGAGTGATTAAAAGTGGCTAAAGGGCAGCACGTTAAAATAGTCGGCCTGATTTGATTTTGGTAGTAAAGGCTGAGAGGCCTAGGAACACATGTAAAGTCAAAACAGGTTTCACAAGTTTCGACTGCTCTCCAGTCATCTTCAGGGTAAACGTAAAAATGTGACTAACAATAGTATTGTTACAACGTGGTTGCTAGTTCAGTTAGGCAGGAATTACTGGTTCCTGCATGGGGCTAGCATGGTAAAAACTTGATCTACGTAGAACGAATCACATTTTGTACTCTCCAAACGGTAGACATGTTTTTGAAGGTACAAGAGCCGTCATTTGAAACAGGATAGTGTGTGTTACGAGAGGAAGCAGTGAAATATGGTTGGAGATTAATAATAGGACAACCTCGATGTTTACACAATTTCGTTAACTCGAGTGAACAGTTAGCCCACGTGGAGGTTAAACTGCTGTGAAAGAGAAAATTTCCAAGGTTCTTGGGTCGTCTTTGGATAGGTCTGGGGAATTAAGAAAGGGTGAAGAAGATAAAATGGAAACAAGTTCTTTGATGATAGTACCCAGTTTGTGGATACCAGGTTAGCTCTGTCGCAACGTGCTCGACTCTGAACTGGTAGGTCTGGGGTTCAATATCCATTCTGGCCCTCGATTTATTTACATGATAGATGAATAAATGTGAGCAAGTCGTACATCAGAGAGGACGTTAAGCCGTCGGTCCCGAACCTTGTACGATGCCAGGTATCTCTACTCTAAATACACATGAGTTAGGGAAAATTTAGGATTCCCATTGTAGAATCATCTTCTTTGTGTTGTATCACAAAAGCTCAATGTTGAACCTATGTGTGTTCCCTTGGAAGACTGCCACTGCAACCTAACCTAACCTTATGGATACTTGGGAAGTAGGTTGTAATGCGGTTGGGAGACCAAGCGGGAGAGAAATAAATACAGGATTGAATAGTGTCTCGATTGGAACCAGACTTCTTGTCAGAAAGGAGGTAGAATGAAACACTTTATTTTGCAGTTTATTACAAATTCAGTGGTTTCAGTGGAAGTGATCTAGGAACAGACTTCTTAATATAGGGAGGTTGGCCGCTCTTGAAATGTAAATTCAAATGGGGAGGATTAAAGGGTTTAGGGCTTAGGGTATATGGCAGTAATGAGAGAACTATTGTTTAGGGTGATATTGACAGCAAGCAGTGTCAGTTACGTAAATCAAGCATCAATAATAAAATTATACCTACAGTATATCCTTATCATTTTTAAGAAGCATTATATTTGTAATAATACTTCAAAAAAAAAATGTTTTTAAAACATATTTATTTCCATGTTAAAGGTTACAAAAAGTGATGAGGAAATCAAAAGAATTCAAGGAGATATTTTCTTGTGGGCAGAAAACAGAAAAGGAAAACTGCGACGAGTTGATTTGAAGAATATGAATCTTTGGAATTGGCAACTTGTGGAACAGAACCAACATTTGGTTAACCTGTCGACCTTGTGTATACCTGGCTTTGTATCTTTCATTACATTTTAAAAAAACGCTTTCTTTTTTTCGTTGGTTTTTTTTTTGCTTATTGTATATTTAAATCAAATGAAAATCTAAAGATATTTTTTAGAACTTCAATTTTACTAATATTTTTAGCTAAACACTAAAAATTGACTGAATATTATAGAAAAATGGAATGACTCATTCGAATAAATAAAAAAAAAAACATTTTTTCAATTGTATTATATATTAAACATAAGAATTGATGAGGATTTTCAGAAAAGCTGACAAAATGATAAGAATGAGATTTTTGTCATCTAATAACCTAATAAGTTGGATTTGGTTTTTAGTCATTCAGTTACCAAACAAAACTTGTTTTGCTATATAGCATCAAACTACAAGATGGTGCAGCAAGGTCAGAGAAGATGTAGCATTGATGTGCTATAGTTTATAGTTTTATTCACTGTATCAAGTTCTGTAGTCTGGTATCTACAAATGAATAAGCAAAATATATTGCTCATATAATAATGAAAAAAGTTTTATAAATCATCTGCTTGGAATAGATTATTGACATATTTGTCCTTTACGTCAACAATGTTTTATGTAAATTTCCATGAATCCTATGTTATAAAGATATAAAAATGAAATTAAGTTATTTGATGAACTTTCAAATAGAAGTAATATATTCCAGTCACTCTATATTGTGCAATCTATAATTATATTTTATTTAGTCAAAGAAAAAAATATTTACTGAATATTTATTATATGTCTATTTTTATGAGAACAATAGACTTGAAACAATTCTTCAGATTCATCCTAAAAGTGAAGTGAATGTTTGTTTTTTAGTTTTCCTAATAAACCGTCATTCAAAAACACAAACAGATTGCGAACTTTAAACACTACATAAAGCTATAAACCAGTGCTTATCAAACGGTGCGCCCTGGAAGGTAGCCAGGTACGCCCCAAGATAATGGAAGATTAAGTTTATATAACAGATTTATATTTTAGTTTTTGCACCATTTTAATTTATTTGAGAAAACACCAAGTATGGGGTTTTCAAGTCTGAGTCAAGTCTCGGCTACTTCATATTTTGAACTGGAAGGTAAATTTCTTTAATCTTTAAGCATGAATGGATAATACTTCATCTGTGCCTTTACTCGGGGATTTAAATCATTTTTACTAGCCCTCCCTCTCTCTCACTCTCTCTCTGTCTCTCCCTCTCTCTTTCTTTCTTTTTCTTAAAAAAAACTATACATTTTAATTTCCAATCATTTTCCTGTTATCAAATCACAGGACTAAATTTTCTATATTAAAATCAGTGATGCGCCCCAACGTTTTGGTTTGGTTTCATAGGTGCGCTCCAAAGTTTTGGTTTGGTTTCATAGGTGCGCCCCAAAGTTTTGGTTTGGTTTCATAGGTGCGCCCTGAAGTAAAAAAGTTTAAGAAGCGCTGCTATAAACAAAGGATTATAGGAGTATACCACGAAAAGGGAATTATTGTTAATGATAACGGACTGACAATAATAATAAGACGAATTATTTATTTAATGAGAAAATAAATTTCAGCATATTTTAACAAAGTTACTTTGAATTGAATTAAGAAAGGATAAATCATCTTATATGAACTTATGGAGTTATTGAAACAGCTTCTGGTCACTGTTCATATTCAATTTCAAAAGAGAATATTTTCAGAAGTGTTCACACATTTTCTGCATGTAAGCTCCTTATGAAATGAAAACATCGCTATGGTCCAACAATTTTATTTATTTAGAAATATATTGAACATTCTTAAAATTCATTATGAAGTTTTTAATATCTCATTGTGAAAAATGCCTCTTCCCACTTCATATGAAAGTGATATATGAGCCGTTTATTTTGAAAGTGGCCTAATTCCATTTTCCAAAAAAATTTAGCTAGCTATTTAAATAATTACATTTTTACGTTATCTTTACCTTTTGCAGCAAATTGTACAAAATTTATTTAAAATTACTAAGAATTTTTATAACAAAAATTAGTTGATAAATAAAATGACAATATTTTTAAATTTTGTAAAACGCAAACCCTTAAATATCTCGATTTTAACATAAATGGAATTAGGCCACTTTCAAAATAAGCGGCTCATATTTTTCTCTTCTTAGCCGATCAAGTCATCCCACCCATTTTTATAGACTTTCTTAATTTTAAAAGTAAAAATGAGAGACAACTTAATGACTAGGTTATTAGCTTTACTGCACTTAGATCCCCTCCTCAAAAAAAGTAAAAAAATAATCAGAATTCATTCGACTGGCTGTTCTGTATTATCAATCTGTGACAGGATGATATATAGGCCGATGTTAGTTTTTTTAATATCATGTGATCTACCAATAATACCTTCAAGATAGACGTTTTGAACACCTCTTCGAGTAAATCAATTTAACTAAAATACACTTAATAGATAAAAATATAGTTAATGGGTTAGTTCCACTGAGGTTAGTAATATTAGAATTAGTAATAATACAATATATTAGAATTAGTAATAATACAATAAGTCATACCTCGTAAAGTCTCTGAAAAGCTCGACCGGTTTCGGGTCCGTCTGGATCCCATCTTCAAGAGCACACAGTCAGTTAGGTGCTCTTGAAGATGGGATCCAGACGGACCCGAAACCGGTCGAGCTTTTCAGAGACTTTACGTGGTATGACAGATTGTATTATTACTAATTCTAATAATATAAAACATCTTCGCAACATTCATATCTTCTTGACTAAATTAAAATATAAAACAAAAATATGATTTAATTTGTAAATAAATATACAATAAATGTTGAATTTTGAATCATTGTTGAATTTCCAAAAAAAAAAACCGTAAGAATATATTTACTAAGTTTGTTTGAGTTTATAAATTTTTAGACTGATTTTATGGAATATAAATTTTTGATGTTATTTAATTGTAGTTTCTTTTTTTAATTATTGAAAACAAAATATAATTACTGGAAACAAGTAACTTGTTGAATATACGTCAGAAGAAATCTGTAATGAGTTAAATTTATTTTATTAAATTGTGTCAATGCTTAATGAATCATATTTTACGAAATGTTTTGTTTTTTTGTAAAATTGCAAGAAATTATTGTATGAATATCATTTTTAAGTTTTATGGATTTTTCAACCTATTGAAGCCATATTTCAAAATTAATATTAGATAAAAAAAGAATACTCATATACTTTAATTAAATTAATACAAAACTTTTCAAATAGTTTATTAGGGTTAAGTATATTATTTAAAAGAACCAATAAATGAGTATAAGTTAATTGATTAAGTAGAAAGAAACATTTACTATTTTGATCATCTTGGGGCTTACGAAACAAAAGAAAGCATACTAAAAGTAATGAACACAGAAATAAATACAACTCATAGAATTGTTGTATTTGTGCATCTACTGCTTTAGATTATAAGTCTGCTACAGTATGATTCAGTTTTCCTTTGTTTGGTGGGGTTATTAAGAAAGTTATAAAATAAAATGTTCACATTGGATGTAAATGCTACATTTAACTTGGATAAGTGAATATATACTCTTTTTCTTTTTAGACGTTTAGTCCAGCATCAAACAATGCTAAAAAAAAATTTAAGCCAACGTTTGGTCTATATTTTTTTTAGACTTTTTCAGGGCTACATCAGTACAGAGTTAAAAACAGTAACGTGCAAAAATAAGTTATATTATTTAATTAATATCCATATAAATAATTAACTTATTTTTTCATATTACTGTAATTAACACTATTTATGTAGCCCTGAAGAAGTTTAGACAAAACGTTGATTTAAGGTTTTTTTTTAAGATGCTGGTCAAAACTTTGATAAAGAAAAATAGTGTATATAGTATATAATAGTGTGGTATTCATAAGAAAACTTTGGTATATATAAATAGAAAAATTACCTTTCTTTTCAATTCAAAAGACTGATGTTGGTTGAAGGATTCGAGCCTCAATATAATTAATGCTTTAGATTAGGTTTATGGTAACTATTGTAAACGTTTGTTGATAATTTGATTATTATATGAACAAAAAACAAAAAAAAACAAATATTTTACTGTAAGTATAGAAACCAGATTTCATTTTTCAAGATTCCCAACAGTATAATATTTGTAGGGTAAATCTAATGAAATGGTCTCCACATATAAAAATTTTAATGATATAAACAACGCGTTTCGAATACGTAGTGTTCTTCCTCAGGGAACACTAAGTGTTCGAAACGCGTTGTTTATATCATTAAAATTTTTATATGTGGAGACCATTTCATTAGATTTACCGTACAATGAGTAAATACCACATAATAACTGATTGCACTACATTAGAAGTATAATATTTATGACAAAATTTTAATTGAAGTATATTTTGCCTGTAAAGAAATGAGTTCTTTTACTTTAGAAGTTTAATCTTTTATTGAGTGTAATAGGATTAATTCTATATAATTTTCAAGAATTACTTCTGAAGTAATCCACAATGTTTTCTTTTTATCTGAAGTTTAAAGGGTCTGTTTTTCTTTCTTTTTTTAAGTCAGCTTCTCATTTTCTTTTCTAAGTCATTCAAAATCTAAATTACTGCACTAAACCAGAACTGATAGTGTTTATTTCTGTTAAGCTAGTTATATTGATTAAATACATAAAATGAGATAGTAAACTTTTAAACTGATGTTTAAATTTTATAACAATCCTCAAAACCTAGAAACACTCAGGTTACAACAAACATATCACTGAATATATAAATACAACCTGTAGAATAACAGTTATTGTATTTATTTATTTATTGCTATGTCTATCTATATTATCTTCTTCAGTCAACTTCTGAATCATATAACTTAATTTCACTTTTATTTTACCGTTTTTTAACAATACTTCGCCAGGTGTGTTTTTTTGTTAATATTTGTAAATAATTGTATTATCCTTATTATTACATGTGATAATTTATTTTTTAAACGCACGTTTATTTTCTATTTTTTTTTTTTAGTCTTTATGTAAATGTGTACTTAACAATCATTATTTAGCCATACACTAAAATGAACAAGTAGTTAATTGTATATTTATATTTCACTTTTGTTTAATGTGATTTCCAGATTGAATACCAGTAAACAGAGTTACGTTTTTTGTAGCTGCCTATTAAGACTGCCCATTCAATCGTTTAGTAAATAAAAAAAAATTAAAAAGCTCTCTTAGGTTAAATATTTAACCATTTAAATGAATCTCCTTAAAATAGGTTTGATGTGTTTTAAATTACTTAGTATGTTATATGACAGGAACAAATGAAGTTCATCTTGTCTTTTACTTTTAATGTTCTCACAAAAATGTCTAATTTTTTTAGAGTTTTCTATCTCTAAGATTTTTTTTAATTTAATGGTAAAGCTAATTATTCAACTTAGAGTATATAAATGTAATTAAGCTTTAAAGTTGTATTCAATGTTGAAGGAAAAAATTGTACATTTTGAAAATTTGGTTTTAATTGAGTAATTTTAGAGTGATTTTTTTTTATTAAAGAGTACTAATTAAATAATTTAAAAGAGAAAGTAAATTAATTTTGATTGTTATTGAAAGTTGAATCTTTAAGGACCAACAATCATTAAAAATAGCTATAATATCACAATAACTATTTAATTTTTGTTCACTATTTAACATAAATTTGAATAGTATCTCATTAATTATGTGTAGTTTTTTCTTTTTGTCTAAGCTTGCTTTCTGTTCTGAATTCTAGGAAGCCCTTCATATCCACAATTAAAGTTTTATTTAATTAATATATGATAATGTAGTTTCTTGTTTAATTGTGAACTGCTGAAGTGATATTTCTGTGAATACAAGTAAAATGAAAGAAAAGGATACCGCCATTACGGTAGAAAACTTTAATTTTCACCTATCCTTAAAAAAAAAAAAATATCCGGCATCATCAAACAGTTTTAGCTAACCTCACCTGTGACTCACAATGTTTATAATAGATTTCCTTTAGGATTATAAAATCAAAATATTAATATAAAGTTTTTTGCTAAGGATATGGGTTTACGATGATAATCCCAAAGGTATTTATAATCCAATGTTTTATTTTCAGATGAAGGGATACTGTATAGTGTCTTCTTCATAAAGTGCAACTTTGCTATTTTATTTTTGAGGTATATAAATTTATCGTAAAACTGTTATGATAACCGTAACGCATATTAGTAAAGTTGTTATTTATTTACGTAAACTAATATCAAACGGCCTCGTCAAGTTAACATCAATTGTCTACAATGATAATTTTTTTCTTTTTCGGCCACATAGAAAAGTTTGTGGGCAACAGGGTGTCATTGACTTAAAAAAAATCGTTATATAAACCAGCTTTATATTCAATCATTGGGGCCAATCGACCAAAATAACTGAATCATTTATATCTACTATAGATCTCAGCCTAAAAAATCAAGGAATTTTTATATTTTGTCATCGAAACTTCTTTGTATAAATTTCTTAAATAAAAAAATATGCTTTCTTCAATGAGTGGAAGTTTTCTCAGCAGACAAAAATTTAAACTGAGATTTACATTTCACATTAATAACCTTTTGTGAGGTTTTATTTTAATTAACTCATTTTTATTTATTGAAATAAAAAGAATAATTCGCATAATACTCGTAGATATTATATACTGGGAATTTCAGTTTTCCAGGTTCAAATTAAATCTTTATAGCCAAAATTCAGTTTTATTTAAAACCTTTTTTGCACTCTATCTATGATACAACAAAACACTGATAATTATATTTTGAACTGCACTTTACAATCGGAGGAAACTAATAGTGATCTTTCTCCATGTTATGTATTTGTCTTATATACCACACATATCAATCCTTTTCTAAAATCAGACCAAGATTTTGGTCACATATATAATTTCATTATACATTGATCTTTAATTCATATATTCATTGTGAATCCTTCTTATACAAACATACATTTAGACAAATATTCTCGGAAAATACTTTAAACGTTGTCTACTTTTCTTGTTTTGTATTTGTAACTCTAAGTGATTCTATTTCGTTTTTCCCTACCTATAATTAATTCTCTAATTAAATGCGAAGAAACAAATCCTCACTTAAATATCTGAAAGTCTAAAAAGAAACTGATGCCTTTTGTCCAGTAATGGTTTATGTTATTTTTTTTTCATGGCAAGGCAAGACCGTTGTAGGTAGAAAGAAACGGTATTAAAACCGTGTTTCAGCCATTCATGGTTATGAAGTTATTCTGAATAACTAATAACAGGACGTTATGAGAACAACTCCATATTATTTTCTTCTGTATAAAAATAATGTAACAATCATAATTAAGAGTTAACTACTAATTAATTGTCTACTAATTAGCTTTACCAATTAGACAAACATACTTAAGGTTTAATAATAATTGTACTTTCACCTTTTAAACTCAAATTTATCTGTCCGTTCGATGTAATACACATAATTTTTCCCGGAAAATTATCTTCTTTTATATGAGATTATTATAACTATTTATTTAATTGTAAATGTTTAATACATATTATTAAATTAATAAAGTTTGATTTAACAATTTTTGAAGCTGGATTAGTTTTAAAATTTTTTTTTCAATTTTCTAAATTATTGAAAGTGCAACAATTCAAAGGACTTTTTTTCTTTTCTTTTTTTTTTGTATAATGTATTAATCAGTGTTGTAATATAATAATGTAGATTTTTAAGAATGTTTCCTTAGAGTGTAAATGCTTTACTGAATGTCACATGAGTTTAATGTGTCCCAATTCAAAGTAACGAATACAATATTAAAAATGTCGATTAAGTAATTTACTTTATTTTAAATTTCACTTCTTTATTTTTTTTCCTCTGTTTTATTTTTAATTAGAAACTATTTCAACTGAAACTAATTTAATTAAAAGCAAATGCATGACAATTGTAACTGTTTCCCTCCTTGACGTTGTGACAATTTATGGTAACAGGCAACTGTAATTTTGTATGTCTTAACTCCATGATGAAAATATAATAAAATTATTTATTATACAACTGTTTACTTTGTTCAGTTCATTATCTTTATTAAATTTGCTAGACTATCCGTGACCCTTTGTGTCACTCAGAATTATAACAATAGGTATTGAAATCAATTCAGTGAACATGATTGACAGGAATAATTTTAATTGTTGTTTCTTCTTATTAAGACACGGAAACAGATTCGTATATGGCTCAAGCTTTTGATATAGTATTCTTAACGTGATTCAATTCTTTAGTAAGAAAAAAAGTTATTTTATGACATCATTAAATAAAACATCAATTCAAGTTATATATGCAATCAAATATATTTAAAAAAAAAAAAATTTGTAAATTGAAATATTCAATTTATTTACCTAACATAAAATAACATTAATATAAGGAATGTGTCTTTATAATATTACCTTAGAACAATTACAATCTCGTCAAAAAATTAATAGTGAGCTTGGAGTATGCGCAGATAGAAATAGTATAAGGTCTTTAATTATTAAAGAAGCATTCACCAAAAACAATTATCAAAAGTTAATTAATGGAAAAGGAGCCAGGTTAGCTCAGTGGTTAACGTACTCGCCTCTGTGGATTCCATACCCACCTGCCCTCGATTATTAACACGGAAGGTGAATAAATCTGAGTATATCGTCCCTCGGAGAGGATGTTAAGCCGTCAGTCCCGAGCCTGTACGATGTCAGGTAATCGTAAAAGATCCCTACTCTAAATACACTTCAGCTATGCAAAATTTAGGACTCCCAATGTAGAATCAACGATCAAACAAAAATACCGTTTTTAACCCGCCAGGGAATCAGTTTAAACAATAAAAAAATAATTAATGGAAAGGTTATTTTTCATGATGAATGTATGCATATGCAAGAACCCAAATTATTTTGCAATAAATGTTCAGCTTATGCATGATAACATGGTGATGATTACCCAGACCCAGATGTGAAAGATAAAGAAGAAAAATAAAAAACCTTCTAATTGTAAAGTGGATTTCTAAGGTAAATTGTATGTAATGTTTTGAATACATAGATTCAATAAAGAGCATATTCTGGTAATGGTAACATGCCAGCAATGCAATAAGGCAACTTGAAACAGTCACTTCAGGAAGAAGATGAGCATGCGGTGATGGCTTTGATTGAGCTTTAAGTCAGGACTGTGCTCAGTTATATGGATCTAAAAAATATCCCTTAGATCTTGATGAATTCAATTTTTTTTTGGAGACTACTGTACCTGTAGTAAAAATATGTCAAATGAGATGTGCATGTTACTTACGTGTTAGCTATTCCTGAGGGATTCAAGGGAGGACTCCTCTCTTTAAAGGTATGACAACAACCTACCTCGAAAGATCTTAGGACTTCAATGAAAAAGGTTTTAAATAAAAACCGAAAAATGGGGAATGAGAGTTTAATATAAACCTGAAGAACTGACCGAGTCCTGATAAACTTTAATTTTGTTCCTATTTTACGGTCGATACTTTTATCAATATATATATTTAATAAAAACCAATTAAAAAAGATAGCACACAGATAGACACAGGAATAACTCACTTCTATATTTCGACCATCGTCGTCATCAGGAGGCGAAGAGTCCGCAGGAAGGCAGAGCGGCGACTCAGGCTGACTAGTCGCCGCTCTGCCTTCCTGCGGGACTCTTCGTCTCCTGATGGCGGCGATGGTCGAAATATAGAAGTGAGTTATTCCTGTGTCTATCTGTGTGCTATCTTTTTTAATTGGATTTTATTTAAAATTCCGTTGGATCGTTTCATGTAATTATATATATATATATATAAGAAACAAAAACTAAAGTTTATCGGGTTCTTCAGATATTTACAGTTCTTCAGGTTCAAATTAAACTATCATTGCCAACGTTTCGGTTTTTATTTAAAACCTTTTTCATAGGCCCATATCACATCAAGAAGAACATATGGATGTGATATGAGCCTATGAAAAAGGTTTTAAATACAAACCGAAACGTTGGCAATGAGAGTTTAATTTGAACCTGAAGAACTCACAGAGTCCCGATAAACTTTAGTTTTTGGTTTTTTTTAAAAATATATATATATATATATATTAAATGAAACAATTTCAAGAACTAAATAAACTAGATTCAAAAAAGAACAGTCGGTGCCTTTCTCCGGAGCGTCTCACATCTATCTTCCTGATGATGAGGCAATCGATATGTAGTGGGTTTCTTTGATTTCTTTTATTTCTGTTCTTTTTGTAAATCTCGGTTATTATATATAATATATATATATCAATGTTCAAACTACAATAAGAAAAGGGAAAAAAAGCGGTCAGAGTCACAGGGAAAAACCCAAATAAACACAGATGTAGAAACATCATGGCAAGGGGTCGAGAAGAGTGAGAGGGAAGAAAGGTATTTTGAAGAGTGTAAAATGCAAGAAAGGACAATAGACCAGGGAGAGATGTTTGGGATATCTTGTTTTATATATAAATATATATATTCGTTGCCAGTCTTCGTTTATATACAATAAAATTTCATAATAAACACGTGAAATAACAATCAATATTCAAACCACAATAAGAAATGGGGGGAAAAAACGTGCTTTTCAAACTTGACTCAGTCTTGACGAGGGTAACAGCCTCATCTAAGAGGGTTGACAGTTTTAGTTGGGTTTTGACTCTGACGAAGACAGCTTGTTACGATTGAAAGATCTTAGTCCTTTTTCTTATTTCTTATTGTGGTTTGAACATTGATATATATATATAAACACCAATCGTCATATATATATATATATAATATATATATATCGTCATCAGAAGAGGAGATATAACTCGCTTGACGAACGGAACCACATCCCTCTTCTAATAACGATGATTCATCGAAATATGAAAGTGAGTTTTTGTATTATTTTCTAAGTTTTATCTTTTTGAGTTTTATTTTTATATATATTTAAAATTATACAGTAGTTGTTTCGATCTAATATCTGATGGTTAATTGATGGCCACAAACGAAAAGTTATTTTATGGGTTCGGATGAAGTCAGCGGTCCATGAGTTACTCCAGTCAATTGAATCATTCAAAAATCAAACATACATAAAAAAAAACGCAATTAGTTACAAATAAGAATATACAATAAAAATTTTGACAGTAACTTTAGGAGAGCTAATTTGAACTGATTGCGCTTTTTATGTATGTTTGATTTTTGAATGATTGAATAATTTCTTATATTTCCTATCTGTTTTGTAGGCCTATAAAAAATATTTTAAATAAAAACCGAAACAATGGCAATGAGAGTTTAATTTGAACCTGAAGAATTGACAGAGTCCTGATAAACTTTAATTTTGTTGGATGGCTCACAATTTTTCACAAGATCAATGAGTTGACATGAAACAGTGTTTCTATACATAGTAAACTTTTGAAACTGTAATCTAAACAACGAACCTTAATTTCAATCGTACTCAATAAACTTAAACGTAACTCATTAAATAAATAAACTTAACTCAATAACTTATTAAACTTAATTTCAATAAACTCAATCAAACACAAGTAATATATATTCAAAAACAGGAAGAATACACAATTCTAGTTAATTATTGTTTTGTAAATTATTTAAAATTTGTAACATTTACCAAAACACCATGCTGTTAAACTAATAGCAAAAAAACTAAACTTTTAGTTAATTTTATATGACTATTTCTATTGACTACATTAAATGTTGTGAACATTTCCAAATTCACCGTTGTTTCGAAATTCTCTACTTTTGAAACAGGTTTTTAGCAAATGTGCATACGCAGGGAAAATCAAGGACACCATTTTTCCATAAATTAAGTAACTATCATTTCTAGAAACTTATTTTAGCTTTCAAAAATTATTCTTTCTAATGATGACATTATAATTGAACCATGATCAATGGACTAAAAGATTATCATATCTACAGGCAATAATTTGTCTGTAAACACATATTACCATAACAATGAAACAATCGGTGCCTATCTTTTTGTATTTGACAATGAAGAACATATTTAAACTAGGTTAAACAAACTGAAACCTCCTCGCTTCGTAAGTAACCTCAATTTAAATGCTACCAAATCTCATTCTTGATCTCCAATGTTGAAATGCAATATATCACAATTCAAAAATAATAAGGTCTGTCATAAATAAATAGTGCATTCAACACTAAAAACTTAGTTTCACCAAATGTATAAAGATTTATTTCCGACAAAAAAAAAATAACAAATAGAATGTAACATTTTACACACTTACCCAACAATATTACAAAAATAAGCAGCAACTATTCATGTTATAAATGGCTTATTCTCAAGTGCCCAAAAAGGTTATAAAAACCTTTTAAATTTTTACAAAGGCACAATTATATACTGTTAAAAAGTGATATTTTGTTGTAAGTATTTACAAAACCACTACTTATTATGCACACTAATAAGAGGAAGAATAATTATTCAAATGAATGTTTTATCAGTCTGTTCAATTAATACTTTGTAAAAAATAATTATTTTAAAGTAATAGATATATTATTTTTTAATTTCAAAAAGTTTTCTTACAAAGAAAACTTGAAAACTGATTGTAGCAACAATAATACAAATTTGTATTAATGAAAATTGAAGGACATATCCATTATTTTCAAGAAGGAGGTTATAGTCACGACTCTCTGAGCCTCGGAAATGATTTTGATGTTGGAGAATTAAATTTATACTTTTTTCAACTTTTTGGATTGATTCCTGAAAGAAAAAAAATTCTAATTAAACAATAATTTTATAAGGTAATAAGATAACTAATAATTTAATCATTAAATAGTAAAAATATTACTTAACATTTTATATATATAATTTACAGTAAAAAAAAACATGATATAAAAATTAATGTAGGGACCACAGAAGAAAATTCTATAACGGACACAATGTTAATCTTTATTGGCTACGGGTTTCTATACATATCATTTGGAGCAAGTCTTTTTTTTTATTTACAATTAATAAGTGCATCACCTACTAGGGAATTATCACTGTATGGTTTTATTTAATTCTCTATTTCCTCATATTTCTATATACGTTTTTTTTACTTTAGGAATGATGTAACTTCACTGATTTATTTATTATGAGAGGCTAGTAATATTATTAATTTTGATGGTGTGCCAGTAGACATCCTTTCTTCCTCTAATTGTGGGCATTCTTCAAGTAAATGGGCCACAGTCAACATATCTCTACATTTTGGGCATAAGGGTCTTTGTTCTTTGGATAACAGGTAACTATGTGTAGCTCGCGTGTCACTTATACGTAGAAGGTTTAAGATCACACTCGTTTTTCGATTTCCTGTTCCAGTGTTCATTGTTGTCCCAATTGATTCTATTCTTTTCCAAAGTTGAGTGGTTTCTATATTCCATTTCAGTTTAACACCTTGTCCATACTTGTTTTATAATGTTCTTTCTGATGTCATTCGGCCTCACGGGTATTAGATTTCTAGTTTCTCTGTTAGTTGCTGTCCTTTGATGCTCTGTTTGCTTTATCATTTTCTTCAATACCGATAATGATATTATTCATCGTTATGGTATCCAGGCAAATAACACTGCCTTTTTCCTGATATTTAGGTCATGGAGACATTCAAATATCTTAATAATTATAGGATTTTTTAAATTTTGTTCTTCTATGGCTGTTAATGGCAACCTGGAATCTGAAAGAATCAAATACTTCAAGTCTGATTATGTATGCAATAATTGAGGGCTTTGTATAAGGCTATTAGTTCGGCTGTATAAACACTTGTTACAGGAGGGAGGGCCATGACCTCGGTGAGTTGTCTACATATATCGCATAGCCAACTATAGCTGGGGTGCGAGTTCCAACTGTACATATGTTTGTATTCCCTATATTTATTTAACAACGCTTTAAACAATCTTTATAAATATGCGGTTAAGTGTCAAATTTCGGATATTTTCCTCGATCTAAAATGACATTCGCCTTTGGTAAAGCCAGGGAGGATGATTTGAATCTTCGAAAGAAAGAACCTTAACTTTTTTTATGGCAAATTTCCTCATCAATTTTCTTCCCTCTTATATTTAATGGTCCCGGGTCTGAAGACGAATTGTTGGTCTAATTCCTTCTAGTTTAAGGAGTCACTATGGAGAAAGTGGTTAGGCTTTGATCTTAGAGCTTCAACATATGTAAGGGTGAGCATTTCTGAGGCACAATCCCGGCTAAAATATACACTGATATAGATGGCCTCGTGCAACAGTCTTTAAACAGTCATGTAACAAATTTGGTAAAGTAAAGAAATGCGAAAGAATATAGAGGTAGCTATAGTTATACCATCATTTCAGTCTTAACGCCTTTCGTGGATAAAATTGCATGTGAGAGCATCAGGCTTAGGAGTATAGAATTCTTTCTCGCATAATTATCTTTTTTGAGAAATTGGTAATGATCTCCTTCTTCTTTGGAAGAAAGTTCTGCTTGGTATAATTTCATTCATTGTGCTATAATCATCAAACGGTATAGACAGATCTCCTTTATACTGTTTTCTCGTTTCCTAACAATAAATGTGTTATACCTTTATTCCTTTTTCCTTCTTCCGACATTATTCAGTGGACACCAAACTCTCAGTTCCAGTAATAAAAGAATTAGTTTTTTCTGCTTGCTCTCGGTACAAAATAAACAAAAATGAATATGCCTCATTATATTTTACGAACGAAAGAAAACAACTTAAGAAAACATATTTGGATATTAGTTGTGCTTAGACATATGGAGAGTATGCAACATAAATTTTACATTCTCATAGTTTACTCGTCTTTAAGTCTCTCGTTTAAACAAGGCCTGCTGCGCCAAGTAAGCTTTATAATGTGTTCCATAATAAAATGAAAACTGATCTTCAATTGATACACACTACGCTAATACGACAATCAGCTTCAGCACGTGTAAAATAACATCAGCGTTCTATTATTAACCATTGATAATAACTAAATACAAAACTATCAACTAAAATTGTTATAATAATAAAGCATTAAGAACACTTTCTTCATTACGAGTCTCATAAGCCTGTTCGTCATTCTAATGTTGTGGTGCCATTAAAACGTAAGGACACATTAAAGTTTAACATCTCATCTATTTGAGGATTCCTATAGGAATGGGAAAATTGTGATAAACATTTTTCACCCATAGAATGAAAGGAAAATACATTCACAATTTTGACATCTGTCAGAGAGAGAATATGAATCAAAAAAGCGATAGACACTATTTTATCAAGCAGCTTTAGAATAGGTTTCCTAGACCTCTATAGAATAGATATTCATTAAACTTTTTTTATCGCTGATGATAAAATCCTATACCGGACCGGGTGGTCAAAGTTATAGAATACATATAAATTCCATGTTAAAGTTCAAGTATAGAGGACAAACTTGTAAATCTGAACGTGTTGTATGAGATAACAGTATTATCATTTTAACATATTTAATTTGATAAGATTAAAATACTTACAGTAAAATTTTCAACACTGAGATGTAATTCTTCTAATTCTTTTGTGTACGTTTCCCACTGATCGTACCTGAAACATTTCAGTAAATTAAGTTAGAAGAATTCTTAATCGTTAAGTTCATTCCAGGTGAAAGTAAAATGATGTGTACTTAAGGATCTGCCACATGCAGTTTTAAACGGTATTAAAGTTAAGAGAAAAAAAGTACAAATTTCACCTGACAACTGTCATATAGAGGTTGATGATTTTATCAGCAAATCTTGACATCTGATTGTCTATACAGATATGGTAATAACCTCCCGTAGAGGACTCATCTTGATACTCTGAACTAGGTAACCATCGAAATGGAAGAACTAATTCTCCACTAGGATGACGAACTCCAAAACCAGCGTTTCCATCACCTCCTTTTAAAACCTAATTTGCAACAAAACCAGATTGAATAATGAATTCGACAACACAATTTCAAAGGATAATTTTAAAACCTTACCTGAAAACTGACATAAAATGTTGCTCCAGGATTAACATATTGGAAATAGCAGTCTTCCTTCCCGGCGTCAATATGAACTTTATAATCCATTGCTACTGCAGGTAAATTTTCGTACCATGGTGCAGTAGAATCTTCACTTAAAACTGCAAATATGAATACAGCTAACCCAATAAATAATGAATATATAGTATGCATTATGTCTTCATTTATATAATAATTAGTTAGACATTGGCCTTTTAAAATACAAAAAACATGAATCAGTTATCCGCAGTAGATGTGGCAGTTTTACATTTCAAACATTGAGCAGACAGTGTTGTCTAAAGTTTCACATCTAATGATCATATATAAATATTTATCATTATTTAAGAATTCAAGGATGAAAATTATTAAATTATAATTTTCTATTTAATGTCTGAAACCACATAAAAGAAAAACGTAGCTATAGTTCCGTATTCCTGGGTTCAATGTTTGAGCATTGTTTTCAGGTGAATGCTCTATCCTCGAGATGTCAATGTCCTTTATTTTACAGCATTTAGACTCTCTAGAATTCCTATTGCAATAAGTCTTTAAAAATTACAGACTCATAATTCATCTGTAGCAATTCTTATATTACATAAATTACGAGTAAATATTCGTTAAATAATCAAATTTATTTTATAGTTATTTTGCTTTTTATTTAACTTAAAAAGCAATTGATTGTGAAATAAAGGTTAAAATATTAAAATTTAGTTGTACTATGAGGTTATTTTTCGTGATACTTTTTATTTTTAGTTATATATACAACTATTGTTGAAATAATTAGCGTTCAAAAATATCTTCCATTTATTATAGTTTTTATTTTCATTCGACTTGAACAAATCAATCAAATGTAGTCAGTATTTATTTCTCTTTCAGTCCGACAAAGCAAAATTTTTAACCTGAGATTGACTTATTCTCCACCACTCTTTACAGTTTATTGAAGCTTAATTATCTTTTGAAAGTAGAAATTAATCACTTCTAGTTAAGGTCCTGATGGTGAGAAAGCCATCGCAAGTACCGCAGAACAATCTCTTAAAAATTCTTTTTTGGATCAATAAAACCTACATGCGAATTAAGTAAACTTTTTGACTTAAGAAGACTACAACTGAACTCTTCTTTGAACTACAAGCTTAATGTGATAAGATAATGAGCAACTAATAATGAAATCTTACATTTGTGCAAAAGACGGTACGGAAGCACTTGAAATAAACAGATCAATTAAAAAATAATCATTTATTTTAATGATACGAAAAAACAGAATTACATCCTTTTGAATCTCTTAAGTCATTAATCAATGGCATGTCCTTAGTTTTATCTTGGTTCAACACTTTTTTACTTGATTATTAATTTCTAATAGATTGCGTCTTATTATATCTTGTCGACTTTGACTTTTGTAATTGAGTAGGTTGCAGATGCCTGTAGTTATTGTTAGTTTCTAATTCCCATGCTTCTATGCACTCTTTCAACATTACAAGGTTGATTCTTTATGAGTTTTGTTGTTTTCAACAAACACTTTACTTCAGTTTGTTTATTAAAAAGGTACTTCTATTTATTACAGTGGGACTTTTTTTATGAGTACCTGACTTCGTACGAACTGCTTTATGTCCTTTCCGAGGGATGATGTGCACAATAGTATTGAAATCTCTTGCATGATTTTTTTTTTAACCACAGTTATATGCTTTATACTTTTATGCATGACCCAGAGTGCGGAAGTATGGTTTATTTTTGATCCGGAACTCATTAACCAATACCGAACCAGATAACCAGGATTTGGTTATCTTACATATGTTGGTAATGGTTGAGGCATATACTCTTCTTCATCCAAGTGTAAACAAATGTTACTCAATGTAGCTTAACTTCGTTGATCAAGTGCGAACCGATCTATTTAATATCTCTATGGCTGGTAGGGTACCTCACGTGGAACTTTCGTAGTGATGACCAAGAAACTTCCTGTATTAACGACGACAGACACGCTACCACTAATTCACACCAATAGCTATTGCTATTCTCCGTTGTGATATAATTATCAATCGAAGGAGAGGCTTCTGACGACGAGTCAACCACAGATTTAGTAACTGAATTCTGAGAACAGGTAGACTCTGATTCCTACAGTGCATTCTGTTTTGCATCCGTTTCTCAAACTCTGGGGATAACAGTAGCTCATCAATTGTACTAGTCTGACTGAACACAGACTAAGTATGGTACGGTAGAATGCTTTACTCTTACACTTGGATTCACAAGAGCATATCTTTGTAGTCTGAGATTTCTACCGAAAGTTATTGACACCGTGAAGACGATAGCTCTATGAACATGGTTGCATGTTCCTGTTAATTGGATGGCCAGCACCTACGAGCTGAATAGTTTATGGACTACCATACTGGTCAGTGTCCTGGGTCGTCCCCCGTAAGGGAAAATACCCTTAAACCCGGGCCGGGCCCTATCCAGGGATAAGTACCAGTTTTAAGAACTCTACCCAATCAGAGTTCTTACCCACTGGTAAGGGGCGGGGGTTTGCTCCTCCTTGTTGCTATGCAGGCACCCACCCGAGAAGAACTGCTTCTCACACAGCGACACATCACAAAAGATCTTTTGTGTCTACTCAAATCGAGTATGAAACCACAGCCACTTCGAGTCCGTCCGTATGACGAGGCATGGGTGATACCCTGAAAGTAAGATAAAGAGAGAAAAAAGTAGGCAACAGAGAGATAGAGAGAAGAAACTAAAATCACCCATGGGCTTGGAAGCCTCGTCCCCGTGGTACCGATCATATTTTAAGAGCACTCGGGTGGTACTCCGGACCTTGGTCCTACTGAACCTGCTATTGGGAACAGGGGAGGGTCAGAGGCCCAGGTTCCTGTTATTTGGGGATAACTTCGTGTTGGTTGTGGTTCTTACCCAGATGTACTCCACAATCTGCATTCTCAACAGACAAAGGCGCCGTGTAAGTGGCCATTAATTCTCTCCCAAGGGAACTCGCTTACCAACAACCTTGTCATTAGGAAAGGATACCAGTTTTGAGAACTGCTCACTTATGCGGGTAAGGAAAGCTCGCACAAAAGAATTCAAACTCTGGTTGGAAAAACGTTAAATACGTTCAAAATCGTAAAATTCAAAAATGTCTATAAAGCGAGAAACTGCAGCGGACTGTTGGCATTAGATGAAAATACAGTATAACTCTATACTATTCATCTTAAAGTTTCCACTAAAAATAATAAATTTGGAGAGAAATACTTGTACACAGACAGTAGCTTCATGTTTCTGCATAACCCACAACTGGTATGACACTTTTACGATGTAAAACGTGATTTTTCATCTGTAATTAAAAAAAAAAATCATACCTTTTCCAAAATTTTAAGAAAAAAGGTTTGAAAGGGGTGAAAATATCGAAACTTTTATAATTTATTTTGAAAACAAAAAAATAATTAAAACCATATTACACATAAATATTGAGAGAAAACAAAATTAATAATAAAAACTGTACACAGATTCAATAAATAATATTACGTATAATACATCAGGTAATATTGAATTGATGAAAAACTCTGGGACTGAGAGATGGTTGACCCAGAGGGAGTGGAATCGTTGCCGTCATGAGTCTTGTGAGTACTGGGTCTCCAGGTTGGAAGACGTTGGTTCTTTGTCTTCACCGGCAGGAAACTCCTTCTTCTTTTTAACTATATTGGCTAAGTATTTGAACCTTTGTAAACATTCGTCCTAAAATAGATGAGCACAAAGAGGTGAGTATGAAGAAAACAGAGAAATTCATTACATGTGCAGTCTGTTATAGTCTGATATTTACACATATTGGGGAATTTCAAAAATTACATCTCCACACAAAAAAGTTTAATATCAAAACTAACAATGCGTTTCGAACACTTAGTGTTCTTCTTCAGATTTACATCTAAAAATGAAAAATATACATATCTGTGAGCTTTAAGAACATCAGAGTGAATTATTTGAAATTGGATACTGATTGATTTAAGTTATTTATAAATTGGTTCATGTTTCAGTATATTGTCATATTTCATTAAGGTTTAGGATTACAGTGATACCTCGGTTGTCGACCATAATTCGTTCGAGTTTGTTGGTCGAAAACCGATTTGTTCGAGAACTGAAACATTTTTTCCCATAAGAAAGAATGGTAAGTCTTTTAATCCGTTTTACCCAAAGAAAAATACCTAAAAAATTAAGAAAACGTGTATCTAAACAAAATTAAAGACCTAAATATGTACATAATATAGAATAAACATAAAAACGAAGTAATATAAACCATTTTGTATCATTTACATACCTTTTGAACAGAGGTGTGATTGCATTTTCGGTTCCCAGCCTGAGTGTTCGAACACCGAAATCTGTTCGAATTCGGAAACATTTTTAGCTCGAATTTTTTTTTGGTCGAAAATCGAATTGTTCAAATATTGAGGAGGTCGAAAACCGAGGTACCACTGTAATTAATTCATTTTGCATACTAATTCCCTTGTTTCAAACCTCAATAGTGCAATTCAACATTCATATAATTCCATTCAATTTCAAATAATTCACTCTGATGTTCTTAAAGCTCACAGATATGTATATTTTTCGTTTTTATATGTAAATCTGAAGAAGACCACTAAGTGTTCGAAACACTTTGTTAGTTTTAATATTAAATTTTTTGTGTGGAGACGTAATTTTTGAAATTCGCAGATATAAAAAGAGAAAGACGGACAGTGTAAAAAAATATGCATCTTTGTTATTTAATTACTTTCTTTCATGAAGAATAAAAAATAGTAAATACTTTATATTACTAAATCTTATGAACTGTTTGCAGTATACTATAAACAGTATACAACATGTACCCACGATGTTTCAGCTACTATTAAAATAGGTCAACGATAACTCAGATAATATGCATATCATAGAATAGTTGAAACATCTAGGTTATTCATATACTTGGAAAATTGACATGACTTTGTAATACCGATTCTTTTGGTCCTAACCGATTTTTTTTTAAAGAGCTTATTAACGAGTTGGATGAATGCTTATTTATTAAAAGAAGTCAACTGCGATTCGCACTGCACATATTCAACATTCAAAATACACACATGATTACCTAAACGCTTTCGGGGCACAGATAAAGTAGGTGACATTTGTGCAGTAAATATTACTATTACAAAGAAAAAAAAAAGTCATATTTACAGTGTATATATCCCGCAACAAATATATTCATCGCATTGAAAATATTAGATATTTAAATAATTCATATTAAAAATTAATGCATTCTACGAGTACATTCAATTTTTTACGCTTTTCCCTCCACGGTTCATCAAAAGATGAAAAAAAATTGGCGTTGAATAATTTTCTGGTTTGCAAAATGAAAATCCAATTCTAAAAAGATTCAAACATAATTCTGAAAAGTTGATAAGGTTGTATTATGACATCTAGAGCCAGTTTTAGGATCACAAACAAAGAAAATACACTGGAAAGCATTAAAAAAAGAGCTTTACAACATTTTCTTACTGTCGTTTTTTGATTTTACCATCTTAGAATTAATTAAAATATGGAATTATTGATAGATGGGGTTCACTGAATATAAATTGATCACAGTGTGATGAATGAGTATATTACTAAGTTAAATTAAAATAGCTAAGCTCCATTTTATGGTGGTTATAGATAATTTGAATTATTCACCAATACAAGTGAACCAATACACCAATACAAGTGAACGACATACCTTTGTTTTGCCTGGAACACAAGCAGTAATCTTCTCCCATCTATCTCCTGAACAACCTTTCGGGAATTTAGCTAAGGCTGTTTCAAGAGCTTTCTGCTGTGCTTGACTCCAGGAGGCATCGCCTCCCCCACTATTATTCTCTTCTCCTCCTTTACCTCCTCGAGTCTTCACTTTCTTTGGTACTGCAGGAACAGGATCTACTTCTTCTGGCTACAACACCAACCTCGACCTTTTAATACATTCTACATATAATATTATCAAAGTCAAAATCACGGTAAGAAATTTAGAATGCGACTCAGATCTTTCAACTAAAACAACGGTATTCATCGGACTCTCACTCATACTGAATTTTGGTTGAAAGATATTAGTCATATTTCTGAATTTATTACTGTGGATTAAATATTGATTTTTATTACCAGTGCTCATTTCGAAATGTTGTTTTATAATATGATTATATTATATAATTCTTCAAAAATAATTTTTAAAAAGAATCTCAGGAAACCAATTCATGAGATTCCGCCATTACATTCAATTAAACAGTAAATTAAAAATAAATCATCTTTTCAAGTTACATATATATTAAGGTCAAAAATAAACTTAAATTCACATACAATATAAAAAAACACAATCTCAAACTCTGTCATTTAAAGAAAAAAGGAGTCTAGGTCGAAGAGACATTTGGGAAATCAACCGCAGATTCCCCGGCATGTTTGAGCTGTCTCCCTTTTTTTCTCTTGAAGACAGTTCATCCAAAAATTTGAGATCACAGCTGTTTGTTGTTGTATGTGAAAGTTGACTTTATACCAAAAATTCTTAGAAATTTCTTTTCTAGAAAAGCGAAAATAGCTGTCCGTTTTGGACCGTAGTTCATCATTAAAGTAATATATATACAACGTCCAAACCACAATGAAAAATGATAAAAAAAAGACTAAAATCTTTCCATCGTAACGGACGGTCTATGTCAGAGTGAAATCCTAACTGATTTTGGGTATAAATTCCCGTTTCTACATACACTAGTTTTATAATCAAAACAACACGTTTCCAACACGTAGTGACTTCTTTAAGTTTATCAGCTTATACTGAAATATAAGAAATGGGAACCTCCTTGCAGTGCTTTTAAAATACAGTTTGATAAAACTATTTATGTAGAGGCATCTGTAAAGTCTCATAGTGAGTTATTGTACAAACTAATATTCCGGATTTATTTAATTTTACTAACAGTTTTAGAGCAAAAAAAATTCTTGTTCTTCACATACTTGTTTGAACGGGTTGAAACCTTCTCCTTTGATTTTGTGAGCCATATGAGCTACTTCACCAGCAGCTCTCATCATGGATTCACCAATTTTATCCCACCTAAAAATTAAAAAAAAAAAAAAAAAGATTATCGTTAATGAATACAGACAGGAATAATGAATTTTAAGTAATTTCAATACCACATATCATACAACCCTTATAATAATGTATAACTTTGTGATATTCTCTGAACTGTTTGCCCACTGTTCTTATATTATTATTAATAAAGAAACTGTGGTGCAGAAATTATGGGAAAACTTGAATGATAGGTTTCTTTTTTTTTTCATTTGTGCTTGTACTAGGACTTTTTAAATTTCTCTCTCTCCCTTACACACACACACTCAAGCGTGCGAAACTTGTGTATTATCTGAAGAAAAAATTTAAATAATTAAAACAAAAAAGTGTAACAGTTAAGAGACAAAAACCCCGTCCTAAGAATAATGAACTATAACAACATTATAATTAAGATCAACTCTTAAGTTAGGTAAGGATACAGTGGCGGTCTCACAAGAGAACACATATAGGCAGAACATTAGTCCGTTGTGGTGCCATACAATGAACATTTTACATGGGGGGGGGTCCTTCATTTTAGCTAACTATTTGAGGGACAAAGTGCTCAGATTTATTCACGTCCTGCGTGAATAAATTGAGGGCCACAGTGGGTATTGAACCCAGGATCTACGAGTCTGACAGCAGGTCTTCCCTTAAGCATATGTTATTAAAATAAGCAGCAGCTTCTGCATTGTCCAATTTCTTGTGTGTACAATGGCAGCAGGTCTTCCCTTAAGCATATGTTATTAAAATAAGTTATGTTATTTATTTAATTTTAATTAAATTTAATTAAAATATGTTATTAAAATTAATTAGTCTTAATTAATTTTAGTTTGTACCTGAGGATGGCGAATGACAGCCGAAAGCTTGTATGTATTGTTCTTTTAGTTATAGTTATTTCAGTGATTAAAACGGTTTTTTCGAAAAGTGGTTTATTCAAGTGTTTTCATGGTTCACCTCAAGTTTATTGTGCGTGTTAATGTCTTTCGCTAACCTTCTTTGGAAGCTACCAGAGTCTCACCGCAAAGTGATAAGAAAACTAGAGAGTGTCAACAAGAAATTGGTCAATGCAGAAGCTGCTGCTTATTTTAATAACAGATTTATATATGTACACATTCAGGGATTTTGCAATAAACCTATTTGAATCTACAGGAAAAAAAACCCCTTCGGAGGGATGTATCGTGAAGGAGCACTTGAGAGTTCACGAAGAGCTACCTTCAAAAGAATTAGAACCTAATCTTTTTTTTGGCTTAATTGGTGGTGCTTTCTTTAGATCTACATTCACACAAAATTTACAATAAACACTAAAAAGATATACCACATAATTATTTTTAGATAGTTTAAAGGAAACTATCTATAGGCATAGTCATAACAGATATCTGTTATGATGCTGGTAGATAAAAGCATCATGGACTGTTAAATAGTTTTTTCCTCAAAATCAAGCCATGAAAATGCTAAACAATTTTTGGTGAAACGTCAGCGTATAAACCGGAGTTTAATTTTCTTTAGACCAAATCCTCAAGAACCCCTTCTATGAACTTTAAATATATATATATATAATATTCACAAATAGTTCTTGACCTCTTCATTCAACACAGTAATGTTAAGTTTTCTTCAGGGCTCAAAATATGAATAAAATTATACAATTGATTTGATATTTTGTCAACACTGTTGCTTTATTTCAAATACTACAAGAGTATTCGGTATTTGCATAACTTCAAAACTGTAATAATCAAAATGAAGGCTATAAACAGAATTTAAATTGCTTTTGATCAATGTAGTGCTTGAAAAAAATACAAGTAGTATATAAATTATGCAATATAAACCCGCGTTAAACAAAGAAATGGTTGCCAAGCAATCGTGGGACAGCGTCAGACCCGCGAGTCATAGGTTCGCCATCACTGTTATAGGAATAAGATGACTTTTTATATAGATGAAGTTCAACTGATTTTATTAATGAAGTTGGTCACCTCTTTAAGCTTAACGATATATTTTTATTTGTTGTTTAAAGTTTATTTAATTTTCAAGCACTAATTTATATCAGATCGACCTCTATAGTTCCAGTCAATTGGAGAAAGGAACCATACGTTCCTACAAGTATAACATGAACTAATAACTAATTAAACATTACCGGTCTTGAGTACCAGCGGGGTATTTCTTCATTAATCTAATGAGGTCTTCAAAGTCATTATCAGTCCATAAGCCTCCTTTGATAACTGGAGCTGGCGTAACCTAGACATTTCATTTTACAATTATAAAAATACATTTAAATTACTCCAAAAGCCTTTTTTTTAGGGTTTCAAAGGTCAAAATACAACCTTACATATCAATTTTCATATTTTCTAATACTGAAAAGTTACACCACAAATAAATACTGTAATCATGGAAATGGATTCAAATGTAATTAATTACAGCACATACTTAAAAAGGCTTTATCTCTATTTTCTTCATTGTATTTAAAGTACAGTAATTATAAAATAAATAAATGTCAAAATTTTAATGGATTTACAAGTTTTGAGACCATATGATCTACTTTTGAAGGTTTTTTGATTATATCTGATGTGTGTTGGTCAATATGACCCAAAAGACTGTAGACTAGGCTACAGTCATACAGTTTGATGGATAAAATTGCTATTAAAGCAAAAACAACCATTAGAATGCAGATGTGATGTATATTTTTTGGGCAGCAATGCATAATGAGAAAGGTATTTATTATTTTCAAACCTAATTTCAAAACATATACATATTTCAAATGAGCTCTTTCTATTACAACTTTAACGTGGACCTTTACTGATAGAAAGATCTAAGTCCCATTCAAAGAAATTCATACTGTGTTTAAAGTATTTGTATTAGCGGTTTTTTAAAAATTTTATATCACAATAACTCCTTTTTTTAGACTAAAATATCATATATAATAGACTCTGAAAACAAAATGAAATTATCATTTAACAGTTTTCTCACAACTTACGAAAATAACAACTCAAAATCAAATAAAGGAATATTAACAACTGAGGAAATTTTAATATAATATTTAACAAGCCTGTTTACACTAAGTAATCAATGGAATAACCGTTTTGTTCTCAATTTTTTCCACGCAGGAAAATATTTTCCAAATTCATCAATACCAATTCAAGCTAGAATGTGGCTGATCTGTCGGTTGCCAACTTTCATTCTGCCAGAGAGTTGTGTGGTTTCTCTTTCTTTTCGCTCTTAGCGGTTATACGACCTCAAATGAAGAAATTATAAATGAGAATACTCATTTTGTGTGTGTTTCTGCTCTCACGAGAACTCAGGAGCACCACCCCTGAGGGGGTCCTCCTTCCCTGATTCCCATGTGCCTGCCCATCGGCGTCCTCACCGCGAGAGTGGACAAGGTTACGCTATTTGCATATTCTGGACAATAGACGGAAGGCATTGTGACTAGTGATCTAACCTGTAGCTAACACATCTCAGTAGGACGCTAGATTCCGGATTTCTACCCACGAACTCTTAAAATATTGTCGGTACAAGAGGGACTGCAGGGCCTATGGGTTCCGCACACCTGTCAGATTCTGTTGGCCTCGAGGTGACTGTGGTTCCCTATGTAGCCAGGGTAGACTCTCTAGGGAGTCGCTGTGTCAGAAGCAGTATCATCTCGGTAGATTGCCTGCATAGCAACAAGTGGGAGCTAAACCCTCGACCCTTACTATTGGGTAAGGTCTATCACTTGGGTAATGGATTTGAAAACTGGTACTCGCTTGTTGGATCAAAGTCACAGGTAAACGTTCAATCTAACTAGGCCATTTCATAATGAAAGACAATACAAGTTGCCCACTCTCCCCTGATCTTGATCGAGGTGAGTCCTAGAACAGGGAAACGGCTATTCCCTTCGAGGGGGACGACCCAACTCAAAAGAGTCGAAAGATAGTCCTTAAAATGATGATTGTATGTGCCAGCCACCAGTTTTGTGTGTGTCTTTTTATCAACTTTTTCTTCTTTAGAATACATACATCTTCCTATCTTTCAATATTCAAACTGTCGACGATGAATCTATAAATGATACAAATGTAAACTCTAAAAACAACAGAACTTTCAATAAATTAACTTTCTACAAGTGGTAGACTGAGTAATAAACAAATGAGCAGAAACAACACAACCAATCACACTTTTGATTCAGTTTATTATCAAACAGCGCCTGTCGCAATCTTACCCCGAGTTGACTCGCCTCCTGCACCGGCATGTGCCCACCAGAGCTGTCCTCTTTCACTTCTGGAGCCTGGAAGCCTCCCTTCCTTCTTCGTGGCCCTCTTTCCTTCACAACTACCACTTCTTCTTCTTCCACTTGCTCTTCCCTAAAAACGCACTATTATTTTAAAACCTATTCTTTCCTGAAATTATTAACACTGTCTTAAATCATAACAGCAGTTATTCATTGATATATTCCCTAAAAACGGCAATAGCTCTCTTTTCAGAGTATTTTATCAATATTCATTATGTGTCTATTTTACTGCTTCAAAAATAGAAGGAGACATTTGTACAAAAAATCTTTCTAAGTTTTCCGAAGAACAAAAATTAAGATACAACTACAGATTTAAAATATAAAATATATCAGTATTTAAAATAAAAAAGTAAAAATAATAATAAGTTGACTTACTCAGATTCTACTTTTTCACTTTTTGTTTTAATATAATTCTTAATCCACTGATAAGAAAGAGGTGGAACAACTACCACAAGGAACCAAACCAATTTTACTATTTGTACGGGTAAAGTACAGGCAACACTGCAACAACAAAAAAACCATTTGAATTCTCATATTTTAAAGTTTAAATATTAGTATATATTCTATACTGTATACATCAAAGATATCACAACAAAATTAAAGGAAATAATATAAATCTTAGACCCTTCGATTTAGTTCATTGTCAAAAAGCAAATAATAATAATAATAATAATAATAATAAGCTTTATTGACACTTCTTTTTGAAGCGAAAGCCTCCCTATGGTAGGGGTACAGTTAACAATAATTAATTAACACATTATTTTTTACATAATATTTACAATTAATTTTACAAATAATAAACCGAATTTTAGTATAATACGACAGGAACACCCAAAGAAAACAACTATAAAAATCATAAATAATTTGGACTTCTTTCAAAAAACTGTTAAACTTTAAATATATAAGTTCATAATTATATTAATTACAGACAGAGCACAGATGGCGAATGAAATATTTAAACAATTATCAAACAAATATTTCAAAATGTTACAAAATAAAATGTAAATTTAAATTAAACAAAACCATAATATTTCTTAAATTAAACAAACCGAAATATTTTTTAAACTAAACAAAACCATAATATTTCTTAAATTAACAATACCTTAACATTTTGTCAAAAAGCAAATATTATTTATATTTTTTTGTGGTGATTTCTTTGATTGCAAATCAACTATGCTTATTGTGACATTTCTACATATTTATTAAAATATAACAAAAAAAAGCTGGGCAAACATTTAATTATATAAAGTTCAAAGATGGGTTTTTTGAGGATTTTTGGTCTAAAGAAATTACATTGTAATAGAAGCTAAATCAATTTCAATTATATATGTATAATTAAAGTTACAATGACTTATACATTCCATTGCAGGGAAAATAAATGCATATATGCTATAGGAGTTCGAAAAAAACAATTGATTAATTAAATTAAACAATAACCTACAAATATGACTAATAAAATTAATAAAGATGGAATATTAGTTATTTTACAACTGTAGTAAACTAATTTAATAGTATAAATGAAACCAATTTCTTTTATCTCATTAAATCAATTACTGTGTAATTATAGTACTCAGAAAATATCTACTTATCATTGATACTAATGATAATTAGCTCTTTTGATTTAGCTAATTCTCCTACTATCCAATGCCCACCCTTGCTTGTCCAGTCATTTGGTGACACGCTGACCATTAAAATCTTTGATTTTGATTGAACTATAAAACTTTTATAAAACTATAAAAGGCAATTGCCACTTTTTGTAAACTTGACAATCGCTCTACTTACGTTGGTTTCGGAATAGACGAAACAAGCATTTCAGGAAGCATTTCCACTGTACCATGCTCTATTTTTCCTTTTTTCTGCTTTCTAGCTAATGATTTTTTCTTAGTATTTATAAACTCTTGCTGAAAAAAGAAAAATAAAATAAAAAGAATAAATATACAAATAAGTTGTTATTAATGAACACCTATATCATCAAATATATACTACTGTTAAAAAAAAAATTGTAATAATTACATATTTCAATTTGAAATACAATCTAAACTGAAATTTTTACTCACCACCTATGTAATAATTTATGATTTGGTATTTTACACATGATTAGAATAAGAGAAAGAAACACTAAGTCTCCACACAAAATATTTTATCCAACAACGCGTTTCTAACAATTAGTGTTGGGATAGTAATGGAGTGATTAAGCACCTCTAATAGCCTCTAACACTCAACTCCTACTTTCGGCCTTCACGAGGCTACCCTGTTAACCTATATATGCAGGGACAAACGAAAGAGGAGGAGGAGGTGATCAGGGGCTCGGCCTGACCACCTTCGTTTTACAACCTTCCTAATCCGCAAATCCCCTCCTTTTATCCCAGCCCCAATATAAAGTGTTATGCGATCCGTGTCGAAGGATGGATGATACAGGGGTTACGGTATTATGAACGGAGCCTCAAGGGTACCAGGCGACTCCCTTGAGTAAATAGCCTTACTTCGGTATGCGGTGCTCTGCTGGAGCGGACAAAATACCACCGATAGAGAAATAGGGATTTTCCCCTGTATGATACTAAGGAGAAGGAAGTCCGGAGACCATACTCCGGAAGCGCAGGGGGTCCAAACGCGGTAACTAGTGGGAGCCAACCTCCCACAAGTGTACCTAAGGACCCAAAGAAGGAGAAAGGAGGTTACTTCCTCCCGAAACGCGAAGAAGACTCCCGAAGAAGGAGAAAGGAAGTTACTTTCTCCCGAAACGTAGGGAGCCTGAATGGACATCATCAATGATGGTTTATGCAGATTCAGCAAAAAAGAGGAAGAAACACCGTTGCACCTGCTGACTAACTATAAGGCAACTTTACTGCACAGAGGTAGATGCTTCGGGACACTCAACAAAACCACAGAACAACTTTTACTGCTAGAACCAGCAAAAGTGCTGAGCTTCCTGGAGACGTTGAAGCTAAGTGCTGGGGTACTTTAGTACAAAAGAGGGGAAGTACAATAGTTTTTAAGACGCAGTGCTATAGTCACCCTCAAAAAAAAAACACTTAGTGTTCATCCTCAGGTTACATCTGCCTTAGTAAGGTGATATTAAGTGTTTAAGAAGTCATAGGACACTTCACCATTTTTTAAAGCAAATTACACTTACTGTTTTTTTGCAATAGAGAAACTATATGCATGGATATTGTCCATATCATTGAAAATAATTCTAACGTTCATGCCCATACAAGAATAATTTTCTGTAAAAATACTTGCTTTAATATTCTAAATCAAGAAAGGAAAGTTCGACATTAACTTCAACATTTAGCTATACTACCTCCAGTTGCACAAGATGCTCTTGATCATATTTTAGCCGTATGACTGATATTATATTATATTTATATTTTAATGACTGATTTAATCTTTAGTATTCATTAATGAGCAAGTTAATTTAATTTCTATTCATGGAACTATCAAAGATAAGTTCTATAAGGAATAGTATCATGGAAGACAAATGGAAGTATTTCAAGGTTAATTCACTACTGGCTTATTGCACTAAATCTTTTTCGAAAATTTCATTGAAGAAAACTACTTTTTTGTAATTAATATTCTATTAAGACAAAACTATTATAAAATGTAGTTTAAATATAAATGTATTTAGTTTAATATACGTTTGTTTCCAAACTGATTTAAACTGAAAATTGTTTCATTCATGATGTAAATGATCAGACAGAAACTAATTCAACAATATTTTATTGAAATATGTCACGGCAGACTTCTCGAACGATCAAGAAATCAGTTCATAATTTCAAAGAAATATGGCTCGTACTTGGGCGTGTGATAACAGGGAGTCCCCGATACTGCGTTTTAACCGAAGGCATTAACAAAATTTTCGATCTCCAATCCAAGATTAAAATTTCTAATAATTACACTGACGAGAAGCAGCTGGCACTAAAGCCACATCTAAAGGTAGATTGATACCCTCTTTAGATTTACAGCAGACGTTTGCTTTACTGTTTTCCTGCTGATCTACATTGTTTATTTCTTAATTTAAACAAAACTCCAAAGTTTTAATGCCAATTATTCATATGAAATAAGGATAGCAGGAATTAAACTAAGAGTAACGGAATCAAACTCTGTAGTGAACACTATTAAGTGGTAAGCGACTTACCACTTAACCATTAAGACGCATCAATCTAAGTGTTATACAGTGTTAAGCTAGAGTATAAAATAACTTACTATCGCATATCGCTTTTCGAAGTAGGCGGCCCATGCTACCAAATACTGCCCCACAGTGATGATGACGAACAATATAACCGACATCTCCGCCAATTCCATCTTACGTACTCTTCTATAATAGTAGATAACATGTTTCCAATCTGGAAGCCCATTAACCAAGACATCTGAGTAAATTGCTCTTTTCTTTGGATCTCGAAGAATGTCATGTACTGCAGCCAACTAAAATAATTTTTTTTAAAAAAAAAATGAATTAGAAAAAATACTTCATATTATAATATATGAAAAAAAATCTAACTCTTTAGTTGTGCGATCCGTAATTATGTGGTGTTTACACATACTGTGGGAAAACGATAATTGAAAGTCTTCACACAGAAGAAGTCTTTTTATTTAAACTGGGCATTTCAAACAATTCGAGTTCATCATCAGGTAAACTCCCAATAAGAGTAGTGGAGGACAGGCCACTGTGTCTAAATGGGACTCCCATTGCGACAGTCGCCTGTCTTCCACGGCTCCTATTGGAATTTTACCTGATGATGAACACGGAGTGTTTGAAACGCGTATGTTAAATAAAAAACTTGAGTGGAAACTTTCAATTATCGTTTTCTTCACTATAACAAATATGTACATCATTCTTCAGATTATATATATATATATATATATATATATGTAATCTGGTATCACATTAATAAAATTCAACGCCTCTCTCTATAGAGCGCAATTATAATCTTCAATAATAATTGTAACTCAATATCTCTCTATTCACAAAACACAAGTATCGTCTGTAATAATTCACATGGTCTCTCAACGAACAGTAATGCAATCTATATTAAAAAAATAGTAAAAACAGTGTTGCCAGATAGTAGAACAGTGTTCCCAAAGTCAGACTGCATATATATATATATAAACTAGAATTTAAAAAGAACACATAGAAAAGAATCACTGAACTCACTACTATATTTCAATGTCCTCGTCTTCAGGAAAAGATGTGAATCGCTCCAAATCAGGTACTGAGTCGTTATCTGCCTTTGGAGCGATTCACATCTTTTCCTGAAGACGAGGACATCGAAATATAGTAGTGAGTTCAGTGATTTCTTTTCTATGTGTTCTTTTTAAATTCTAGTTTATTCAGTTCGAAGAATCGTTTCATCTAATTGTTATATATATATATATCTTTTCTCATTATATTAGTACTAAAAGATTTATTACTTATACAATAGTATGGTAAATACTCATAAATAGGAATTTCAAAAAGTACGTCTCCACACAAATAAAGTTCTATATGAAACCCTAAGTTACTTGAGTAGATCGACTCTCAAGAGTGCAGATATAAACCTGAAGAAGAACACTAAGTCTTCGAAACGCGTTGTTAGTTTTCATATCAAACTTTTTTTGAGTGGAGATGTAATTTTTGAAATACCTCAATATGAGTATTAGGATGTAGTTACAGGGAGACGTCTTGAAGAGCCTTCCTTTTCTATTGGGTTTTCAATATTTTATAAAAGATTTTCAAGATACATATATTACTAAACAAGTTAAAAGAGGTCTAAATAAAATAAAGGAGAAAGTGCCTAATAAATTTTAAAGAAATCAGGTACTACTACTGTGTTTAAGAATGGTTTAATTTAAAAAGTTACTTGATAATGAAGGTTGCATTTATAAATCTTCCTTACATGCATCGCAACCACAGTTATGTTGAGCAAAATTGATCAAGGTCAAACCGAAATGAAATTATTAAATAAAGGAAGTTAAAAAAGAACACGTAAAAAACCTTCCTATTGTGAATATTTGAAACGGTTATTTGCAATCAGAAAGGCCCGGACGACGTAGAAAGAAAGAACACGAAAAACATCTAGTCTCCTGATGACGAACAGCAGTTTGAAATATAATGTCTTTTTATGTAATGTGTTTAGAGATAACTTCGAATGTATATATTAAATTACGGAGAAAAATACTTAAACAGAAAAGAGAGAAAACATACTGACATAACTTACTTCATTATATGCATAAATATGATATTATTTTGTATAAATATAAAATAATACCTTTAATGATATATATAAATATATACCAACATCCAAACCACAGTAAGAAATCAGAAAAAAAATCTTAAGAGTGTTTTTCTGATTCCTTACTGTGGTTAAAACGATACAAATATCAATTCAAAACAGATGTACATGTAAAACATGTATATCATAAGTATAATGTATGTCATGTATCTCATGACATAAAACATGTAAAACAGATTGAATATCTTATTTATTCAATAAGTAAAACAATGCAATACCTGTCTGAACTTCGTTTCTGCATCATCGGCTTTATTTCTATCTGGATGATATACTAAAGAAAGTTTCCGAAATGCTTTTTTAATTTCGGAAATGGTTGCATTCTGAAAAACTTTTTCATTTAAATCTTTTTGATTAACTGAAAATATATGAGCAAAATGTTTTCAATATTATTACAAACCTCATTAACTCCTAGAAAGGTGTAGAAGTTTTCACCCACTTCTTCAACTACATCAAAAACTTCTAAATCATTGGAATCCCAGCAGTGGACATGGCCAAGGCCAAATAGCAAGATGTACGGCCATATGATGTACATTTTAAGGCTCTGTCACTAAAACAGAATATAACATTGTAGTCAAGCCATCATTATAACTTTGGTTTTCATGAACTGTGTGAACTTAAAGAATGTTAAATAGTACATGTATGATTATTTCGAACAAAAAAACTTTGTACAAAAAACAACTCTACTTTAATCAATTTACTAATAAGAAACACATACTATAAATAAAAATGTGTGATACACAATGTCCTAGTTCTTAGATTTTAGATAAATAACACTTCATTAATCATAGTTTACTTTATTAACCTAAGTTAAAAAAATTAGGATTTTCACACTAATTGTATATTGACAGATGTTAATATACCAGTGACTATTCCTGATATTGAGTGTTTCTTCAATATTTGGATACAATGCAATATTTATACTGTTAAACATTTTAGAGGTAATGTTTTTGTTATACATAATACAACTTGATAATACTACTATCAATGGACCGAAAGAACTACCTCTAAGAAGAACCCAAAAATGATAAGGATAAATCTAAAAAAATAATCACAGACAAATGAAATGAGTCATACCATTATCATGAAGGTAAATTACCACGTGTTAATTTATAAAACCACGACATTGCTTACAATAAAAGCAAATCTGACAGCATAGATGACACGGCCTGGTTGTCTACGGAATTAGACAGTTGTCACTAAAACAAGAAAATTCCCTACTTTGATGTCAAAATTTACTACTTCAAGTTGTACTACTTCTTTAGTGTTAAGATATTTTTATTTAATTCTAAATAATAAAATATAAAAACATCCTTCCAGCATTTATCATGATAATCAATCATTTTTTTGTCAACAAATGTATTATTCAATATACATTAAAAACTTCTGAATTTTGTTGACAATTAAATATGGCTATATATATTTCCACATAATAAATCGATTTGCTCTGCTAAACTATGCTTAATTAATTATATTAAGTTCTATTTCAATTAATTTAATCATGCAAGTATAACACGTAAGAACAAAATCACCAAGTAAAGCATCTTTCAAAATTAAATAAATTTACTCTGATAAGTGAACTTCCTATAATTTTTTTTAACTATATAGTTTCTGTGATCATATGGGTATTCTTCGTTATTTTTTAACCAAATACTGTTGCTCTGAGGTATAGCTGCCATTTTGGACTGAACCTTCGGAGACGTCTTATTTAGGACTCCTGACGCTAAAATACAAAGAATAGCTAGTACAAAAGAAGAATACTACAAACCTCTAACCACCTGCTTTATTAAAGGTCAAAATTACAGCAGCAGCGTTACAATCATAATAAAATTGTTAAATTAAATTAACCGGCCACTTAAACAAATATAATAAACTTTCAATCCCTTAAGAAAACTGGTTTTGAAATACATATTTTAAAAAAAATTACTATTCTATAATTAGAGTAGGATTTTGAAAGTACCCTTCTTCATATTGAAAACCAAATAAACACAAACAGTGGAAAGTGTTCCTTGTAGGAACAAAATTAACGTTCACGAGTTTTGTTCTGTTTAAGAAATTGCTCAATCCACTCATTGTACCACTTTTTTATAAAGATTTCTTTACTTATTCAGGTAAAGACGCACTAGCCAACGCCATCAACTAACTGCACAGCGTGTCGTTACAAGCACAACTTCTTTACAAAAAAGTGGTGCCTATTGCAGAAACGACACCGGATGAAATTTGATATTTCATTGAGTTTTTTATGAGAAATGAAAAAAAACCAAAAGATTATGTGTCATTGTTATTTGATTGGTAAGTATAGGGTCCTGCCTATTCTTGATGTGATATTAACACCAGCTACCTAACTGCCTTTCATTTTTTATATATAACCATTCATGTTTTGATTCTTACTCACTAATATTAGTCCTTAATCATCTGGGTGGTAAGATTAGTATTATTTCAAACGCTACAGAAAAATATATAGCATTTAGTAAACTTTTTACAAGATGTGTTATTTCACATAGATTTTCTGATACTTTTAGGTTTTCTAGTTTACAAAGACAGGGAAATAACTTGACGATATTCTCTGATATGGAAGACATATTTGCCTTGGAGATAGATGACAGTTTCAGTTACACGACGAAATGGTGTTACTCATAAGCTATACATATTGTTGGGATAAACTCAGTGATATCAAGTTGCCAGAAGAGTTTCTACGATGACTAGACACAGGAGGACAGTAGGATTGACTAGGTCAGTGTTTCCCAAAGTGGGCGCTACCGCCCCCCTGGGGGCAATGCAAAAAGGAATGGGGATTCTATTTCCATAAATTGAAAATGTTCATGCAATATAATTTCTAAATTTAAGTGAAAACACGATATGTAAACTCCTAGGACACAGTTTCTTAAAATTATTTGTTTTGATAATTCATTTTTATGTTAAAAGTATATTCTCACCTAAGTTTCTTTTATTGTGTATTAATTCTTTTCCATAAATATGCTATGAAACAATATATCTATTGGATTCTAAATAAATATTCGTTTAGTAATTACTTTAATTTAATTATTAAAATGTTACTCATTTGGTTATTTAGTCTAGGAATCTGATTTTTATTCAAGGGTATTGAGTTATAGGTTTATGGACCCAAGGGGGGCGGTCACTCGAAAAAGTTTGGGAAACACTGGACTAGAGGGATGAGTTTTCAGCGGCGTAGCAACTATTTTTGCCACCGGGGTCGTAAGAATGCCCCCCCCCCCCCCCCCCATCACCACAGATAATACGTTATCCTTCAATTTGCCTTTTTTTTTTTTTTTGCATAAGTCCTCAATATATTAATTTTCATTGAATTACAATCAAGTGTCTAATTGTAAACTACTGTTATTAGTTCCAGACTTTCATCTTATTACAGTACTCATAAAAATATACAGGCATCATCAAAGAAAAACCAAGATTTTTCAAAACTAACACGTATAATTCAAATCATAATAAAATTGTTAAATTAAATTAACCGGCTACTTAAACAAATACAATAAACTTTCGATCCCTTTAGAAAAAAATCTGGAGTGGCCTACACTCTACTTTACTATAAGTAACTTAATGTCAAATTTCTTGGGTATATAAAACATAACGTCTCATTTAAGCATAACGTAAACAACTAAATGGGATATAATTATTAGCCTATCATTCCTGAGGTAGTACAGATAGTGATTGAAGGACATATCATTTTATAAGCTTATTTTTGTACATCACAAATAATTTATTATTTGCAAATAATTGAATTAGTATAACTACAGCAGTAATAACATTTTTGAAAAACCAAAGTGAACATTTCTTGAAACGATTTATTCTCCTACAAGAGAATGGCTTTCGTTCAAACAGCCAGTGGATTTCTTACATCGTTTACTTGACATCCTTCTACATTGAATATTAAAGTAAAATTTTGAAAATACCCTTTTTTTCTCTGAAAAACATCTTTAACTGCGAAGAAAATGTTGTTTTAAGGTGATTTGTTAATTAAAGATGTACGATAATTACATTTATTAATCTCTAAATGAAAGATTCAGATTATGAATTATCATTTACATTTTTGGTCTTTTATAGAATTATCATACTGGGAATTTTAATCTTTAAAATAATAATAATAATAAGCTTCTTAGTATTTAATAAGATCATTTTCCTTCCCCTTTGTCAAATAACATATATACAAATTTTTTCTGAGTGAGTGTTATCATTTTCCTGCACAATATTATTCCTCTTACATCTTTATAAATAAAATAATGATTTTGTCTGTACATTGCTTAGAACTGACTCATTTCAAGTTTTCTTTACGTTTCATACATTGGAGAAACCGAATCCACCCTTAGAAAAATTTCTGTCGGTTTGTCGGTTTGTCCGCAAAACTTTGTCACAGGTAAACTCAGCTACCATAAGACATATAAAGCTGAAACTTTTACAGTAGATTTGTGTAGGTCTAACTTAAAATATAGGCTATGAATTGATTGGAAATTCAACGTAGAAGTGAAGTTATGGACGTTTAACGCAAAAATGTTTGTCACAAGTAAACTCAGCCACCATAAGACATAGCGAGCTGAAACATTGACACTGGATTTGTGTGTGCCTAACTTAAAATATGGGCTCTAAATAGATTATTAATTCAGTACAGAAGCGAAGTTATGGGGCTTTTAGCTGTATTTTTCTAACTTCACAGACAAGTTTGTTTTGAAAATACACAGGTGTGGCAAGTAGGTATTGTTAGTTGATTTTAATTTCAATTGAGCATATGAATATATTGCGTATTTGACATCATTGAAATGGTGTTTCACAGAGTTAAGGATGTACTATCTATTGAGAATAAATGTTTTGTAAACGAGCAATTCTCAACTCTTAATATGAACAGGGAGGAAAAATCAACAAACAAGTTCTTACGCTATATGAAGCCGAGGAAAGAACTTACAAGTCAGTAAAGAGATTGGATTAGTGACGAAGAAGGAGTTCATTATCTAATTGAATTTCTTGACTCTGAATTTATTTCTCCTGGACTGCCTGCTCATGAGTAAAAACTTAAAGTAGAGCACCAATCATGCTACAATTTAGTAGCAGTAACAAATTTCATGTTAAGAAACATGAGTGCCCCAAAACTGTGCAACGGGACACGACTCTGAGTTCGTGCTCTACACAGATATGTCATAGAGGCGGACATAATGACTGGATGTGGTATTGGGGAGTCTGTGTGTATACTCTACATACCATTGATTCCGAGCCACTGTCTGTTTACGTTGAAATGATTGCAAAGTCGGGTCAGAGTCTATTTCGCAATGACGTTAACTAAGTCGCAAAGGGAGACTTCATCTAACGCAGGAATACAAGGTAGCAAAACCAAGTTTTTCTCACATGGTCAAATGTAGTTTACATGCTCAACGGTCAGAGGTTTCAACTCTTTCTTCTACCATGAACCTGAAGGACAGACAGCTAATGTAGTTTATAAGCTGGAGGCATTTGTTTAACACTGTAGTAATAATGGTATTTTCTACTATTCTATAATTTCTAATGACATTTTGAAATACCAAAAATGACGGAACTTCTGATTCCTCCGTGGTATAGCCGAAAGGCAATAGGCACACGGCAATAAACCAAAACAGGAACTTCTGATTCCGTCAAAGACGGGTGCGTTTGCTATGTATTATATATAACTGTCAACTTTTTTTTAATTTAATATTTGCTTAATAAATACACTGGTAATAATGTAAGGTATGGAACCAGAGTAGCCCAGTGGCTTGCGTGCTAGCTTTTGACTAGGAGCACGTTAATTAGAACTAACTCATTTCAAGTTTTCTTTACGTTTCATACTTCAGAGTAGCCACATGTACCCTTAGAATAATTTCTGTCTGTCGGTTTGTCCACAAAATATTGCCACCATAAGACATATAAAGCTGAAACATTGATTGTAGATTTGTGTATGTCTAACTTAAAATCTAATCTTTGTATACAGAGGCTTTTTTTTAGCACTGTACTAATAATGGTATTTTCTACTATTCTATAACTTCTAATTGTAGTATTAGTATAATACTATAATTGATATTTTGGAATACCAAGTATAATAGAATTTTTGATTCCGTCAAAGACGGGTACGTTTGCTAGTCTCATATAATTCAATAAATAATTTAAACTGTTCCTTTATAAAATCAATTTTATCTCAGTGTATTCGCTCAAAAAATTTCTAAGTCAATGTAAACAATGTAAAAAAATACAAAAAATTCGACAAGTATAGCAGGTGATCTCTTAGTCTAGGGTAAACAAAGAGTTTTTATATCGTTATTGCTCTTTCCCGTAATTGAAACTTCATGATTTTTTTTTATGAATTGCTAATTTTTTGTTCCATTTTTGGTCAAATTTTCATTATTTTTTAATCAGCCGTTTAGCGTCAAAAAAACATTTTCTGAAAACAGAAATCGTACTGTAACGCCCCATTAGCGAATGTAATTTTGAAAAAAAATATCTCAACTCATTCTACACATAATGTTCTATTTATAGGCATAGTTTCATTCTTGTCCGTCAAACAGTATGGCTTGTATCGCTCTCACAAGGTTTGAGATTGAATTATAAGTCAAAATTTGTACATTTTATTGAAAAAAAAATATTTCCTGTTGTTTTAAAATTCTGAATGTATTTTTCGTTTGTTCCATTTGTAACCTCAAAGTTAATGTCAAAATTTCAAAACTCTAGGGTTATCAGTTTAGGAGAAATAAATGTTTAAAAAAAAACGGTTTTTGGCAAAAAAAGTGACTTTCCCATCATGCATAATTCTTCCAAACAATAGGGATCTTCGTCTTTATGAGGCCCATTTTTGTGTAAAATATCAACTTAATCCATCAAAGATTCTGGACCGTAGCGTGGTAACAAGCAATGCTAACACACTCACCCACCCACCCACCCACCCACACACACACAGACATCATCGTAAAAACGTCATAAAACGACTTCTGGGACCTCAAAACATGTAATTCCGTCAAAATCTCGAGATCGAATTTTTTCACGATCACTATACTTTACTTATAGTAAAGTAACTAGTTATGAAATATTTAAAACAAAAAATATTTTTAATTTGTAAAATTACATTTGAAAAATCCATTTAAAAGCAGTATTATACAGTTAAAACATAACAACAATTACGACTTCTTAAAAAATTAATTTTATATAAAATTTCAAATTTTTTGTTAGTTTTTTATTCTTTTAATTTTTTTCTTTTCTTAAATTTATTTTATTTTATTTATTTATTTTATTATTTCTTTTTTAATTTATTTTTACACCCTCAAAATGCCACCCCCTGGCACGTATCGCCCTGGGTGGACCACTCTGAGGGATGACGTGCTCAGATTTATTAACCTTTTGCTCGAATAAATCCAGGGGCAAAGTGAGTAGTGAATCCTGTATCTAGCTGTTGGGTCAGAGGTGGGCACGTTCCCTCTGTGAAGGTACTGTACCTCTGTGAACTTCTATACCCATTGCCGGAATAACGGAGGCTTTGCTCGGGCAGCGGGTAACTAGGTCTTTCTAAGAACCACATTCATGGACCTACAAACTACTCTCCTATTGGTCACCATCGTAACGAATATATATATATGATTAGTTGTTTCATGACCAAATGATTTGATGATTGTATTTCTTGTTGAGTGGGGGTTCTTGAAGTTGTAGGTTTCCGGCTCTAATGAAAGCCAAGACTTTGAGCATCTCTTCTATGGAGTTACCTCTATCAGCATGACGAATAAGGGCTTACACACCCTCGGGAAATAAACGGTTGCCAAGCGATATCAGCATCCATGCGAACCCCCATTCCACAAGAAAAACAATCAAATCATTTGTCGATGAAACAACCATCATATATCAAATCCAGACCAATTATGTAGATATATATATAAAGCAATTATATAAAACGATTCCACCAACTAAATAAACTCAAATCATAAAAAGAAACACATATACGAGAGCACAAAAACTGACTACAATACAGGGGTGTGGTTTTTTTTAATGTTTTGGAAGTCGATATGTCAAACAAAAAGATACGAATAATAGTAAAACAAAATGACACAATAGATTAATTAAAAAAAATGGTCATGCATGCTTTGGTAAAAAAGGTATGATTATTAAATTGACATGAGCTTTTGTTTTAATGTTGCGTAGCCGGATAGCTGTTAGTGTTTCAGTTTGAAATATCTTTTTTTTTCAACTGAATCATAATTTATAATTGTAGAGATTAGAATAGTGTTGTTATTGACGTAAAGGAAACTATTGAAGAAACAAATGAAGTGAAACTGGCAGACAGGAGAACGTCCTTTGAAGGAGGTCAGGAGCTGTCAAGTGGAAATGACCGTGATCGAGGTCAACAGAGAGCCTGGAGCTGTGTCAGCTTACACCGTGCTAGAAAGCCCACTTTGAATGTCTTAAAGACAGTTTTAAGAACATACTTTGGGAAGTAAAGAGGAATTCAGACCTGAATAACCTTCAAGGGAAGTTTGTCCATCAATTAAAGTCATCTCCAATCTCAAATAGATGTGTACTACTAGAATAAAATCGGGAATAGGTCAGTTTTTTAGGTTTAAATCAAACTCTAAATACCTTATACCTATCGGTATGTATATATTATTAGATAAAATATATACATTATTTAGACTACATTATCAGACGGTCAATGCATTTCAATTCAATTGTTTATATATATATTATGATGGAATTTTTTTGAGGGTTGAGGTCTAATGATTTTAAACTAGTCCTTTTTCCGACATATATTTATGTCATCTTCAGGGCTACACATGATTGTTTTACAATTAGCACTACTATTACAACTATAATCAGTTATTTCGTCTATGGATTTTTTTTATATTGACATAAGGTTTATGTTATAATTATTCCATTGCTTTTACAATTATTTTATAAGTATAGAGATCACTATTGGATTACCTTGGAAATCTGTTTATGTTTAGGTATGCTGCAACATAAACAGATTTCCTAGGTAATCAAATAGTGATCTCTATACTTATAAAATAATTGTAAAAGCAATAGAATAATTATAACAATATCCTTATGTCAATATAAAAAAAAATCCATAGTCGAAATAACTGATTATAGTTGTAATAGTAGTGCTAATTGTAAAACAATCATGTGTAGACCTGAAGATGACATAAATATATGTCGAAACGTCGGCAAAAAGGACTCGTTTAAAATTATTAGACCTCAACCCTCAAAAAAATTACATCATATAAATATTGGGTCAAGAAAGCAAATCATGATATATATATATATATATTTGTAAAATTTAGTTGCAGTCCTTCATTCAAGGATATTTCATTGAATAACCGACCGTACTTCACTGATGTCATTTTCTTCTCCAGTTTTTCGAGGTTTCTGAATACCGTCTTCTTTCATTCATCCAATCATTGGATAATATTAATTATGGATAGTCGAAACATGTCGGTTCCCCCTTAATTAATATTCTCCAACGATTGGATGAAGGAAAGAAGAAGGTATTCAGTAACCTCGAAAAACTGGTTAAGAAAATGACATCAGTGAAATACGGTCAGTTATTCAATGAAATGTATATATATATATATATATATATATAAAGTTCGTGAGTTTGTTTGTTTATTCACCCATTTCTCGTGAAGATAGAGACCTAAAATTAAATATATATTATTTATTACCTGAATAATATTAAATACAAAAAATTATCAATATATTCCCAAAATTGGAGCCAAGGTTGCAAGTGTCTTGCTTGCTAGTCGATGACAGTAGTGCAAATGTATTATATATAAATGTAACAAAAAATTTTTTTTCTTGATTGTATATTTGCGAAATATAAACACTGGTAATAAACTAAAAGCATGGAGCTAGGGTAGCCCAGAGGCTTACGTGCTCGCTGATGACAGTACCAAAAATGTATTATAAATAAATGTAACAAAAATATTTCTGAATTTGAAATTTGAATAATATAAACAATGGTAATGAAGTAAAGACATGGATCCAGGGTAGCTAGTCGCTTGCATGCTCGCCGATGACAGTAGTCAAAATATATTATATATAAATGTAACAAAAAAATAATTTAAAATTAGAGAAATATAAACACTGGTAATAAAATAAAGGCATGGAGCAAGAGTAGCCCAGAGGCTTGCGTGCTCGCTGATGTAACATATCAACCGTTTGATAGAATAGGTGTGTTAATCGGAATTCGGTCAATTTTCTAGATTCAAAAGTCAAACTCTCGTTGCTGACGTTTCGGTTTTATTTCAAAACCTTTTACATAGGTAGACGTAAGAAGCTTTTGACTAAGAAAATGAAATTTACATTATTTAAGAAATAATAATCTTAACCGGGCAAAACCTTTGACTAGACTGTCAAGTAAACCTTCAGTCTAGTTGAAAGTTTTGTCTTGTTAAGATTATTGTTACTTTAAATAATGTAAATTTCATTTTCTTAGTCAAAAAATTCTTACTTCTGCCTATGAAAAAGATTTTAAAATAAAACCGAAACGTCGGCAACGAGAGTTTGATTTTTGAACTTAGAAAATTTACCGAATCCCGATTAGATAACACCTATATATATATATATATATATAATATATATATATATGATCAAACCACAATAAGAAATGGAAAACAAGACTAAGATCTTTCAACCGTAACAAGCGGTCTTCGTCAGAGTCAAAAACCCAACTGGGGTTGACAAAAACAAAGGACAGTTGGGTTTTTGACTCTGACGAAGACCGCTTGTTACGGTTGAAAGATCTTAGTCTTGTTTTCCCATTTCTTATTGTGGTTTGATCATTGATTGTTATTTCACGTATTTATGTGAAATCTTTATATATATATATATATATATATATTTTCGTAAAAGCTTGGAGCAGTCCTTCTTGGATACATACATTTAAAAAATGAATGTAGTTGAGAGATTCTTTAATGAAATAACTGCCATGTTGAAGATGTCTTGTAAGTTCTATATATTAGGGCATGAATCGTTGCTATCCTATAGCGTTCGGGCACTCACTTTTTGCGCTTATGTACATTCCTTGGTCTGTTGTTTCCTGGTATACATCTTAATTTTTGGCCGTCGATGTGTACGTCCAGAAAGTTGACTTGGCCATCTTCATGGGTGAAGTTCAGTCCAGACACGTTTTGGAATGCTATTTTCAGTGTTCGCAGTTTTTCAGCAGACTTACTGACGATCAATCAGTCATCCATGTATCGGCAGTACAGCGTGGCTTTATTTCTTTTCAGGATGGCACACAAATTTCTTTTCATCCGGTTTTCAGGATGGCACACAAAGAAGTTTGCGAACGTTACTCCTAGAGGTGAACCCATTGCTACACCATCAACCTAGTAATATATGCTTCCATCAATGTGGTGAAATGCTTTTTTGGTGCATGCTCGTAGTAATTCCTTCATTATTTCTTCAGGAATGGGTGGTGTGCGGCTTGTGTTTTGGTGGTCTATTGCATCACAGATGATGTCTATTGTTCGTTCTACTGGGACATTTATAAACAGTGATTCAACATCAAGTGATGCTAATTTTCCTTTTGGTTCTCTGGTTCTTAAGATGTGTAGCAGGTCATCAGTGGAGGTTAGCATGTACTTCGCTGGCATATAGGAAGAAATAATTTTGTTGAGCTCCTTCGTCGTGTTGTATATTGGGGTCGTAACCTGAGAGATGATGAGGCGTGACAGGTCATTCGCCTTATGTGTCTTTACAGTTCATAAAGGTAGCCTGGGGCGTATTCACCAGAAATAGGTTTAGGATCTTCCCTTCAAGTCCACTTTATCGGCTGCAATGATTTTATTCACCTCTCTTTTTAATGTTTTATTAGGGCCTCTCGTAATCTTTTTGATTTTGATCCATCTGCTAGTATGAAGTCAAGTTTTCCTTTATATTTTTGCTTGTCTATCACGACAAGATTGTTAGATTATCAGCTTTACATACTATGATCTCTGGGTGATGTTTGCGTTCTTTTGCTGCTTGGCGGAGTTCGGTGTTGAGTATTTTAGATTTTTCAACGTTCCATTTCTCCGTCCTCTCAGCTCACTATTCAACCTATGACAATATATTTACACAATCACATCTAATTGTGTCACAATTTTCTGCATTAATGCAAGTAAAAATCCTTTCTAAATCTCCTATCAAGTCAAATGAAGAGCATGATAGAGTATCATAATAAGAGAATCTAAGAAGTATATATATATAAGGTATTGTTTTCTTGACCTCAATTACTAATAAACACTTTTTCTTCTTCTCGGAATTTGGTCTGGGTTAATATTTGGAATCACCTTTTCGCCAACGTTTCGTCTTTATTTTAAGACATCCTCAGGGCTATAAACTAACAAAAAACAATGGACATTTGTCATATCTACTTTACATTCATCATAAAAAATTCAAAAAAAGGTTCGGTATTAGAAGCTAGCCTTGAGTAAGTATTTTTGTTGATTTTTTTATGATGAATGTAAAGTAGATATGACAAATTTACATTGTTTTTTGTTAGTTTATAGCCCTAAGGATGTCTTAAAATATAGACGAAACGTTGGGGAAAAGGTGATTCCAAATATTAACCCTGACCAAATTCTGAGAAGGAGAAACAGTGTTTATATATATATATATATATATATGATCAAACCACAATAAGAAATGGGAAAACAAGACTAAGATCTTTCAACCGTAACAAGCGGTCTTCGTCAGAGTCAAAAACCCAACTGACAAAGTCAAAAACCTCAGTTGGGTTTTTGACTCTGACGTAGACAGCTTGTTACGGTTGAAAGATCTTAGTCTTGTTTTCCCATTTCTTATTGTGGTTTGATCATTGATTGTTGTTTCACGTGTTTATGTGAAATCTTTATATATATCTATATAAATAAAATAATGATTTTGTCTGTACATTGCTTAGAACTGACTCATTTCAACTTTTCTTTACGTTTCATACATTGGAGAAACCGAATCCACCCTTAGAAAAATTTCTGTCGGTTTGTCTGTTTGTCCGCAAAACTTTGTCACAAGTAAACTCAGCTACCATAAGACATATAAAGCTGAAACTTTTACAGTATATTTGTGTAAGTCTAACTTAAAATATAGGCTCTGAATTATTTGGAAATTCAACGTAGAAGCGAAGTTATGGACGTTTAAAGCAAAAACGTTTGTCACAAGTAAACTCAGCCACCATAAGACATGGCAAGCTGAAACTTTGACACTGGATTTGTGTATGCTTAACTTAAAATATGGGCTCTAAATAGATTCATAATTAAGTACAGAAATGAAGTTATAGGGCTTTAAGCGTATTTTTCTAACTTCAGAGACAAGTTTGTTTTGAAAATACACAGGTGTGGCAAGTAGGTATTGTTAGTTGATTTTAATTTCATTGGAGCATATGAATATATTGCGTATTTGACATCTTTGAAAAGGTGTTTCCCAGGGTTGAGGATTTACTATCCATTACGAATAAATAGTTTTGTAAACGAGCAATTCTCAACTCTTAATATGAACAGGCAGGAAAAATCAACAAACAAGTTCTTACGCTATATCATACCGAGGAAAGAACTTACAAGTCAGTAAAGAGATTGGATTAGTGATGAAGAAACAGTTCATTATCTAATTGAATTCCTTGACTCTGAATTTATTTCTCCTGGACTGCCTGATCATGAGTAAAAACTTCAAGTAGGAGCACCAATCATGCTGCAATTTAGTAGCAGTATCAAATTTCATGTTACGAAACATGAGTGCCCCAAAACTGTGCAACGGGACACGACTCTGAGTTCGTGCTCTACACAGATATGCCATAGAGGCGGACATAATGACTGGATGTGGTATTGGGGAGTCTGTGTGTATACCACGCATATCATTGATTCCGAGCCACTGTCTGTTTCCATTGAAATGATTGCAATGTCCTGTCAGAGTCTATTTCGCAATGACGTTAACTAAGTCGCAAAGGGAGACTTTATCTAACGCAGGAATTCAAGTTAGCGAGACCAAGTTTTTCTCACATGGTCAACTGTAGTTTACTTGCTCAAGAGTCAGAGGTTCCAACTGTTTGTTCTTCCGTAAACCTGACGGACAGACAGCTAATGTGGTGTATACAGAGGCATTTGTTTAACACTGAACTAATAATGGTATTTTCTACTATTCTATAACTTCTAATTATGATATTAGTATATATAATACTATAATTGATATTTTGGAATACCAAGTATAATAGAATTTTTGATTCCGTCAAAGACGGGTACGTTTGCTAGTATATATATATATATATATATAAACAATTATATAGAACGACCAAACCGTCTCTGAACCGGTGCGCTTGGTTTCCCTCTCTTATATATTTCCTGAAGACGGTTCAAACCGAAAATTAGAAACTGTAAGTGTAAGCTTTTAATTGTTCTATTTTTTTTTGTACATTTTTTGTACAACTATATATATATATATAACTACTTATGGTATATTTATTAAGTTTTATTATCTTTTACCATGTTATATTAATTTTATGTTTATTTTACGTACTATTCTTTTTCTGGTTCACACTGCCATTGTTTATTTTTGATTTTATTCCTTCTCTCTCTTTTTCTTTTATTCCTTTTCCCTTGGTAGTAAAAAGTTAGTATAACTGTTCTACGACTCTACTTTATATCGTAGACGACTCTACGTCTAAAGACCCTATATTTCCTTCCGGTTTGATTTCTCTTATTATATCTAGGAATTCATCTGTAGAACGTAGGATATATTTTGTTAGTATACAGCCTGATAGTATTTTGTTGAGTTCTTTGGCTAAGTGGTAGGTGGGACTGGTTACCTGAGAAATAATGGGGCGAACTAGGTTTCCAGGTTTGTGAGTTTTCACAGTCACATATAAGTATGGTAAACTGAATTCCCCTATTATGGGTTGGGGATTTTTTCTTGGTTTTCTTTGTTAACCGCTGTTATGACTTTGTTATCTTGGGTTTTGAATTTATTAATTGGATTGAAAGAGATCTTCTTGAATTTCTTGTTACCTGCTAATATTTCAACCAGTTTCTTCTTGTATTCAGATCTGTTCAAAACCACCTGAGTGTTGGATTTATTTGCTCGCCTTATAATTATGTTAGGATGCTCTCTCAGTTCTTTTTATCATAATCTGACTACGTTTAGATACTATTTGCTTTGTTGCTTCGGCTCTAAATTGAGGGAAGATCTCCCACGATCCAATTAACAAATTATAAACCCAAGTTAACAAAGTCATAGCAGCGGTTTACAAAGGAAACCAAGAAAATATGCCTAACCCACAATAGGGGAATTCAGTCCGGCATACTTATATGAAACTATGAAAACTCACAAACCTGGAAACCCACTTCGCCCCATCATTTCTCAGGTAACTAGTCTCACCTACCAGTTAGCCAAAGAACTCAAAAAAATAATATCAGCCTACATACCAGCAAAATATATGCTTCGTTCTACATATGAATTCCAGAATGAGCAATTAAAGTCTAAATTAATAGAACATATAAGATCGCATCGAATTGGGAAATATTCAACAGAACTAAGCAAGCCGAATTTTAAAGTTCTTTAATTCACATCAAGGGGATTCAGAAACCCTTGCAGCAAAATATATCCTTCAACCTACAGATGAATTCCAGAATGAGCAATTAAAGCTTTAATTCATAGTACATATAAGATCGCATCGAATTGGGAAATATTCAACAGAACTAAGCAAGTCGAAAACAGTAGTCAAATTTTAAAGTTCTTTAATTCACATCAAGGGCATCCAGAAACCCTTGCAGGTAGTAACTTAGGCCTAGAGGCCACTCACCCCACAGGATTAACGACCAGCTTATTTTGAACTTGAAGAAAAACAATCCCTATTGTCTTCACTTTGCATATACGAGTATAATAAACCAGAAAATTTACCCAAGAAGTTATTCACGTCCTGATGATGAATGTTGATCATTCGAAACATGTCCACTATAGGAGATGTACTTTATTGTGTAGACGAAATAACGACAGTGTTATTTAGAAAATTGAGAACAATGTTAAGGAACATTTATAAGCTATATTTGGTGTAATTTTCAATAATGTGTGTGAAGGAAAGACTGCTACCAACATTTACAAATATTAATATTTATAGTAAATATTTCTAGCCCTCTAATACCAATCCTAAGATAATTCCTATATTCACCCTTGAATAACATACTGGCATGTTTCAAACCACTTGTATACCTGTGTTGTGGTTCGTTGCTGTATATATAGATCCTAATATATATGTTCCTAGATACAAATGAAGCTATACTCACGATAGTTACTATCACAACTATATTTTATAACGCATACGATATATTATATCTTAACTATATCGTAACTTACAGTGCATATATTTGTGGTCACCCTAGGACTTGTTCTATTTATCATTGCTACATTTGTAGTATGAATGCTTTTGACCTCTTTTCCACAAACGCAGTGGGTCGTTGCTACAGTAGAACATAAATTTCTGATTACCTCTTGATTATTTACTAGTTAAGCATATTTTTTGAAACGGTACGTTCAATTGTATAGTTATTCCTCGTGAACCAGAAATGATGGATCTCCGACATTGATTCTTGATGATCACTCATGCACCTGCTTTAGAGCTTGTTTTTTATAACTGAAAACTATAAATAGGGTTATAGTTAGTACAATAATGAATTGGTTATTTTCTTTGTAAGTTTGGTATATTTCTATGTTATTTGTTAATAGTATGCAATAAATGACTATGCTGAATACTTCTTTAGGTCGAATTCAATGGAGCGTACAAATGGGAGATTTAATGAGAGGGAAGTTTCGCTTGATCGATATAGGAATGTGCCAAGGTAAAGGCCTCTGCGACAAACCGCAGAGTTTTGGTGGTGGGTAAGAGAAGGGACGGCAATAAATAGGAGATGCAGCCTGTTTGAAGTCAGTTAGCGAGTCACAATGGAAGCAGTGATCTTTGGACTACTCTTAGGTGCAGCTGCTGGGCAGATGGTGATCCCGGCTGAAGGAGGACTGGCAGGAGCTCCTTTAGTACATCCTGCATTGTATCCTGGAATGGGTTATCATACTGGTATGCCTCTTGGCTATGGTTATGGGATGAATTCAAATGCTTTAATCAATCAAGGGAATGATGCAAGAAGTTTTTATGGAGTTGATCAGAATGGGATAGGAAGGCAATCTGTAAATGATATTGGAGCTGTCTCGAACAGTGGAGGGCACGGATATGCTGGCAACCAAAGATATGCAAATCAACAAAGTGGGCTTGGAGGACTCAACAGGAATTCATACGGTGGCGACTTCAACAAAGGTGCTTTTGGTTATACTAACGCAAATGGCTTTCGAGGAACTGCCGGTAAGACAGGCGAAGGTGGATACGGAAGCTTAGGACACAATAAAGGCCACAAAACATCAGGCTTTCACAAATCATACCATAATGTTGAAACTGGAAAGGATACTAAATTTGTTGATGAAGATCATGATTTAGGACAAGAGAACTTTGGAAGAGAATTCGATGATAACTTTGGTAGCAAATATGGTGGTAATTATGCAGTTGGGAATGGTGATAGAAACTACGGAAGCAATCAATACATAGATGAAAGACAGGGATCTGGAATACAGGGAGCATCGCTTCAGGGAGCTAACTACGGATCAACTGGGTCGAACGCCTACCTCAACAACCTCAACCGTAACCGGTACAACGCACTCTACTCCAGAGGGAACAACAACTACGGACAGGGCTACAGAGGACTTCAGGGCCAGCACAACTACCTCCAGGCCTCTCCCTACGGAGCACTCTACTAGGTAGCAACATCCAATAAATAAACCACTATTGTATATAATGCAGCACTGGTCAGAATAAACACTAGAGCACTCAAATGATTTTGTCATGCAAACCTTGACCCCCTAATATTTATAATTCCATAAGGTATAACATCATCTTACTTAATAACACAACTCAACAGTAACCATAACTCTATCAATCAGGCAATCGAATAAAAATTACAAATTACAATTAAGATTATCTATAAATAACAATAAATACTTTAACGCAAAAATTATTTACATCATCCACTTTAAATCCAATATAATTATATCGATTTGACTAATTTCCAGATTTTGGGGAAAATTTGACCAAATAAACAATAGTCTTATTAATTTGAAATCTTGTTCATTGCCTCAGATTATTTCATATGAAATAAATATGAAAAACTTGTAACTTTAGACCTTCTATCTAATTGAATTATGAATGACTGTATTAAATTTACTTTACGTTTTGTTTAATGCTTTTAATGAAACTGGATTATTTACGGCTTACTTGCTTACGTGGAACAAATTCGAATTTCAGACAAAGTCATTCTATTTAAAAAATGATTCATTCTTAGTTTTTCTGGCATAAACTTTTTATTTATGCACTTGATTTCACATGCTTGTTTTAATCATTTTTATTTTATACAAATCATACCTTTAAAATCTGACAAGCTTTTGTATAGATCCAAAAACCTGATTCTGAGATAAATTCCTGAAGAGAAACTGATATTTATTTTTAGATCTAACAATCGTTGCCTGTTTGAAAACTCATTCTGAATTTCTATGTCGACTGGTTTATTAAGAACACGTAATAATTGCTTTTTTAACTTTTTGTTCTTTTTTTTTCATTTTTCAGGCGTTTATGATCAAACAATTTTATACCACTGACAAACAGAACTGTTAGTATATATACATATAAATGACACAACAGTTCAAAATATCGGAAGGAGTAACTTGCTTTTGTAATTTTAATTTTATAAGGTCCGACTGGACTGTTTTATTAAGTATTTTCAATATATAATAAGGTATTGTTTTCTGGAACACAATTTACTAATAAAAACTTTTTCTTCTTCTTGGAGTTTGGTCAGGGTAAATATACGGAATCACCTTTTCGCCAACGTTTCGTCCTGAGGGCGCTATTACAAGCCCTGAGGATGTCTTAAAATAAAGACGAAACGTTGGCGAAAAGGTGATTCCGTATATTAACCCTGACCAAACTCCAAGAAGAAAACGTTTTCAATATATATACATACATTCCACCGAAATTTAGAGACTGTAGGAGTGTTCGTATCTTTAATCTGTGTCTATAGTTACCGATAGCATAGTCTTTTAATTAAATACTCTACAATCTAAACATTATTATATTATTCTATTATTGATATTGCAAAAAAGAAATCATTCAAAAATTAAAACGATATTTATTCTTATAAAACAAGTTTTAAATTAAATAAAGAAAGAAAAAATGTACAACAAATATTTTACACCTTGTAAAAAATTACAAATATAAAAATATTATTTTAAATAGAGAAGGTCGATGATACTACAGTATTTGCAGGTATATAAATTAGTTCATTGGTATACTAGTTTCCTTGAATGATTGTTATAAATATGTAATTAGAATACATGCTCCCTAGGCTAGAAAGTTCAATACTGTTACAAATTTAAAGTACAAGTACCATCAATTATCAAAAGCGTCTTAATAAACAAAAATAAAAAAAAGTATTAAATAAACATAAACCAAGAAGAAATGAAGAGATAAAAGGTAAATTACTTGTAAACTAGGCAAAATTAAATTCGATTAAAGCCTACTTGAATCAATATTGAAGTGAGAGTAACAGAGAGAAACTTATGTTATATCAAAACTTGAGCTTGTGTAAATACTATATGATTTATTGTAAATAAAATATTTATATTGATAGATGAGGACAGCATTTTGAGGAATGTTAGGGGAAATCGACATATTCTATTGAGTCAACAAAAGTTAAATTACTTATTTTATGGAGCATACTTCACATCGTAAATCACATTTTACTGGAACAAGTATATTTGTAGGAAATAAGTATAAAAAAAAGACTAATAATATTGAAGTTGTTAGTGTCCTTCATGTTATAAGGCACATATTTCATATTTAAATAAAAATCACTCTGAGGTAAAATGGATAAACAAATAAAAGTCTCCACACAAATGAAGTTTTTTTCAACAACAAAAACGCCTTTCGAACACCTTGTGTTCATCATAAGGAAGACACTATAATACAAATTATATCTAATTTTGAAACTGATTAGATATAATTTATATTATAGTGTATTCCTTATGATGAACACAAGGTGTTCGAAACGCGTTCTTGTTGTTGAATAAAACTTCATTTCTGTGGAGACTTTTGTTTTTTTATCCATTTTACCTCAGAATAAGTAAATACCACACAATTACCGATTGCACAACCAATGATTTAAATAAAAATGAAATTATAAATATTTTTTAACTCTATTATTAAATCTACAAATGATTATAAATAAAATGGTAGTAAATTAGTTTCTGTTTTAAAGGTACTCATTAATTTTTTCACAAGTTATGAACTAATTAATATGTAAAAGAAAGTTTGGGTTTTCCGTAATTTACACTGGGGGGGGGGGAATAACAATCTTACCTCGTAAGTTAATGTTGAAGTCGTCCGAAACCTGTCAAGACAACTCAACACTAGCAAACTAGATAAAACGGTTGATCCATCTCTTTATTGACATCACATTAACATTTCTGATTCTAACAGATGAATGTATGGAACAAGGATCATTCAATAACCAAAGAAACAAATTGTTCTGTAGAAAAAGAACAGTTGGAAAGATAACTTTGATACTTATAGAACTTTAAGTTTGCATCACTGGGAAGAGCTCTGATTAGCTGGTAGATCAGAATTATTGTCTTTAAAACCTTGAAATTAAGTTTAACGATGGACGGTCCACTAGAAAATTTCACATTGGTTAAACAACATCTGATTTGGTTTTTTTTTCCTTTTTTGAAGCTGAAAAAACAGCTGGATATATATTCTGGAATGACTAGAATGTACGGGGGGCAAGTTATATGAACCCATTACGAGTTGAATATGAAGTTATATGAGAAAATTTTTACGACTGGGCAGAAAAGTTTATAAAGGGTCGGAACTCAGTGACTAAAATAAAAAACAGTGTTGTGGCCCCACTAATTTTGTTGACAGTTTTTGGATGCTTAAGGAACGGCTTTTTGTGAGCGTTCAATAAACAGCAAATACTACTCAGATATGCTTTTAAACAAAGCAAAGGGATTTAGGAGAGAGAAACGTAGTGGATCTCAGAGTAAAGATGTGTTCTCCAACAAGACACTCCTCAACAAACTTGTGAAACCTTGGACAAAATAGGCTGGGAGGACGTACTGCCTCATTCCTCTTATTGCTCCGATTTAGCACCATCTAATTCCATTGTTTGGTCCACAGAAGGAGGCATCACATGGGAAGAAGTGCCGAAATAATGATGATGTCAAAATTTTTGGGAAATGGGCTTAAATACACAGTTAAAGTGTTTAGTTTAAAGAGTCATTTTAAAAGAGCTGGGACAAGTGCATACTGTAGGTGGGGATATATTGAAAAATCCTGTTTTGTAATAATAAATGATTTTTCTCCAAACCAATTTGTCTCTTTAATTATTCAACGACCCTCTTAATTGACATAATCATATAACACTTTTTTTACGCAAATAAAGTAGTAACACTCATGAAAATTCATATAACTACAAATAAATTAAATATTGTATCCCATTTTTTTTTTATTAACAATTTGATGACTAGGAGTATAAGTGACTTACTGCCTAGCAGGCCACTTCTCATGAAGACGAATGCTGGATATAGAAGTCGCTTATGTTATATCTTTGTGTTTTCCTCAAAACAAAACAGCACACTTGATCAATATTTCAAACAACAGTTCCGACTTCACCACTTATTCATATTTTGAATTGTATACATTTATATAAAACAATTGTTGAATATTCTAATTAATGCATGGTTTAAGTTGAAATTTTTATATTGCTTTTCAATTATGTACGAACATTTACATAAGAATAACCATAAAAAATTTTTAAAAAAATACTTAGAAACAAGACAACCCACTTCAAAATTTCGACTTCGATCGAAATATTGAAGTGATTTGTGTATTGTTTCTACATGTTCTTTCCTCTAAATCGTTTGATATTTTGCCCTAACGGACCGTTTCATTTTTTGAACCATACATAATTTTATATGCTTCAAGTTTGACTGATATACATTATAACTTTGATTTCTAAAACTCAATATACCTTAGTTTATAACTTGAAGAATAAGAGAGAATATCTACATAAAATGAATCCATTAGTGTTCTTTGGTAAAAGATTTCTAGTTGAGCTGAGACTATCTGACAGTCCCTGATCTTGAGCGTTTAACATTAGGACTGCTGAACATTGGTTCTTCCCGTCTTCGAAAAAATAGACGGGATTTGTTCAGTATCGAATTTTGTTCAGATTTGTAATTTTTATATTTGCATTAACAAAAGTCTGTAGAACAATAGAATTAAAAAGGAAATAAAGATTAAGAGTAACGAAAATCATGTAATGAAGTTATAAGCAAATTGGATTGGAACTGCATTAAAAAGTATGATCATTTTAGATTAAAATTTACTTATTCTTTGATCTTAAAATAAGTTCTGTCATTTTTTTAACATGAAAAAGTTTTCATTAACAATACTTCTAAGTTTTAGAATTATATTAAATTAAAAAAAAAGGAGGAAAACACATTACTAATCATTGCAGCGGTTTTAAATTTATCGAGGACAAACAGTTTCATTTTGATTTTAACAGGAGTGGGATCTGATATTTATCAGGTTGAGAATGTAATATGTGGGGTCACGGTGTGTTGAAAGTTTGGTAGCATATCCCTGTGTGTAACTCAAGAGAAAAACTGATTGTCAGCCAGGACTGGCGGCAACTATGAGGTTATTTCTGGTAGTACAGTGAAGAGGATGAAGTTTATATACAACTGGTGAGTAACCTTTGTCAGCCAGCAAGAGACACCGGTCTGTGTCTACCGCCTGCATGCACTTCCTGCCGACATCAGAGTCAATCGTGTCTGCACAGTGACCCAGCACCACTAAACCTCTCTCATCCAGGCCGGAGTTAATGAACTCCACACTTTGTGGGTACTCCACCGAGTGATTCGTCTATAATCAACCAAACAGTAGTAACAATATTAAGTGAATTAAGAATACGTTAACAATGAAATAATTTAGTTAAATAGATGTAAAATGAAAAACAACCATGGGATTTTTAACAAGACGCTACGACCTCAGGAAACAACCATACGCACTAATCCCACCTATAACACGGTCCGTGTTGTAGGAAAAAGCGTTGCACGATCGACAAGTAATCACGTTATATGAAAAGCATTACTGATATAGGGTAATACTGTATAACGATAAATCCCCGCGTTATACGAGGGACACATGAAATCGCGTCATATAAAAAGCGTTATAAGAATTCTGTGTTATAGGGGGGATTACTACACACACGCAAATACATACACACGCAAATACACACACATATATATATATATATATATATATATATATATATATATATATATACGTTTTGTTAAAAGTAATGCCCAATTTAACTTTTACACTTTTTCTTATCCGTTTTTCAAGTGTTCTCATACTTGACTTCCATGGTTCTGGAACTAAAAACATAAGTTCACCAAAATTTTTATTATTATATACCGACATGTTTCGGTCATCGTTGACCATTTTCAAGGTTAAAGAATATATAAAATTATTAATGATCTAAAAGTAAATAACAATTAAAATAAACTAAAATAAACATAACGAGTCCATAACACATATTCACAACTAGGGAGGTTATCAAAGGTAAAGGTATGTTGAGGTTTCACCAGGCTCTTGGTTACCTTCCATCCGTCATTTGTATCTGGGAAGGTAATCAATTAACTTCTATACCTCTCCCAGACTGGTTCGCCTTCTGACTGCCTTCATATAATTTTAGAATTCTTGAAAATCCTCCTCCTTGGCTGTTAATACTAGGTTGCTTTTCGAGGATCAAGATAGCTTCCAAAATTTGCAATCTGGTGTGGTCGTGTTCTTGTTGTAATATTACAGTATTGTCTGTTAACAATTCCCTAGTTAATTGCACTCCATGTGTTAACCTAACGTGCTCTTTGGGTCCTCCGGATGCCAGATGCATGGTGAGCCTTCGTGAAAGCGTGGTTGTGGTGGAACCAACGTATTTCGAGCATAGGGACTCGCAGTTCCCTAATTTGCAGTTAAACTCGTATACTACATTAGTTCTCTGAAGGGTTGCTTTCTTTTGCGGGTTGTTCGTAATTACCATTCTTGAAGTGGCAGAGTTGGCATAGTAAATTCTTAATTCTAATCTGTCATCCGGCTTGAGGCATGATGTATTATTCTTAATAATTCCTTTTATGCGTTCGTCAGTTTTATAAGCTTCCGAAAACTGGTTTTTATAATATACAAAGTGTGTTGCGCCTTTGTTTTCGGGATTCTGTTGAATATCACTACCATGAAGTTTGTTCAGGCAACCTTTCAAGATGGAATCGAATTGTCGATTACTATATCCGTTGTTAATAAGGACTTCTTTGAGCCTATCTGCTTCTTGTTTGAACAATTCCCAACTAGATGACGTCTTATACGCTCTTCGAATGAGGGTTTTAATCATGCCGTCCTTATATCTGTCAGGGCATTCACTTTTAGCGTTTAAAAGTATTCCACTATTCGTAGACTTTACGAACACTGAAGTGACAAAAGTCTGGTTTTCTCCATTACTCTTTATTTTAACATCAAGAAAGTCTAAGCTACTGTTGGTTTCCATCTCATAAGTAAACTTCAAAACAGATTCAGCTTCAAAAGCAGATTTAATCTCATCTATATATTCCGGTTTATCCATCATCACAAAGCAGTCATCAACGTACCTACAATATATATGAGGCTTCCAGGTTGGATTTCTAGCGATAATCGAATTCTCTAGGTTGCACATATAATAATTTGCAAATGTGACCCCAAGTGGGTCACATTTTTGAAAAAAAAAAAAGTGTAAAAGTTAAATTGGGCATTACTTTTAACAAAACGTGTATAAATGAAGGCCTGCTCCCCAAATATATATATATATATATATCAGTTCACAAACGAAGAAAAGCAACACACAAAGAAAGAGACACACTTACAAACTCAAATTTTCGGATGATCCGTCTTCAGGAGAAAAGAGAGAAAGGGCGACCAAGCACGCCGGAAACACAACCAACGGCGTGCTTGGTCGCCCTTTCTCTCTTTTCTCCTGAAGACGGATCATCCGAAAATTTGAGTTTGTAAGTGTGTCTCTTTCTTTGTGTGTTGCTTTTCTTCGTTTGTGAACTGATTTGCGTCCAGTTTGGATCGTTTTTTCGAATTTTAAGTGGATATATATATATATATATATGATCAAACAACAATTGGAAAGAAACTAAGATCTTTCAACCGTAACAAGCGGTGTTCGTCAGAGTCAAAACCCGCTTGTTACGGTTGAAAGAGTTTTTTTTCCTATTTCAAATTGTGGTTTCATCATTGATTGCTATTTCACGTGTCCATGTGAAATCTTGTTATATATATATATATATATATGTACGCGAGTTCAAAATTCAAGAAGAGTAACACACAGAGTAAGGGAACACACTAACAGACTCAAATTGTCGGGTAATCCGTCTACAGCAGAAAAGAGAAAGGGAGACCAAGCACGTTGTAGACGCAACGGCAAGTAATCAGATATATATATATATAAATTAATAATCAACAATAACTCTTGATATAATATGTAAATTAAACACCACAATAAACAAATATATAATAATTACAATGCTCTAAGGCCTTTCGATACAACATCATCAGAGAGCTATCATCAGGTGTTTGCACTTCTCCTCCAAATGACAGCGGAATAAAAATATCAAAATAAGTTTTGTTGTCAGCTTTTTGGCTTCTTTTTAAGGCTTCAAAACCAATGAAAGAAACTCAACAAAGTTTGCTACAAAAGTTTTTATGACCTTACTATAAAGGTTATCTGAAACACATATTTCCTATATAACTAATAAATATAATGTTTGGTAACATATTACCCCATTCAATAGACAAAGAAAAATATGGAATTGGTCCATAATTTTAACTAAAATGATTCGAGTTCTAGGTTGTCAACTTTCCCGGCTTCTGGTCCCAAACAAATATTTTGAAAGGAGGTCAACTAGAGTTATCAAATTCGTAGACTTAGAACATACTTTGACTACATAACATAGTACCCAGAATGCACTAATAAATAGTTCAAGGAAAGCAGATCACACAACCACTAATGTAGTTTAAGTCCTAAACAATATAGTTTGAATGCTAAAGAATGTAGTTTAAATAATTCCAATGACAATAATTAAAGATAAAACTGTAAATAAAATAAAAAAAAAATTTCAATTTTTTTTCGAACCGAACTTGAAATATTTATTTGCCATAAGGTAATTTACTAATATCTGATCCTAATAAGAATACTCAAATTAACTAATTCACCAACCCTGACCACATGTCTAAATTAAAACAAAGCAAAGAGCAGCCCTAAGACCATGCCAAATACCGTGATTAGGTACTACACTAATCCAGTGTAATGTTGTAGTTAAAAAAAATTAATAACAAACCCTGATGCCACCGTAGCAACAAGGACAGAGAACAACTCCAGCTCTTCGTTGTAGACACTTAGCCAGTACCAAGTCTGAAGCAACTCCGCAAGCGTGCAAAGAAACACCTATCTGAAAAAACAAAAACCACCCACTTACATTGACATTCTAGAATGATTGATATAAAGAGAGAAGAAAAAGAAAAAAAAAACCTTTTTTTTTACCTGAAAATTGGCGTCAAAATAGTGTAAATTTGCCTGGACAATGGTAACATTCGTTAGGTGGGAGGAACGAACTCGAGCTCGTTCTAGGGACTTTTCTTTGTTATCTACAAGGATAAGGCGGCAGCAGGGGAGGAGTTCAGCCAACACTAGACCTACGTGCCCACTGCCACAGCAAAAGTCCACGACAACATCGCCGTCTCGAGCCATCTGGTCAACAGACAAAACTATTATAGAGGAATCGAAATATCAACATGAGTTTTATTGTCAGCTTTTCCTGTTCTTTTTAGGGCTTCAGAGCCAAAGAAAGAAACTCTGCCACAAAAGTTTTTATGACCCGGTTCCAAAAGTTTATATTTCCTATAGAACTAATATATATATAATGCCTCGGTACTTATTATCATTTTCAAAAAACATAGACAAATATGGAATTGGTCCGTATATTCAAATAAACCGATTCCAGCTCTTGGTTGTTAACTTTTCCCTACTAGGGGCCAACACACGCATAGCCAGAAACCATGAGAAAAAAACGCGTAGAACAACCGTACTTTACGTTTAAGTTCTATAGATCAACGATGTCCTCAATTACTCTTTTTATATTATTCATTTTATTTGAATACTAGGGGTTGAGAACTGCAATGTTCATAAAACCATTTATTCCGAACAGATAGTAGATCTTCAACTCTGGGAAACACTTTTTCAATAAAGAGATAAACAAAGAACTCTGACAAAACGGATGACCTCTGGTCTTGACTCATTCCTGAAGATTCAGAATGTATGTTCTACTTTCAGAGTGTCCCATAAAAATGTATGCACAATTCAAATAATTCTAATTTAAGTATTTATTGTAATTATTTTTATGTTAAAAGCGTAAAAGAACTTATAAGCATCTTTTTATTGCTTTCTCATCACTTGTTCTTAAACTGTCATCAGTTCTAATCCAGATACTGCAGATAACGCGAAGAGTTTCAAAAAAAAAAAAAAATTTGCACCTTTTAGCAACTGATAACTCAATCGTTTTCGTTTGGTTGTAAAAATATTACAAGTGGAAAAGTTACATTCCCAATTAACCCATTTAATGATATCTTAATGACACAGACCGGAGTAGTAATTGGAAAGTTGGAATGAAAAAGCACACTTTCCAACAGGATTGTGTTAACCACATCCAAATTAAACCAACACGATTGCATCTACTGCTGACCTGAGAACTCATAGTTATGATCCACCGTCATGTTAAATCATCAGAAATTACAGTCTGCTGTCGATTATCATCAAAAGGACTAACTCAACAATTTTTTTAATTCCACTGTGGCTGGTCTTGTTTACTTGAACTTGCTCCACCCTTCCAAAAGTACCATTTCGGTCTTGATCATTGTCATTAAGAAAATGGGTTAATCTGAAATGTAATTTTGCCACTTACATTTTTACAACCAATTCAGTTATCAGCTGCTAAAAGATGTACACATTTTTTTGGATCACGCTTCGCTTTATCAGCAGTGTGTCGACCCAAGCGGACAACAATTTGAGAACAGGTTAGTGGCAAAGCAATAAAATGATGCATGTGAATTTGTTTACATGTTTAAAACAAAATCAATCTCAATAATTTAAAGTGTGTATACATTTTTTTGGGACACCTTATATGGGTATACCAACATGACTACTGGGCTCAACTCTAGCCATCCTGTACAGTACCCCTCTGCTGGTCAGTGTTTCATTAAATAGAACTACAGCCACGGTAGATATTACAAAACAAAAGGAACCCCATTGACAAAATAGGGGTATCCACACCGTTAATATCAGCAAATAAGTTACATATAAAAATCCACTTACATCGATGACTGGTCGAACGAGACTGACGATTTGCTGCTTTTTTCTTTTCAACCGCTCTTCAGGAACATCTGGTAATGTTACTTTTTCTTCTAATTCCTCCAAATTCTTGAGTTGTAAATAAGGTTCCAGCCTTATATTTGAAATCTTATTCAAACTTTCGTCGACTTCATGGACCTGGGTAAATGCCTTCCTTTTGGTTTCTGTCCGGTAGAATGTAAATTTACTGTCTACTGATTCTTCTTTCTTTCCCAATACTTGTTCATTTTGTGACCAATCTTCTCGTGGTTTATCACATTCAACTTGAGACAACTCAAAGCAAGAGAGTACTGCTTTCAAATCTTTAGTTTCCATCACTCTCTGAAACCTATAAAATATGTATCAATGATAATTATTTTGAAAATGTTTCCCATTATGAAAGCACTTCACTAATCACATTGAGAATCGATAGCATTTAAAAAATGTAAAATATCACCATGACTTTTTGTATCAATAAAACTAATTTATTTGTTAGTTCGTTAAAACTTACATCGTTGAATCTATGACAAACTAACCTATCTCAAGGTGTAACCTAAGAGTTCTCCCATAGCGTCGATGTATATAAAAGAAATCATGACCAGGAAGAAATCTATGAAAGATTCATGATAAATTAAATCTCAAACCAGATTTTTCATGGTCCCTGAACTTTATTTATAGTAAACTAAAAATAGTAAATATTTATAATCTCATACCAACTATACATAAACTTACAAAGTCATAAATGATCCATAACAGAATAAATTAAGTTTACTTATAAAATTTAACCTACCAAAGTAAGGTCAAAGGAGTTCTAGAAAGCTCATCAACATTCCTAGGGATCTTGCTAACAATGATATGTAGACAAATTGCTACAATTATGTCAGCGAGGACGAAGTGAGGTCCTTCAAGGAAGTCATGGGAAGGTGAACTGGAATACTTGGAAATATTATGTACTTTAGCAGGTAATGAGAGATGAGTTTCGATTTGATCAATTTGACGAGGTAGACCATGCTGTGAAGGAGAGGAAGCACAAGCAACCATATCAACTTCGCAGAATCTTGTCCAGAGAGACACTTCTGCTGGAGCTGCTAAACAGCTAGCGCGGAAACCCAAAAGAAATATCCAGTCATTGCCAGCTTCTTTCACTATCTGCAAAAGATGTTTATAAAGACAGTATCCACTAAAACCAGTATTTTTAGATTTTCTTCAGTGATCAAAGCTGTATATACATATATATCTAAAAAATACCTTTAGGTATGACTTTCACATAGTCACAATGACTTTTGATCAAAACTGAAATAGTCATAAAGGACTAAACTACAACCCTAACAACTTCACATAAGCAGAAAAATACATTTTATAAAAAAAAACCTATATATACAAGTCCAATGATAATGTACTTCTATTTTTTTAAAAAAAAATATATTAAAGATAATATGTAATAATTAATTTTGTTGGATTAGGCAAAAATAAAATATATACCTATATGTTTAAAGAGGTGGCCCTAAGTGCCACTTTGCCAGTAAATTTGATCAAGAGACTAAAGCGGTAGAACTCGAACACACCCAAGCTAACCCCATAACTATGTCTTGAAAATGACTGCAGCCGACAGTCGAAACGTGTTAACAAATATAAATCGTTGTTCTAACAACGAAAAAGGGTCTTCGCAAACTGGAAAACGTTGCAAGGAAAATTCTCCAGAAGGAATACACTATTGTGTTCAACGAAATCTGTTTAAATACTCGTAGGTCTAAACATATTTAGACCTATGGGTTGGAGCCAAAGGTAGCATACTGTTATAAAGGCGAAGGAAGAAAAGAGTAATGAAAAGTTATAAGGTACCTGTCTGAGGACAGCCGCCAAGCCTGCAAGAATAAAGCGTCCTTCTTGCTTCACTAAAGCAGGCAAAATGGTGAGGACAGTATCAGGCTTGGCGAGGACCTGATGTTCCCCCGGGAGGAAGATGGCACAGTCTGCAGAACCGTCGTCTGCGAAATTCACCTAGACAATTCATAATAGATTTGTCAACGTTGGTATTTTCGGTAGCTATTAAAGCCATTACTGTTCTACTATCATCAGAACGACTCATAACAGAACTTCTATTCACCACATATCACGTCTAACCACGTATTGATCGAAATAAAAAATAAGCCCACATTTGGCTGCTCAATGCACGTTGTGCATTGCATAAAATACAATGCTTTAATTATTTCATTGGATTTGTATTTATTATTAAATTACTTTATCATCAATCATTTATTATTATTTAGAAAGTATATAAACATATACACTTTTTTCTCAATATTGTTTTGTTTATTTTCTTACTATTTACCTTAGATTGTTTAATTTTATTAGGTGTTTTTTCTCATCAGGCTGCACTTTCCAACTTTATTGTTACCTTCCTGCAGCATAGATTTTATGTAACATTTTTTGTTTTTACTTTATTTGCATTCTGACGACATAAGGTGAAAGGCCTCAGATCCTCTATTTCTATTGTTTTCCTTCATCGATCGCATTACGTCTTTATTGTGATTCTTCTGAATTATTATTCTTTCCAGATAGTTTTTTACTTTTTATTAATTTATCACATCTTCTTCCCTATCCTATACATAATTTTATATTGATTCTTGCCTACCTTATTCTTTGTGACCGCGCACGCATGCGGCAACATTATTGGCCTCTTTCCCTCTCTTTATCTTTTTGATGACGGTTAAACCCGAAAATTAGAGACATTAGGTGTGTTTTTCATTTATCTATGTTTCTTTGTCTATATTGAACTCTAAATTAAATGCAATACATGATATTCATCAGGTTTTACTTTGAGGTGCATTTCACTACCAGTCCCAGAATATATAATGACCATTGAAATATGTAACCCTATATTTCTTACGATAATATAAGTAAGCATATTTTAAGGAAATAATATGGCATTATTCTTTCCATAATATGGCAAAACCATATTTTAACAATTTTTTTAAAAATTAATATCTGAACTTTCATTTACTATTCTACCTTCATAGAACGTTTATCTTTTAATTCCACAACAACTTTATTGAATGTGGATGATTTACTAAAAACTGTATAATGGAAGTCTAATGTTACACCGAGTGGAAGCGCTCAACAGTCAGGTACTTTAAAAATAAATTCAGGAAAAAATGAATGGTAGTTACGGAGTGAAAGGTCAGATCCCAGTTATGAGTACTGACCTGAATCCAATCTGTCTATATACAATAATCGATCACTTTATCTTCTAGAGTCACAAAAAAACACGTTAGTGTATATCGCATAACACAGTTTTCACGGCATTGGTTACAAACAGATCAACTTCGAGACCGTTAATCTCCGGAAAGACAGCATTAATAATTAAAGGATTGATTTTGGGCACATTAATAAGCATTTTTGGTAGAGAGAACACATGTTCTAAAAATTTAAGGGTTCTTTCATAATTTCAAAGAAATCACTTTTTTAACCTTGATAAAATAGTTAGGTGTCTGTTTTGTATTCCACCAATATTTAACACCAGATCACGATTAATGGTATACTTCTTGTGTAACTATTAAGAACTATATCTTTCCTCCACACACTTTATTAATCTGCAAATGTATTTAAACCACTTTCATCAATTTGCAAAGAGACAAATTGGATAGTCTACTTAAGGCATTTAAGTAAGAGATTACTTGAACTTAAGGCTTTTTAAGCCTTATGGCAAACCCAAACAAGCATAATTGCGCTTCTAGCAAAAACCAAGAGTTGTACATACTCTTCGCGTTCCTGTGTCAGTGAATACAGTTCCCAGCTACTATAATTCTAAAAGGGTTCTTATTTTTAAAAAAAAAATCCCTCTTAATTACTTTTCTAAAGATATCAACCAAAATTTGTTTATTTGTCTTCCTAAAATTGAAATCTAACTTATAACTCTTTTCTTAATAATGTGTAATATTCATGTTCATTAAATGCAGAGATAGTCATTGGGCCACAAGAGTTCAGTTGTACACTAACTCTCCAAAAAGATGTAATCTAAAATTCAAGTATAATTGAGAGATTTCAGATTTTAATTATTTACGAGATGATCTGCAGGGTAATTCTACTTATCAAGATTAACTCATTAACCGTTTAACCTTGCAAGCAAATATATGCATAATTCTGAATAATATGAGTTAAAAGACTGAATACAAAAAGGTAAGTATGGAATAAACATTTAAAAATATCACATTATCATGGCATTGTAATGTTACGTTGTTGTACCACAGTTAGGGATATTTCAACCAAATACTTTCTGAAATATATTTGTTTATAAGATATAACTTATTTCCTTTTACAATTCTTTTTACTATACAAGAAATAAAAACAGATTTAAAGACTTAGAATCAAAATCACAGCTAAAAGATCCACTTAGAACGTCTTTAAATTCAATTGTGTAAAAAATAAAATAATCTAATAAACCTCGTAAAAGTTCTTATTCTTCTTCAATGCTTTTGCAAGTAATAAAAAAGGTTTTTTAATGCATTCAGTACGTTTACTATTTACTTTGAATATATTAACATTTGATAAGTTTTTCCTTCAATTAATTACACTATATTGGACTTTTTTTTCCATTACTATTATAGAGCAACATGATCCTCCCGGAGGCATTACATGCATTAAAATCTTGGCTGGTGCAATATAATCGTTACTAAGTTACGATAATGTAACTTACAATAATAATAATAATCAGGATAATCTGATGTAATAATACTACTAAACAATACTAATAGCACGATAGTATAAGGTAATAATACGAAATGAAATAATAACTATACAATGATTACAATTAGACATAATGATGGCAGGGCAATGGCAACAACTCACAGAACACAGTACAGGCTAGTATAACTGCTAATTAAGTAAGTTAATTAAATAAGTTGAAATATTAGACTTACCTGAAGTGAACTGGGATGATCAATATAGTTGATAACTGCGAGGCAGACGGCAGATGGCACAGAAAGGTAGATTCCATTATTGGCTTGGCGAGCGCTTAGCCAAACTTCATTCATGCCTGACTGGTGTGAAGTCAACCTGCCAATTAAACATTAAACCGTAATTATAACTTAAATGCTATTTACTTCAAGAGAAATGAATACATCTTCAACATTGTCTTAAGCTAGCAAATAAAACCAGCAAAAGCTTTATTTCAAAGAAATCAAAGAAAAATTCGATTTTATTAGTTATATATTGTTGTAAATAGGTAGCAGATCTTCTTTCAAACATGTATCATTAAAGTGAACCGCAGTCTCGGCATTCACGATCTTCAGACTGAGATATTCGATTCTACAAACTAACTTCCTGTTAACAGGATTCAACTGGAAAAGGAACTGGCCAAGTGATATATTAAAAAAAATCAATCAGATAGTCAATGGTATTAATAGATTAATATAAATAGAAGATAAAATATTAATCAAAAACAAAAAATAAAGAGATTAGAATAAAAGGGTTGAAAGGCATAAATAGATTTAATAAAGATTAAAATCAGTGAAAGACAAAAGATTAATGGAGAACAAGAAAAGGTATTAAAATAAATAAATAACGCTTTATTTCTTGTTCTTTATTACCTTTTATCTTCTATTTATATTATACTTTATTAATCCATTAAATCTATTAATATTATTGACTATCTCATTGATTTTCTTTAACATGTCACTTGGCCAGCTCCTTTTCCAGTTAAATCCTGTTAGTAGGAAGTTACTCGTACTTCGTAGAATCGAATCTCTCAGTCTGAAAATCGTCAATGCCGAGACTGTGGTTCACTTTAATTATTATATATATATATCAATAATCAAACCACAATAAGAAATGGGAAAAAAAGACTAAGATCTTTCAACCGTAACAAGCGGTCTTCGTCAGAGTCAAAAACTTAACTGAAACGAGTTGGGTTTTTGACTCTGACGAAGACCGCTTGTTACGGTTGAAAGATCTTAAGTCTTGTTTTCCCATTTCTTATTGTGGTTTGATCGTTGATTGTTGTTTCACGTCTTTATGTGAAATCTATATATATATATATATATAAATGAAAAAAGACAACAAATAGAAGAAGCGAGAAAACTTACTGGGTCGATATTTCGAACTGAAGTTCGTCGTCAGGGAGAAGAAAGGAAGAAGAAGGGAAGAGGAAGAGGCACGTGCGTCCACTCGTACAAGCAGAGGGCTACTGGGGGCTCCAGGCGGCGGTCACCAGTTGTAGTATCTCGAGGCGCTGCAGGCTAATCCCCCGTGAACGACACCATTCCACCACGAGCGAACACGCGTACCGTATAAGTCGGAAAAAGGTAGAAAGGAGGACAGAAGTGGCGAAGAGGAAGAGGAGAAAGAGAGTGAGGGAAAAAAAATATATATATAAATAGCAATAAATTTAAAAAAAAAAAAAAAAACCACACAACTTTAACGTTTGAGATTGAGGCCAGGTGGGGAGCGGGCATTAAGTAACCAAATGTGAGCCTCCTCAGAGGCTCTCAAAGTTAACCTTTTCTCATCTTTTGCAACTACTTTGAGAATTTGTACTGTGAAGCAGTCATTAAAATTAAGGCCATGGCTATTCGCGTGGATAGCAACAGGCAGGTTGCTGCGTCGTCTGACTGAATCTCTGTGTCCAGTCATGCGGATGCTAAGCATGTTGGAGGAAAGGCCAACATAGAAAGCACCGCACTGGACACATTCCAAGCGATAGACGCAGTTAGTGCTGGTGCACGAGGTGTTGGGGGGGACTTGAAAACTATTGCTGAGATTGGAGAAGAGAGGTTCAGGGTTAATGATAGGGCAGGTGAGGCAGCGGGGTCGGCCACATCGTTGAGTACCTCCGCGATCACCTACAAGCCTGGGGGTGTGGTCAGTTCTATGGGAGAAAAGGTTGCCTAAGTTGCGGGGCTTTTTGAAGGAGAGACGGGGGATGTGTTGAAAGACAGACGAGGTTGAGGAAGAAGAAGAGAGCAGATGAAAAATTTCTTTTATGGCTGTCCTGAGTTTGTGGACGCCTGGAAAGAATGTAGTGATGAGGAGAGGAGATGGAGTTGGGGTTTTAGGCTGGGGTTGGTAGTTGGTGGTGGGAGGTATCAGGCGTCTGTCAACAAACCTGGGAGAGTAGCCCCGTTCAATGAACTTCTTTCTGAGTTTGTCGACATGGAGCTGTCGTTGTTGGAGGCTATTGCAAATGCGATTAATGCGGATAGAGAGGGAGCGAGGTAGAGACTTTTTTACATGGGGAGGATGACAGCTATTGACGTGGAGGTATTGCTGAGCGTTGGTGGGTTTGGTGTGAACAGAAGTAGTAAAGGTTTTGCCGTTAACTGATACATTGACATCTAAAAAGGTCAAGGAACGATATGAAAGAGAGTGGGTGAAATTAAGCGTAGAGCAGGAAGTTTGGAAAGCATAAATGAAAGTGTCTAGAGAGTTTCTGCTGTGTGGCCAAATGAAGAAAATGTCATCGATGTATCTAGTATAGAGAAGGGGTTGATCAGGGTAGGAGGCTAGGAAGTCTTGTTCGAGTTTGGCCATGAAGAGATTAGCAAAAGACGGTGCCATTTTTGTTCCCATGGCAGTACCTCTAGTTTGGAGGTAAAAATTATCTTCGATATATATATATATATATGTTAACAAAAGTATCGACCGTTAGGTAGAAACAAAAAAAGTTTATCAGGACTCTGTCAGTCAAATAAATAGTATTTATTCGTGTATATTAAGTTAAACACAGTTGAGCAATGTAAAATTGTTTTGGTTGCTTTTTGGTTGTCTGGAAAAATTTGGTTGCCTTGCTTGTTTTCAGCTCAGTGTCACCTGCTCATTCAAACTAGACATTTGTTTCTAAAATCTACAAACTGTTTTCTGCGTAAAATAATCTCTAATTTAATAGTTAGTTTTTCCCTTTCAAAAATCGTATACTTCTGTAAGTTCTATCATTAACCTATTGTCAAAATTGTTATTGAATTTCCTTATTTGTAACTTTTGCGCTTTTTTTATATGTTTTGTTTTTGAATGATTGTATTATTTCCTATATTTCTTCTGTTTTGTAGGTCTGTTAAAAAGGTTTTCAATAAAAAACGAAACGTTGATAATGTATTATTTCCTATATTTCTTCTGTTTTGTAGGTCTGTTAAAAAGGTTTTCAATAAAAAACGAAACGTTGATAATGAGAGTTTAATTTGAATTTTAAGAACTCACCGAGTCCTGATAAACTTTTATTTTGTATATATATATAAAGTTCAAGCAATAATTTCATCAAGAAATTCATCAATTTTTTAAATATAACTACGTATATACAAATATTTTTTTTTCTAAAATCCACACTTAGCAAGGAATGAATCATATTAAAAGAATTAACGAAATATTTAGCATCATAATGCAACAAAGTATTGACAACTCTATCTAAAAACTTATCTTAGTCACATTTAACATTCCTAAATTCCAAATAGAATTAGGTAACTAATATTTAACTCAATACAATTAATATAGTGTTTCTATGATTTTAGTAAAATATATTTTCATAACCTGTTTAGGTATGTAATAAGCTTTCTAATAAAGCAGATTTGCAGTGTCCCACAGTTGTTAAATAAATATTAACGACTCCATATTGAGAGAAAATATCGTCATATGAAGTAAATGGATCAGCTGAATCGAATCGGGAATAAAATATGTAATAGTTCATATCCGCAATATATAACTAGAACAGTTTCAATGCAATATAATTAAGTACATTTTTTATTAATACTAAAAGATTATTTACTGACTACATGATCGGAATTGCAGTATCTATTACTGATGTCATTTACAGTTCTCTTATTCTCACATCGTAAACAACATCACTTTTAATTATATATGTTAAGAAAACCACCATACCTTATACAGAATTTGCTACCTTCCTCTGTAAATTCCTTAAATAACGATGATCTAAGATCTTCTGTCTAAGTACAACACAACAGGTGGAAATTAATGCAGATAAAAATGAAATTATTTCAAATTTCCAAAATTTCTTCTCTTCCAACCAATGAACTCGATCACAACTGAAAATAGAAAATGTTTATTTCCATTATTTGTAACATTAAAGATTGTAGGCAATATACTGTCAAGTGAAATATTCTTAAAACAAGATAATAAAAGATTAAAATGTAAATACATGTAAGTTTCGATTCACAAGTCTACCCAGAATATGCACTATAGCAAGGCTTTTACTAAACTTCTTCTATATTAACCAAAATGAACTCAAGTTATAGAATCCCAGACAAATTAAACTTAAGCGTTCTTCCAAGATTTTAATATTAAAAATACTAACTTATTACATTATACAAGTTTTTCAAAACAAGTCGTATTTTATCTTGACAACTATTTTTTTAGTTAAATATATATTATAGAATTTAGTATTAGTATATACACACTAATATTTACAATATATATTGGATAAATTTTAAAATGTTTGCTGATTGGTAGTTGTAAATGGGAAAATTGCGAAATTTACATTACTTATATTTTCTTTTTTACTAATTAATATTTTGCATTTTTTTTTGGGTGTTATTCTAGAGGAAATTAATTAAAATTAAAAACTTCGTTGGGACAATTAATAGAAAACATAGTAACTCAAATATTACTAAAGGGGGTTGAATAGTGAAAGTTTCGAACTGTGACAAAAATGTTTCCTGCTTAAAAAAAAAAATAAATAATCTAGTTTCCCTAGTTCATACATGGATAAGTGTTCAACTTATGGTACTTTATTATTAATGTTTTTATTAAATATTACATCTTTTTAATACAATATCCAATGTGATATTACTTTGGAAAATTAACTTTCATCGTGCTTTGTGACAATATTCTCTTTTCCGAGTCACTCGTTGTATTGAATCTAGACAAGGGCCTTGAGAGTCTTCATGAACATGAGTTTTCATGAACCAGAAGTCGTTTTATGAAGTTTTTACGATGATGTCTGTGTGTGGGTGGGTGGGTGAGCATTGCTTGTTACCACGCTACGGTCCAGAATCTTTAATGGATCAAGTTGATATTTTACACAAAACTGGGCCCCATAAAGACGAAGATCCCTATTGTTTGGGAAGAATTATGCAAGATGGGAAAGTCACTTGTTTTGCCAAAAACCGTTTTTTTTAAAACATTTATTTCTCCTAAACTAATAACCTGATAAACTGATAGTTTTGAAATTTTGACATTATCTTTGAGGTTACAAATTGAACAAACGAAAAATATATTCAGAATTTTAAAACAACAGGAAATATTTTTTTTTTCAATAAAATGTAAAAATTTTGACTTATAATTCAATCTCAAACCTTGTGAGAGCGATACAAGCCATACTGTTTGACGGACAAGAATGAAACTATGGCTATAAATAGAATATTATGTGTAGAATGAGTTGAGATATTTTTTTTCAAAATTACATTCGCTAATGGGGCGTTACAGTACGATTTCTGTTTTCAGAAAATGTTTTTTTGACGCTAAACGGCTCATTAAAAAATAATGACAATTTGACCAAAAATGGAACGAAAAATTAGCAATTCATAAAAAAAAAATCATGAAGTTTTACTAATGGGAAAGAGCAATAACGCTATAAAAACTGTTTGTTTATCCTAGGCTAAGAGATCACCTGCTATACTTGTCGAATTTTTTATATTTTTTTTTCATTGTTTACATTGACTTAGAAATTTTTTGAGCGAATCCACTGAGATAAAATTGATTTTATAAAGGAACAGTTTAAATTGTTTATTGACGTATATGAGATGTAAGAGGAATAATATTGTTTCACATTTAAGAGGAATAATCAGTTTTCACATTTTGTCTCATGATATCATAGGTAACTTAAATCTAGGTGCAATTTACTCAGTTGGTATACTAACTTTATAGTATTTCTATAATCAATACTTTCACCACTTTTACCATGTATAAATAGCTAGGAAATCTCTTCGACAGTTTAACTTCCTTTTTTTGTTTACATTTCAATTATGCAAAACCACGATTAACTCGTTTTAAGGTATTCTTAGTTCTCCATCTATTCAAAAAGATAAACAACAGAAAAAAATACGCACGTAAACATTTAGCTCGCGCCTATGAGTTATAAGTCTTGAAGAAGTAGCAGGCCAGATCGAAAAGACAAACAGGCCATAGTTTGCCCACCTCTGATCTAAAGTCATTGGTGCTAAAGCTTCTTAGGATCAACTTATTACTAATATAGGTAATAAGGAAAAATAATAGCATATAGATTATTGTTTAAAGATTTAAACAAAAGGTACAAATATTAATTCTATAAAGTAGGGTTATATGTAGCTTATGAGAGATATGTTCTATTTGTTACACAATGACCAGACCGGTTTTCTTAAGCACTACACTCCTTATCAAACAAAACTCAACAATAAACAAACAATTTTACCTCCTTTCAGCTTCAACTCCACTGGTCTTGCACTTGACTACTTCTTTAAAGTGAGTTGCAATACAAGCTTTTTTACTTTTGCTTGCTATTTCAAAATCTAAAACAATGACATAAAAATGTAGAAAAGTTAAAACATCAAACACAGTTTGCTTATCAAATCGAAATTTATCCAGTATATTTAGCTAGAAAAACTATAAGGTGAACCTTTCATTCTTTAAAACATTATTTTTTGCCAAAATTTTAAACTTTCAATATTCAGGCTACTTAAATAAAATTTTTATTAGTGTATTTTGTGCTTCCTTGTCCATTAGCATGTTGATTATAATTCTCTCCATTGTTGTGGCATACATTAAAATAAAAAAAATGTAATAAACATTGCTACACTGAGTGATTGCAAATTGATTTTGAAATTATAATACTCTGGTTAAAACAATGATTAGCTCTACACACCAAACTATAGAAAATAAGAATTACTTGAGAAATTCTTATTTTCTACAACTTTACTATTTTGTGTAGAGACTCAATAAAGGCTAAAACAAAAGTCATTGTTTTGACATTGCCAAACCAATATGAACACGACTGAAAGCATGAAACTGTAATCATCAAGTAAAGGTCAAACACTTCTTCAACTATAATGAAAGTTAACATATTAATTTTATTAAAGTTTCATCAAAATGACACAAACAATTTAAAAGCTATCAAACTGTATAAGTTTCCAAGCCCCTTATAAACAAACTAATAAATAATAAAAGCATCTCGAATGTTCGGTTATCACTCTCGAGTAATGCTTAATTTTGCTAAATGAAACAGATCTGTGATAAGTTGTGAACACATTATTCCAATTACAATAACTATGGCTCATTTTTTATAAAGTAAAAGAAAAACTTTTCTTTTAAAACTTTCCACTAGAAGTTAAAATATATCACCTTTAACTCACCCAAATATACAGATATATATGATAAAAAGATTTCACATAAACACGTGAAATAACAATCAATGATCAAACCACACTCTCCCAGCGAATTGGAATCCGCTGGTATTTATAAAATTCCGTGCAAAAAAAAATTGCCATAAAATTTATATTGATCAAACTGGTAAATCATTAAAGACACGTGTAAAAGAACAACAATACAACATAAGTAGACAGGAAAAAAGTAGAGCCTTATTCTTGCATATAAAAAATGAAAATCATCATATTGATTGGACAGGAAACACTCTGATCTAGTGTTTCAGTTGGGTTTTTGACTCTAAGGAAGACAGCTTGTTACGGTTGAAAGATCTTAGTCTTATTTTTCCCATTTTCTTATTGTGGTTTGATCATTGATATATATATATATATATATGATATATATGTAGAAATCATTCACAAAATTTTCACACGAAGTATTCGTGTCTACATAAACAAAGTGATCAAAGGCTAAACATAAATTTATAGCTAGGAATAGAATATATATAAATTTCAATAGGATATTGAAATATCCTTCAATGTTGACTAACCAGAACAAGGATGGCATTCTTTAACAATGGAGTAGGATTCTTTCAGCCAACAATAATCAACTCCGGAGGCGTTTTTTTCAAGTAAGCTGTAATTTGTGTGATGAGTATAATTGCTGGACTCAAATGCCCAGCGACTTTCGAATATCAGAACTATTAAAGTTAATCTGAAGATAAAACAAAAATCATGAGTTTCAAAATAAGCCTACAACATTTTCACATAAATTATCGGTACGAACCCTCCAAGAAAAATAACACCAGCAAGCATACGTTTCTTTGTGCAAAATTCAATCATATCAAATATCGTAATCTTGGCAAAAATCTAGAGAATTTTTACGGCCGAATTTTTCTTACTTTCTGCAAGAGAGGGCAGTGGCTAAGAAATTGCAAACTATTATGATGATAACACAAAGAAGTTAAACAGTTCATAAAAGTTTTTATCCTAACATTAAACCTAAGAAAGTAGCCTTACTGGCTGTTATACTAAACTGCAATCTGCCATGAACAGTGTTGCCTGAATACTTTCTCAAATCGGGTTATGAGTTGGGCATTAAATCCTTATCAGTTAGCTTATCATTTTTTAGGTATAATAACTACTTTTGCTCTTAATCTACTTAATTTGCTATGAGAAGTCAGTATTCCACCAAAAATTTGTTTCCTTAAAGCTCTATGTAATAAAAAAAAGTTTTTCTTTTTTAAAAAAAATTGAAGTTCTTAAAGTTATCCACTTTTACTATTGATTAATACTTATTTAAGTTCGACGTTATCTTATCTACATTACTGTAATAAAGAGATAAAATTCCACCGAATTATGGTTCATTCGGTTAGATTATTTGGTAATTTAATCAAAGCCATCAAAACTATTTCATCTACTAGCATATCTAAGGTCCATTTGTCTACTTCTTCTGAAAGCATGAGGTTTGTTCAGTATACTTTAAAAAGTGAAAACGTTAGGCATTTAGGAGTGCAACTGAAAGAAAATAGTGATATTATAGAAGTGAGTAAAATAGATCAAAACATCCCAAACAATTTAGTGGAGTTCCTTTCAGGCACCGATGAACTGAGAAATCGACTAAAATCGTAAGCATCTTAACATTTTTATTGGTTCTGTATTTTTACATAATATTTAAGAGGATATTCCGATATTTGTAGGGTGGTGAAAGAAGCACGAATGTCAGTGCCTTTGTGTGACGTGAATCTTCTTGCTCCTCTTACTAAGCCAGACAAAGTACTTTGTGTGGGGCTAAACTATCGTAGTCATTGTGAGGAACAGAACAAACCTTACCCAGAACAACCATTCTTCTTCAACAAGTTCCCTAGCACTATTATTGGTCCAGGATCAACTGTTAGACATCCTCCCAATACTAGAGTCAGCATATGTCCTATATATATATATCTATATAAGTCTCTGTATGTGTATCTCTTTGATATGGATTCCCAAATGGATTCATTACTCTTTTAAAATTTTACATAAATATTAATTCAGGTTGACTCTGGGAAGGCTTAAGGTAAGTCAAAGGGATAACATTACAGTGAAGATAATATTTTTTGACTTTTCCTTTACATTTTGGTCCTCACAGTCAGTCAAGAAAATTTTCTAACTAACATGATTGTGGAGCAACTTTATTTAAATAACAAGTATTTGATTTCTCTTTATTTATCTTGCTAATCTCTAAAAGTTAATGTTATGATGTTTATGAACCATGAAGTTATTGTTATGAACCTTTACAAAACTCTCTTTTAAGTCTGTTAAAAAAAGCATTTAAAATGAAACTAAAAGTCACAGAAGTTTTTTTTTATTTGTATGACCGTTCAAATCTGACGTCCTTTTTCTAGCAGCCCAGTTAAATTTTGATCCTTTCGACTAAAAATATCGTAAATCTTACAAAGGATCTAGAGAAGGGTTTGTTAATAAATGGTTATAAGACATTTCCACATTATAAGAAAGAAGACAGTTTGAAGTTGCTGAGGTGTTTAGTGAGGAAATCCTGAGATATTTATCAATCCTGAGAAGTAAATCATGGCCTGTTTTATACGAAAGAACACATTAATTTCTTGGTAAAGAGAATGGGATTGTGTTAGTCAAAAGAACCTCTCATGCCTTCTCTTCCCTTATTTGCTTTAAATTTCCTGTACCATATTACTGTGTTTACCAGAAATTAGTGTTTTGGTGGTGCTAAACTATGGTTCTTATAATTCTGATCCTTCTTTTAACGTATATGTTCTCTCGTTTTCCCAGAATTTCACAGTGAGAGAGCCGCCATTGGAAAACAAGTTAGTTCCTCTAGAAGGATTTGGTGGCTCAGTTAATTGCAATTGTTCACAGGTATTACATATATTGGAGTCTTTATTGCCCGTCACCTCGATGATTTCTGATTGCGAATCCACAAAAAATACAATATGGGCGTTTGGTATTCGAAGTGATGAGGGTTCATACACTAGCAAGGGTTCCTAAATTTCGCCATAAAAATTTTAGAAAGTCAATTCTACAGGGCCACTATCCTAAATATCCTACAGTAAACGCCAACTCCAGTGATAGTTGCACTTTTGGTTGAGCCATCCGTATAAAAATGCAACCAATTCTCTGAGCGATACCTCATTGCCAGTCTAAAAAAGAATAATAGTCCTCACATTATCAGGCAGCAAGTGTGCTGAAGATCCAACTTTCACTAGCTAAATACTGAAACAGTTATCTTGAAGATGGGGTCAACCTTGTCTCGTAGTTGCAATTGTTCCCATTTCTAAGAATCAATTAATCATTTTGCTTTGCTATAAACACCCATGTTTTTACTCTTGCAGGTGCAGGTATATTTTCCTGACAATAGGAGTGTGAACTCCTTTTCGTATGGTTAGTTCCTGACGTACTCTAAAAGGTTCATTTCATGGTTGCAATTGGCAAGGAATGTAGCAACCACTTACTACTCTCAACATTTTATTTTGTACCAAGTTGACCTTGCTTAGGATGTTGCTATAAGCCGTATTAGCTAACCTCATTCCGTATTGTATAACTGGACGAACATAAAATGTGTAGGTTAACATCAGCACATATTGGCAGGTTCTCAATTTGGTCAACACAAGTTTTTTTTACTAGGCTTGTTCTCTTTTTCCCCCTTTAATAGGATTTATTATCGATGGGTAGTTTGATGGTGAGATAGGTAGAGAGTGAGACAATTTGATATGATGTCTTGGTTGGAAGATCTTAGTCCCACTACTGAATTTCTTACTGTGTTTGAGTTGATTTGCGTTACCTGAAGAGTCTTGGTTTTCCTTTTCAAGGTATAGAAATCTATTCTTGATGGTGGTATGGTTGAAATGCTTGGGAGGTGTCTGTAGAATGAGGGTTTAGAAGTGGTGGGGGTTAATACTCGAATAAACTACCTTCCCTCACCTCTTCAAAGTTTAGCAATCTGAGGTTCAATGCTGACTAGTATGGGAGGAGGGGGTTAAAACTGTTGTTTTCTTTTTTATGTGCACCTACTGCCTTCTTTCTCATGGATATATGGTTTTCATATTTATGTTAGTATGTAATTAACTTTTAACTAAGGGTTTTGTGGTCAATTGTTTTGATAATAATTTAATAATATTGAAGTACATTGTAAAATATTTCTTTTTGAATAGTTTTTTTCAGATTTTTACAAATACATACTTTTCTGTTATCTTATAGCTTTGTTGTATCAATGTTTAATTATTTGTCTTTTAATTATATATTTTATGTTATGTTTGTCAATAGGCACTTGACTGGGAGGTGGAATTGGGCGTGGTGATAGGTCGGCAATGCAGAGGCGTCGATCCCAATGATGCAGAGAAATACATATTTGGCTACACTGTTTGCCAGGACATTTCCGCTCGGGACTGGCAAAAGTCAACTAGAAATGCTGGTCAATGGCTGTTTGCCAAGAGCATGGATGATTCCTGCCCAACTGGACCTTGTGTTGTGACAAAGGAGGCTGTTGGCAATCCACAAGACTTGACTTTGACTTGTACAGTCAACGGAGTCGAAAAGCAGCGAGGCCACACAGACGATATGGTTCACGATGTCGTCCATATTGTATCTTTCCTCTCCAAGTACGTAAGCAGTGTTATTTTAATCATACATTGTTAGACCTTTTGAATAGACTAAAAACTCTTATAATGAATGAATCCCTCAATGAAATGAATTTTATCACTGATAAGAAACTACTTAATTCCAGTACATGGTATTATATAAATAAAAATAAATGGACTACACTGTATGTGGTTTTAGGACTCCTCCTAAATATAGTAATTCAAATATGAAGAAAAGTAACACACAAGGTAAAGGAATACACATAATCATTCTAATTTTTGGAAAATTCGTCTTCAGGAAAGAAAAGAGAGAGGGAATCCAAGCACGCCGGAGGTACAACCGAAGATTCTTGGTTTCCCTCTCTTTTCTCTTCTGACGACAGATTTTTTGAAAATTAAATTTAGTAAGTGTATTTCTTTACTCTGTGTGTTACTTTTCTTCGTATATGAGCTTAATATCTATAAATCGTAGAGGGGCCAGGTTAGATCAGTGGTTAACGTACTCGCCTCTGAACTGATAGGGATCGATCCCCACCTGGCCTTCGATTTATTCATGCAGGAGGTGAATAAATCAGAGTATGTCGTCTCTCGGAGAATGACGTTAAACCGTCGGTCCAAAGCCTGTAGTCGTTAAAGATCTCTACTCTAAATACACTTGAGTTAGGCAAAATTTAGGACTCCCATTGAAGAATCAATCTTCATTGTTTGGTATCACAAAGGGCCAATGCTTGACCTACGTGTGTTGTCTTGTGGGACTGCCACTGCAACCTAACCTAAATCGTGTATATAAATCAATGTTCAAACCACAACAAGAAAAAGAAAAAAAAATAAGATATAAATTGGCATAACATTTATAATGATCAAACTGGTAAATCTTTAAAGACATGTAAAACAACACCAATACAACATGAGTAGACAGGAAAAAAGTAGCACCGTATTCTCGCATACAAATAATGTAAAACATCATATTGTTTGGACTGGAGCTAATATAAAAGGGGGACAAAGAGAACCAGCCTAGTGAAGGGCCTTGCATTGACCAAATTGAAAACCTGCCAATATGTGCTGATGTTTACCTATACATTTTATGTTCTTCCAGCCATTGAATAGGGAATGAAGTTGGCTAAGCAAAGGTCAACTTGGTCCAAAATAATTTTGAGAGCAGTAAATAGTTTCTGGTTTCCATACCTTGCCAATTGTAACAATAGAATAGAACCTATTAAAGTTTGTCAGGAACTTAAATTTATTACCTATGAAATATGAAATCTTGTTATTTATAGATAAAGAAAGTGGAAAAAAGATAGATGAAGAATAGTTATAAGAGAGTACAGGTTGATTTTAAATGTAGTATGGTTAAAATCTCATACTTTGTTAATACTTTAACAAAACTCAATCAATGCTTATATTCAGCACCTCTCAGTGTAATCGTGTATAGTTTCAAGGTCATTTTTTTCTGACTTAATAAAAACCTATAGAATTATATTTATGTTCTCTAAAAATGGAATGTGTTTTTCAGCATTATAACCTTACTTCCTGGAGACCTTATTTTGACTGGAACACCATCTGGTGTTGGTGTTTTCAGAAACCCAAGAGAATTTTTAAAAGTAACTTTTTTTTTTCTTTATTTTTAAACATCTGAAATTTATCTAAATTGCTTATTTTTTTACTAAATGATTTAACATTGATTGGTTTCAGGAAGGAGATGTTATTGAAACAACAATATCCAGTATAGGAACTATTGTGAATACTGTAGTAAAGTACTAATCGTGCCATTATCAATGAACATTACTTCTAACACTCTCTTTTGGTCAGTGTTTTCAAACTAAACATCCCCGGAGCTTAAACCCTTCATCTAACCTTCCCCGTTCCATTAACCATCAAGGTTTCTTGATTTATGTTAAATGTTTCATAAAGCTACCATTGTTTCTGTGATTTTATTGTATAGTAATTCATTTGTTCTGAACATGTAATGTTTAACTATCAATGAATGAAATTGTTATAAATATTGTTATATAGTTTATTTTTGTTAATAAATCTGTAATACAGAATTTATGGTTAAATTTTTTTGTTTTTTTTTTAATTTTTTATAATTTGCCTCTTTATATAAGAATTGCTGACATATCGCTTTTCAGTACTGAATTTAAGTTGAAATTTTGATAGTCAGACTATTGAAAGAATTTATGGTTAAAACTTGTTGTTTTTTTTTTAATATTTTTATAATTTACCTCTTTGTATAAGAATTGACTATCGCTTTTCAGTACTGAATTTAAGTTGAAATTTTGATGGTCAGACGATTGAAAGAATTTATGTTTAACATTTTTTAATTTTATTATTTTTTTTTGATATTTTTATAATTTACCTATTTGTATAACAATCGCTGACATATCGCTTTTCATTAATCAGTTATTCAATTTTAAGTTAAAATTTTGAGGAAAATCAATCACTTTCTCGTATAATTCAGGTATCACAATAGTCTCTTTCAGGTATATAATAGAATAAGTAGGGAAGGATAGTGGAGTAGCAAAGTAGCTTACAGAAAGTTACAAAGCGAATGCTACAGGAGGCTTAGTCCCAAAACTTTACACTCACTAGAAGTTAACAAGAAACGAATTCTTTTAACAGCCAACCAGCGATGTTTCCAAGAAAGTCTTCACCGTCTCCTGCAGATCTACACTGTTTGCCCACACCTTCCGTACTACATACAAACCGTCTATGAGAACAGTAGTCATTTCTAACAGATCCAACATTATATAAATCCTACAGTGCTAACATTGTGATAATTTTTATAAAGGTAAAACCAGGTATCCTTTCCTCTTTTTATCAAAATCTATAACCATCGTTCTTCCAAAACCAAGTACAATAGAATTTGCGTGAACTGCTATTAAAGGTCACTTCTCTACCAATGAAAAACCTGTGATTACTTATTTTCAAGTTCAGCTTTGAGAGCCTTTGCCATATAAAAAGAATTTCATTTGGTGCAGTCGAAGCGATAAACGCAGTTACAGGATGTCAGGTAGGGAGGAGGATATTTGTGTCTACGGGAGCAATAAGAAGGTAAGGATTGTTGCTACAAACATTTTTCTGGGGTTATGGCAAAGTTGTTGGGCTTTAGTGACGTGTAGTCAGCGTAGGCATGACCTGTAAGAGGAAAATGAAAGGAAATTATAAAATAATAGCAAGTATTACTATTTGTTCTCTGAAATATGATTTTGGTTTCTTAATTGATTTTGCCATTTTTATAATAAAAATTGCCGAAAATTCTGTTTTTCCTGCTTAAATAAACGGAGTATCCTTCAAAGACGAAAGGTGAGACGTGGACAGCTCGAGCCTTCCTCCAGATTGTGCTATCACTTACAAACTGCATTGAGTGTAGCCAAATGTCGCGTGCTTGTTTCTATTTCTCTGTATGTTTAAAATATGATGGTTGCATATAATAAAAGTATATGCCTTCTTTTCCATAGTTTTTGGTAATGTACTACAGGTATGTGCGTAATACATTACATCGTATTGGCTTGAGGCAGGCAGTACCTCTGCCTCAAGGAAGCATCTTATTTGCTCCTACTCTCGTCCTATTCTATTGGCATTCTACTGTATGTTTGTAAATCTGACTCGTGAGTCAGTGCCTCCCCAACCTCAACCCTCACTGCAAGTCACTGTTGGGCTTTTGTATACAAAAAAAGTGGGATTATTTGCGGTAGAAGAGTTATCTGTTTGAAGAACAGTCATAAAGTACTCAGTATTTAGATATTTAAGTTAATAGGTATAGTTATTGAATATTTAATATTAACGTTAATACGATAATATCTCTACATATAAAATTCGTGAATTTATTTATTTGTTTGTTTGTTTACCCATTTGCCGTGGAGATAGAGACCTGAAATTAAATATATATTATTTACTACATGAAAAATGTTAAATAAAAGAAAATTATCACTATATTCCCAAAATTGGAGCCAGGGTAGCAAGTGTCTTGCGTGCTCGCCGATGACAGTAATGCAAATGTATTATATATAAATGTAACAAACAAATTTTTTTAATTTAATATTTGCGTAATATGAAATTTGCGTTCTTTGGTAATAAACTAATAGGCATGGAGCAAGGGTAGACCACTGGCTTGCGTGCTCGCCGATGACTGTAGTGAAAATGTATTATATATAAATGTAGAAAAAAAAAAATTAATTTAAAATTTGCGAAATATAAACACTGGTAATAAAATAGAGGCATGTAACAAGAGTTGCCCAGAGGCTTGCGTGCTCCCTGATGACAGTACTGCAAATATATTATAAATAAATGTAACAAATATATAATAAACTACTACATTAGAGGTTAAAAATGAATAATTTTTAGAAACAAACTTAAACGCAACTGTCGCATAAAATACGAATGTTCTAAGGTAATATTATAAGGACACATTCCTTCCATTAATGTTATTTTATGTTAGGTAATTATATTGAATATTTCAATTTCAAGTTTTGTTTGTTTTAAATATATTTCATAGTATATATAACTTGAATTGATGTTTTATTTACTTATATGATAAAAATTATTTTTTTTTATTTTTAAATGATTTTTATTTTGCTAAATATACTTACTGTATATATATATATATCTTGAATCATATTAAGAATACTATATCAAAAGCTTGGGCCATATAAGAATCTGTATCCGTGCCTTAATAACAAGAAACAATTAAAATATCCTGTCAACCATGTTCAGTGATTTGATTTCAATAACTATTGTTATAATTTTTGGATGACACAAAGGGTCACGGGTAGTCTAGTATTACATATTTCCTTATGGAATACTGCTTCTAAAATATAAGCCTTGAAAGCCACCAATACTGAATTACTGAAATTTTTTTTTGCTTGATAATTATAATACTGTTTTGTATGTAGAGATTGTGATAAAATGTTTACAAGTCAAATGTTGGCAAAGTTATTCTTCTAAGGAAGAGTGAGGTGACACCCATATAGTTGCATTGCTGATTGAGTGTATAGCAGGTGACACTCCGCTGCATTGTTAACATAACTCATTTCAGCAATCTTGAATTCTGGATTTACTATAACCTGTAACAAAATTAAACACGTCATGAATCACGACTTCATACTAACAAAGCACAAAATAAAACCTTAACATAATGGCGATTTCTAAAAAACACATGTACTTAATTATAAATCATTAGTTGTGCAATCCGTAAGATTTGTAATTTGGAAGCTTTTCAAATAAACAAGCCGTCATTAATAATTCTTCTGCCTCTCTATGTCTTAATGATCAAATTCCAGGGTGTCCAAAATTTCTTAAACTGTTCCTAGAATCGCAAAGAAATAAATTAAAAAATATATAACAAAAAAAAAGTTTCTTTCCTCTAAATTAGTGGTTCTGGCCTTCTGTATTTCAGTTAACGGTTTTCAAGCATACCCGAAGCCTTTTGTCACCTTATCTCCTAAATGCCTATCCCCACTCTTTCGCAACGGATCTGTTTCCTACTAGTTGTTTTCACTGGACCAACCCGTCAGTACCACATCCTTGGGTATGTCTTGAATTCTCTTAATTGAATTTTATTATTTCACTCTAGTTTTTGTAACTAATTAGATATCATTTGTATTATAGTGTCTTCCTGATTATGAACACAAAGTGTTCGAAACGCGTTGAATAAAACTTCATTTGTGTGAAGACTTTTGTTGGTTTATCCATTTTACCTCAGAATGAGTACTTAATTATATTATTGTTTCATGTTTCATATAAGCATGGCTGAATATATTATTTTTTACCAACTTTATTTGTTTATGCAGTTCTTTTTTTTCTTTTTAATAATTACAATTATATAATGTATCGACCGTCTGATAGAATAAAAGTAAATATAAATCAGGTTTTTCAGTCTTTTAGTTTAAAAAACAAAACTTTCAAATGTTATTTTTTTCTATATAATTTATACTCATGTCAACAGTTACCAAGATAATACAAATGGATAAATTTGAAGATTTTATAAATATATTTTAAATTAATTAGGCAATATAAAAGACTAAATTACATTTTTTTTGTTTTTAATTACACATTGTATTTTATGCAAAACAGTACTTTTCATCCACTCCTCCCAACTAACAAAAAAATTAATCATTTTTTAATCAAGTTTTCAGGGACAGTTTATTTTGGTTAAACTTGGGAGAAAAAAATGGCATTTTATTACATTAAGGCTACGAGAATCAGAGAAACAAGTTAAACGTCTCTTCCAGCTCTTGTAAGGTTATTATGAATTTCTATTATTTTATTTTATAATTTTTTTGTATTTCGTTATGCGATAAAAGTTAAATTTTTCATATTTTATTTTAATCAATAGATTAATTTAAACAATTCATAATTAATTATGAAATATTATTTAATTAAGCTTTTATTCATTAAATAGTGATTTTTATTGTTTAAACCGATCCCATAGCGGTTGATAAAGTCAGCCGTTTGCCAGCTTTTTTTTTTGATCGGTGACTATACAGATTCTATATTGGGAATTCTAAATTTTGCTTAACTCAAATGCATTTCGAGTAGGGATCTTTAACGAGTACGTGACATTGTACAGGCTCGGAACCGACAGCGTAACATCCTCTCAGATAAATGAGAACGACGTACTCAGATTTATTCACTTCCCACGTGAATAAAGCGCGGGTCAGGTGGGTATCGAACCCTGGGCCTACCAGTTCAGAGGAGAGTACGTTAACCACTGAGCTAACCTTGTCCGCTAAATAATGATATTATACATTATTATCAATCAATTTAAATAATAAGTATTTGAATCTTTAAAAAAATATATTTTTTTATTTTTATATTGCTTAAATAATAGAGTTATAATTCTGAAGTAAATTTAACTCAATTTTTTTACATTTTACAAAATCGGTAACGTGATCTAGGAAATGGTTGATGGTTGGTTTTATACCTGTTTATGGATATATTCATGAAGTAAGTACCTTGAAGGTGTACAGGCCTTGTGGGACATCTGTAACGTCCACCCACTGGCAGTCGATATTGTGTTTATAGACATCAGTGCAGTTGGGAGAAATGCCTTGGTCGCCGAAGTCGGCACAAGAATAACGAGGTTTTGTTCCTTCAGAGCAAACATTGTCTTCCAGGCAAAAGGAAGCTTTATGGCCTTCGGCGACTTTACTTCCGGTTGGTGAAATGACATCAAAAGTGGCAAACACCTCCATGCTGTGGAAGTGCCTAAAGGAAACAACATTCATATTAGCGCTTCGACTATAGGCTATCAACTTGTCGTTATTTACTGATTTATGAGATATCTAGAATATATTGTATTATATATGAAATCTTTGTATTTTATACATATAATGTTGACTGTCGTCCCTCCGTCAATTCACTTCTTCTCCTGAGGACGACCGCCATTACGGTCAAAATATTGAAAAGTGAGTCTTTGTTATGTTCCTGTCTATGTGCCACAGTTTATTTTAAGTGTATATATATATATATATATATATATGCGTATGAGGGCAGCAAATCTTCATGTAGGCATATTCCATTAAAAAGTACCGCAGCTTCGGCATTCTCAACTTTCAAACTCAGCTGTTCTAGTCTCCTGACAATCCTACGGCTAGGGGTAGGTAACTCCCAAATGAGTTGTCCAAAGGACATAAAGAAACTTTTAAAAACACTTTAATTTCATAAACACTTCAACATACTCAATAACTTGAACTATTTAACACAAAACAAGCTTTCGGCCTAAACATAGGTCATCCTCAGTTTATTCCTTAGGTCATATATTTATATGACTACTTTCTGTATTGTTACTTACTTGAACCTGAGGATGACCTACTCGTATGTTTAGGCCGAAAGCTTGTTTTGTGTTAAATAGTTAAAGTTATTGAGTATGTTGAAGTGTTTATGTAATTAAAGTGTTTTTAAAAGTTTCTTTATGTCCTTTGGACAACTCATTTGGGAGTTACCTACCCCTAGCCGTAGGATTGTCAGGAGACTAGAACAGCTGAGTTTGAAAGTTGTGAATGCCGAAGCTGCGGTACGTTTTAATGAAATATATCAACGTTTCGTCTTTATTGTATTTTAAGACATACTCCGGGATATAAAATAACAAAAACAAAGGACATTTTCACATCTACTTTACATTCATCATAAAACATTCAAAAAACTTACTTAGCTAGCCTTGAGTAAGTAAGATTTTTGAATTTTGAAGCTATATCAATATATATTCTATGATTATAAATAATGCATTACAAATAATGTCTACTATTATTGATTATATTTTGAATACCACAGGTTGTAAATCCCTGAAAATAATGAATTAGTTGTCATTTTTAGGAAGGTAAAGCGAAAGAAGTGACACTGACATGTGACACTGATGGTACTGCCAGAGGTGCTTGGGCAAGAAGGGGACGAAGTCTCGGGTGCCTTTGTTATGGATGGAGGCCGTGAACCTGAGCAGACGCCTGATGGCTGTGGGGTCATGGTCGGTGTAGGCGGAGGACGCCAGGCAGTTCTCCTCCATGGCGCACTGCAGAGAGCTCACGCTCCTGTCCTCCAGGTAGGCACTCGACTCCAACTCTCGTACGTCCACCTCCAGGTCCCCTAGTTCTGATCAAACTCCATTTGTATCACACCTATTCAATGCATCTCCAACTATGTATAAAACATTTCCAACAGTCTGATCTCTAATACAGGGGATGGACCGAAAGTCGCGAACCAAAACATTTAAGAAAATTTTCATTATATAATCGTTATTTTATTAAAAACAAGCTTATCTAAGGGACGGACTGTTTTCAACCTTTTCGATGATGCGTATTCAGATTTCACCAGACACTCTTTGAAGACCAATTCGTGTTTGTCTATTTGTTTTTATTGTTTAAACCAGTGTTTCCCAAAGTGGGCGCTACCGCCCCCCTGGGGGCGGTAATGCAAAAAGGAGCGGGGATTATTTCCATAAATTGAAAATGTTCATGCAATATAATTTCTAAATTTAAGTGAAAACACGACATGTAAACTTCTAGGAAACAGTTTCTTAAAATTATTTGTTTTGATGATTCATTTTTATGTTAAAAGTATATTCTCACCTAAGTTTCTTTTATTGTGTATTAATTTTTTTGCATAAATATGCTATAAAACAAAACATTTATTGTATTCTAAATAAATATTCGATTAGTAATTATTTTAATTTAATTATTAAAATGTCACTCTTTTGGTTATTTAGTCTAGGAATCTGATTATTATTCAAGAGTGTTGAGTTATAGGTTTATGGACCCAAGGGGGCGGTCACTCGAAAAAGTTTGGGAAACACTGAGTTTAAACCGATCCACTAGCGGGTATAACATCAGCCGTTTACTGTCTTTTTGTTTATTTGGTGATTCTACAGATTCTACATAGGGAATCCTAAATTTCGCCTAACTCAAGTGCATTTCGAGTAGGGATCTTTAACGAGTACAGGCTCGGTACTGACGGCTTAATATCCTCTCCGATGGACGAGGAGCTCAGATTTATTCACCTCCCGCGTGAATAAATCGAGGATCAGGTGGGGATCGAACCCCGGACCTACCAGTTTCTACCAGAAGCGAGTACAAAAAAAATTAAAGACTCATATATTATAAAAAAATGTATTTTTGATAGTTAAATAAATAATATTTCATTAGTCTAAGTTTAAAGTATACATTTGTTCCACTTAATCCTAACAGCAGTTAATGGTTAGGTCAAACTGAAGTTGAGACAGTAATGTTCTAATGTTATAGAACATGAGATGTGACAAAACTTTTCATATGACCTTATGAAGCTCTTCACATTTAGCAATACATATCATAATCAATCATGTTTCTCGCGTATCTGGTCCTCATTAACTGCATACATAGGGGTCTCCATATGTTTTCCTATTCAATTCTAACAGGTCAGTTATCTTTACAAAAGTAAAGATATGAATTGTCTGCAAAGCTTTTCAAGAACCAAATGAAGAAATACCGACCTTGAGTGCAGATAACTCCAGCAGGTTCGTTAAGAGGGCAGGACAAGGTTTCGTGGAGGCAGGAGGACAGCCTTACTTCATTGCCTTTGCACGTCACTCCACTCAACCCGAAAGCCACCTCGTCACCTGCTCACCAAACATTCCCAACAACTTTATTTATAAATCAAGAAATTGATACACCTTAGACTCTCAACAAACTAATATAGTATATTTCAGACATTTATGTGGCTACCCTCAAGCTAAAAAATATATGCTATCCAGGTTAGGTTAGTAGTGGGAGTCCCCACTAGGAAACACACATAGACTATATAACCTATATAACCCATTGTTGTATAGATTATAACCTCTGTAACATGTTGTTGTATAGACTATATAATCTGTGTAACTGTTGTTGTATAGACTATATAACATTTGTAATCTGTTGTATAGACTATGAAACCTCCGTAACAGGTTTTATAGACTATATAATCTGTGTAACTGTTGTTGTATAGACCATATAACATTTGTAATCTGTTGTAGAGACTATGAAACCTCCGTAACATGTTGTTGTATAGACTATATAATCTGTGTAACTGTTGTTGTATAGACTATATAATCTGTGTAACTGTTGTTGTATAGACTATATAACATTTGTAATCTGTTGTATAGACTATATAACATTTGTAATCTGTTGTATAGACTATGAAACCTCCGTAACAGGTTTTATAGACTATATAATCTGTGTAACTGTTGTTGTATAGACCATATAACATTTGTAATCTGTTGTAGAGACTATGAAACCTCCGTAACATGTTGTTGTATAGACTATATAATCTGTGTAACTGTTCTTGTATAGACTATATAACATTTGTAATCTGTTGTATAGACTATGAAACCTCCGTAACATGTTGTTGTATAGACTATATAAACTGTGTAACCTGTTGCTGTATAGACTATATAGCCTGTGTAACCTGTTGTTGTATTGACTAGCAAATGACAGCATTGTTTGAGAGATGGCTTAGTGTGCCATTCTCTCCTTTGAGAAACCCTAAAGCCATCGTTAAAATGTGAACTCTGATCCATCGGAGTGTTCTAACCAATAGAACACCCCTATCAGTCACAGGTAGTGCAGTTTGATCAATATGATTTTTATAGCGCAAAAAGTAAACTATTAAATAAATACAAATGTAGATTCTAGGTTACTTTTTCTATAAAATACTTTGATAGATTTGAATTAATGATAAGATTATTTTACCTTCAAATACATTAGATTGAAGAGCCATCAAAGCGTACCCATATCCGAGATCTCTGCACACAACAGCTGCCTGAAGCAAACTCCATCCCTCTCCACATACTCCCATCCAGGCTGGAAAACAACCATTTACATCACTTTGTCATTATAGGTTAATGTTCTGTTTTAAAGATACTACATTCTAAACCAGGGAGTCACACAAGGCCCATGTCAAGAGAGAAACCAATAGGATGTACTCCCACCCAAATTCTATTCTAAGAATTTGTTTGTTGACAACCTACATTAATTTTTAAAAAATAAATAAAAGCAATTTTTACCAGAATCATTAATTTTCACTTGTACACTTCCTTCTGTTTTCACTCTCCCACCTGTAAGTCGTACTCTAACACTTTCACTAATCCTGTTTTGAGAGGGCTTAATGACCTGAAAAAAAACACGTACTTATATTCAGCAGTAAAAAAAATGAATCAGTAAAAAAAAGTGCAAGTACAAGTTTTCAACAATACATAATCTATATATTCAATATGCATATCACGTACCCTTCAGACAATACGGCATTTATCATGATATAGTTTGAACACTAGTACTTTTCTTTCCTTCAAATACCTCAATCATTTGTTCATTTGATCAAGATACATTTCGTTCCATATTTATTTTTAAATTTTTACAGTCCAAACCAAGGTGCTTGGGTTTTGACTCTAACGTAGACCACATGTTACGCTTGAAATATCTTAGTCTTTTTTTCCTATTTATTTTATTGGTTTGAACATTGATTGTTATTTCAGTTATTTATTGTGAAATCTTGTGTATCGGTAAATATATATATATATATATATATATATATAAAGATTTCACACAAACACATGAAATAACAATCAATGATCAAACCACAATTTAAAATGGAAAACAAGACTAACATCTCTCAACCTGTCAGTTGGGTTTTTGACTCTGATGAAGACCGCTTGTTACGGTTGAAAGATCTTAATCTTGTTTTCCCGTTTCATATTGTGGTTTGATTATATATATATATATATATATATATATATATATATATATATATATATATATATAATCAAACGTTTATATAATATATAAATATATATATATATATTTCAAAAGTGATTTAAACTTTTAAATAAAGGGATTGATTTCATGATGGAGTTGTCCCAGAGACATCGAAGAACTAATTCCTTAGGTTACTCAATAATATATTTTTACTTTCAAGCTTTCGGATTCACTGAAATCATCATCAGGTATATGGTTTAAACTAATTAAGCGTAAACTAACAGAATAAGAATTTTGAAAAAGTTAAAATTATTAAAATTAAGGGGATAAATATTTTCAATTATATTTTCACTACTATACATTTTTGTGTAGTATACAGTATAGATAAATTAAAACTGTACTGCAGTATCTGTGATACAGAGAAACATAAATAAAAAGAAGTTACACTATTAACTTGCATGGTTGCTGGGGGATAAACTTTCTTTCTAGCAGTCGATTTTTTTCTCCTGATGACGACTGATGTCAAGATTATATAAATAAGTTGTGTCAGTTCTTTCTATGTATGCTTCTTCTGTATTAAATGATTATATATTTCTGACGACTGATAATTTTTTTTTTTTTTAGTTACTCGTAGCTTTATGTCAACAGAAGTAAAGTTCATATATTCATTGATGTAACCTTTCTTGTCTCTGCAAGGCTGGTAATATTTTCAGTGTTGTTCTCGTATGTCTGGCTATTTGTCACACAGACTACTCCAGCAGCTTCTGTCTCGTCGCAGTCACTTGAGCCCCATCCTCCGAAGCGACAATCCGTAATCTTGTTTTCATCCCCAGCGCAAAACACGTCATCCATCCAGTAGTGTCCTAACACACACCATCAACCAAATATAATTCAACACAGTTTTCAATCTTTCTAAAATTCTATGTTTTATGTTATTAACTTTTAAAATTGGGTAAATTAAGGATACAACAAAACTATACCTTGTTTTACGTAACAGTGTTCTTCAAAATCTTATCTTTAAATAGGAAAAATTGGTCAGTTATTAACAATAATGAAATCACAACTGAAGTGTTCTTAATACAGAAAAATTTGAGCTTGAAAAAGGGGAAATGAAAAATGAAAAAAATAAAATACTTTTCTGTTTAAGCGATAAACTCAGCATTTCTTTTCATAAAAAATGTTAACAGTTTAGACTAAGAGGTGCTAATTTTGAAAGTGGCTCATCTGAAGCTGCAATTTAAATTGAAAATTGTACTTGCTAATGTCAAATTTTACCATAGAGTAAAGAAAAACATTAACTAATTTGTAAAAATCTATCTATAATTGTACTCAATTCCATATATTAATAATATATATTATTATATATATTAATAATATTTGTTAATAAATTTAACAAACAGAATTGATGTGCAAAATTGACTCAGTCCTAACGAGGGTATTGACCTTATCTAAGAGGGTTGACAGCTTGCATGTAGTTTTTTACTTTTTTTTACTGTTCTCCTTTGTTTACCCAAACATCCCTCCTTGGACTATTGTCCTTTCCTGCACTTTACACCTCTTCTCTCCCACTCCTGTCAATCCCTCATTATGATGTTTCTGCATCTTGTGTATTTGTTGGGTTTTTGACTCTGACGATGACCGCTTCTTACGTTTGAAAGATCTTTCATTTCTGATCGTGGTTTGAACATTGATTGTTGTTTCACGTGGTTTATTGTGAAATCTTGTTGTCGATGCCTCCTACTATGGTTCTCTTACCTCCTGCTGGTCCAAACTTAGAGCTGTGCGTGACTCTGGCAGCTGAAGACCGCAGCTGTCGACAGGTGACCTCCGCCTCCACCATGTCCCACTCGTCATCACACACGCTTCCCCATCTTCCGTCATGCCACACCTCCACGTTCCCTATTCAAACAAGTCAAAATCACTTCGCCTATCATCTATACGACATTTTCTACAAAACAAATCCCAATCTTTACACATTACCTACAGAAACACCAAAAACAAACATTTTTCATCAATTTTGATACATTAATGAAAGATGTATTTATATTATTCAATGCTCAATGCAATATAATTACAATAATTGACTGTATCTTTATTTGATTATGTGTTACTATGTTTTCAAATTCCTTTTATGATTTCGGAGATAAACCCCCCAATAATCTTATGATCTATTAAACTACATAACCTAACTTTTTTTATTTTCATCTCAAATAGTTCCTCTTTATTTATAGCTTAGAAAGTTTTTACCTTGTGGGGGGGGGGGGGGGACTCTAAAGTTGATGAGTGCAGAAAGACGAGATAAATCCTCCAAAATATATGTTATATTACACATTTTGGGTTCTGTTTAGACTTTCAGAATTCAAGTCCCACTTGCTTGTTCTTTACGTACTGAAATATTTAACGTTTATTGTTGATGTATTTTTATTCATTCAAAATATTTTTCAATTTACATAAAACTATTTTTTGTGATCAACTGGCAATCTGGCACTTTACACAAAATACTAAATTGCCCATAACTACATCTGGATTTAGCATAACTCTAAAATCACCTATCGCTATGACTTTAATTTTACTCAATATGTAGTTCTGTTATCACATTTTTACTTCTGGAGACATTATTTTTCATTTTTTTTCTTTTAGCAGTTCTAAGAAATATAAAATAAGGCTCTTATGAAAGTTTATTATATTCGTTTGCGTAGCCAGTTAATTTAATTTAACAATTTTTTTTATGATTTGATTAAAAGTTTTTGTTTTGACAATTCATTGGTTTTCTTTGATGATGACTGTATATGTAAACGAGTACTGCAATAAGATGGAAGTCTAGAGTTAATAACAGCAGTCTAAAATTAGATCGTTAGTTGTAATTCCATGAAAATAAATGTTTTGAAGACTTTCTGGAATTTTGAAGGTTTACGTATTTTAATTCCAGCAGGAGGGGTGGCAAATCTTACGATAGCCCCTGGTGACAAATCTTACGACATCCCCTGGTGGCAAATCTTACGACAGCTCCTGGTGGCAAATCTTACGATAGCCCCTGGTGGCAAATCTTACGATAGCCCCTGGTGGCAAATCTTACGACATCCCCTAGTGGCAAATCTTACGACATCCCCTGGTGACAAATCTTACGACATCCCCTGGTGGCAAATCTTACGACAGCTCCTGGTGGCAAATCTTACGATAGCCCCTGGTGGCAAATCTTACGATAGCCCCTGGTGGCAAAAATAGTTGCTACGCCACTGTGTCAAACTAGAAGATAAGTACTAGAACTACCAGACTTCAATGACTTGTCGAAAACTAGATTACCCAGATATTTTCTCTAAAACTAATCATCAAAATATTGACTGTGTAAGAGGTGATTGATTTATCATTGCAAGTTACAAAAAATAATGTTTCTATACAAAGAAGTATATAAGGGTTAGAAAATAATAAATATAGTAAGTATTGTGATGGCTTTAAGATTGAGCACAATACCTTCAAGGGCATGGTCACCCCCTACAAGTCTGACAGAGTTTGGGTTGTCATCCGTCGACGGTCCGTCATCTAAAGCATTGACAAAAGTACTCGCCACATAAATCACAAGCAGAGCAATCCGAGTTCCTAAATCAGTTAGCCTTCTCATTCCAGTGATTTATTACAACTGACTTTATTCATAGCGATTGGAACTGACTCAAAGTGGGGAAACGAATTGGAAGGAAGATCTAATAAAAGCAAAAGTAGGTCTTTGAGATGTGATTCTAGATGGGACTAAGAAAGAGTCGTCCAGCGTATCAGTGGTACATATCAGACGCTTTGACACAAGAGGTCATTTTTTTATGGGACAACTACATTACAAAGAATCATACAGTGCTTGATTAAAACAATTAATACTAACAATACCAATCAAGATCGTTTAAATATACAATCAATAAATTATTACTGATGTCTTATCTTTAATTAGAAACTTTTTTCAAAAAGTTACTCAGTTTAGCAACAAAACAATGTCAATAAGAATGGAACATGTTACTAGATTTTTGGAGTTAAGTGTCGAGTGCTTGTGATAAAGCTTAACACTAGTTAAAGCCTTGATTGGAATCTGCGATAAGTGAACTGTTCTTTGCCCGCTAACTTTAATTTTTGTTTACAAATACGTAAAATTTTGTTTGTTTTCGAACGCTTACACATATAGGCCTGCATCTTTTGTGTTGTTCATGTATTATGTGATGCCCATTTTAATAATGGGTGAGCCATCATACCTCTTGATTTTTACATTACGAGTCTAAAATTTAAACCAACTCAAAAAATTAATTTAGAGTAAGTATCTTTGGGGGCCAGGTTAGATCAGTGGTTCGACGTACAGGGTTCGATCACCACCTGGCCCTCGATTTATTCACGCAGGAGGTGATAAATCTGAGTACGTCGTCTATCGGAGAGGACGTTAAGCCCTCGGTCCCAAGCCTGTACGATGTCAGGTACTCGTTAAAAATCCCTACTCGAAATACACTTAAGTTAGGAAAAATTTGGGACTCTCAATGTAGAATCTGTAGAATCACCGATCAAACAAAGAGAAGGTAAAGGGCTGACGTTATCACCCGCTAAGGGGTCGGTTTAAACAACAAAAAAGAAAAGAAAAGTATATTTAATGAGTACTTGACATCCTAAAGGCTAATCACCGACGGTTTAAAGTTCTTTTCGAGGGATTTTATCACATCTCACATAATGAAATTGAGACCAACATGGGAATCGAACACAGGATCTAGCAGACTAGAGTCAAGCTCAAACATACTGAGCTACAACCCACATTTAATAAATCTAATGTGATGAAAAAAGCACCAATATACTCTAAAGTAAAAATTTGTCATATCTCTAAATTTTTTGAACTCAGTGAACCCCAGTTCTTCAATCAAGAAATTAGTTTACTCCAGCTTAAGTAGGGTAGACGTCGTTTACCGTCGACTGTCTGTTACCCCATGATGGGCCACCATATAGTGGAAATGGAAGCTTTGTAGAATGGCATACACCAACTAAACACAAGGCAAAAGCAATACATGATAAAGCTAATACTTTACGCACCTGATGAACCTTTTGAGGTTGTTTTGATTTTAAATCCTTGGAAAGAAATTTGTAACTGAGAGCAGGAGCATTTTTCAAATTGGAATCCGTCAGTAGTGACCTCGTTTTAATTTTAATAAGTTTCATAGGTGAACATAATTGTACCCATCCATATGTCGTTCCGAAACGACATATAAATCGCTTGGAAATTTTTCACTGGATAATGATCGTTTTCACAGAATGGAAATTTATATAATTCCTATCTCGTTTGATTAATCCAGCATATCTAACCTGAAAGCAGATTAATGAGAAGAATATAACATTCCTTGAAAAGATATTCACAAAATATGAAAATCACTAAAAAATAAGTCCTACTTTAAGCTTAGCTCATCTTTATTTCAAGGAAGTAATGAGCCGCAACAAATCATGCAGAGCGCCACGTTTGGCAAAAGCGCCATAAGTTGGCCACCCCCGCGCAGTAAATTGACGTGAATTTACTTTATTCTTCTTTAATTTATTATCATTACCTAATAATCCCTAATTAGGGATTTTAATAAATACAATCCCTAATTTGAACTGTTACGGTTATTTTTGCTTGTTGCTTTATCTTTTTTTCTGATTTTTTATTGTTGTTTGCACGTTGACTTTATACTTCTACGTTTTAGAGGCGGATACATTCATCGTGTACATTTTTCAGAACAGTACTGAGTAATGTTGTCTATAGATAGTTTTAACATTCTAGAAGTTTTTAATATAACCTGTTTATAAAGTAGCTCCAATCTGATTATACAAAAAATAGTGGACACAAAACACAAAATGCTATAACTTGTAGTATAATTATTAATAAATGAAATCCCACTATAATTATTGAGTTTTTCTAGGAATGAAGTTTATAATGATTTTTAATTTAAAAATTATGGACTACGAAAACCTTGCACTGGAATTTTAGCTAATTGAAGTAGGCAACACTGTGTGATATGATAAGAGAGTAAATATTTATCTGTTTTGTCATGTATAATGAACCTAATAGTTGTACTGCTTTTTTTAATACAACTTAGTACCCAAGATAATGACGTTATAGATGATGACACTGTGAAAAAAACTATAGAAACTGGTGGAAGTTCTCCTAATGCAGTTCATGCTACATTTAAACAAGTGGAATCAGTTACTTGCCAGTCTTCTTTGGAGTGTGATAAATTAAATTACCCGTGTATAAAATGTGAAATGAACGAATCTTGTCATTATGGTGCTCCAACTATAGCAAAATGTTCGGTCCTTCTAAATGTTCATTGTATTGGAAGTCGTAATTTTGAGAGAATTACAACTTGTCAGTATTGTTACCTTTCAGAAGAATGGGAACACACCTGTATTAAAAAAGCTGATTGTAATTCAGTGGCGTGTCCAAAAGTTTATTACAGGACTAATTGTACAGTTAATGATGATGTAATTTGCTTGGGACGTAGAAAGTTCTTAAAGAATCTCCCTTGCAATTGGACTGGTGGTTTAAAGTGGTCCTCAGCTTTGCTCTTCAGTTTAACTCTTGGTGGATTTGGTGCTGACCGTTTCTATTTGGGTTACTGGCAAGAAGGAATTGGAAAATTGTTTAGTTTTGGTGGACTTGGTGTGTGGACAATAATAGACTTTGTACTCATTGCTGTTCAATATCTGGGCCCTGCAGATGGTTCACTTTACATATAAACCTTTCAAAAAATGATTTAATGAATGCACTGTTCATTCTCAATGTCATAAAGTTTTAGGAATATAATTCCTTATAAAAACAGCTCCACTTCACATTAGCAATTTAAAGGAAAATACTATGGGAAAAGATATGTTCTAATTATGTAAAAAATTAGATTCAGTCTTTTGGAGGTTAGTTCATCATCCATTCATAATACCTGCATGTAAATAGTTATCTTTAACAAGTTATTTATTGGTTTTGCGGATGGATACTTGGATCCAATATTTATTTTCCTTATTTTAAAAATTAAATGCCTAACTCATTTGAAGTTTGCGCCCCCTTTAGCAAGTTAATTTTGTTTACATTATTTAGTCTGCAAAATAAAATTGTGATATCATATAGTAATTAAGTAATATTGCTTTTCATATCGTTGAATGTAAATTTATTGATGGAACATTAATTGTGTATTTGAAAATTGTATATTATAAAATAAGTATGTAAATAAATGTTTCATTTGTTTGTAATGTGTTTTTATTTATTATATTAGGATTATACTTTGATTTTTTGTTTTTGTTTATTATCCAAAGTATATCTAGAACATTGTTTCCAAATTATTGTCATAGTGGTAACTTAATCCATATACGAGTATATGTGATCAAACCACAATATGAAATGGGGAAAAAAAAAGACTTAAGATCTTTCAACCACAACGAAGTGTGTGTATGCAAACTAAAACTTAACAGGAACAATTCCTGTACACCGTCAACATTTCAAAGTGTTATATGGGTCGTTAACCTCAATTGGTGCTCTTGGACTATGTATTTCTTCAAGAGTGTATGTATGTATGTATATACAGGGCAACTATTTGTATCAAAATTCGTCAAATTTTATGTTAACAGTTCTAATATAAAACCTACGGGAACTATAAAAAATAATTGAATTTTATCAATATTCGATAAATACAATATTGGAGTATTAAGTAATCTCTTTGTTTTTATTCTGCCCTCCATCCAGTGACAACAAATAGTAAATTATTCAAAAAGTTTCGTATTAATATTACTCTAGTCTGATCCCTTTTGAATATCAAGGGAAATAAGTGTTTCTGCTTATAGCTTCTGATTAGTACCTTTATATTTTTTTTAAAAGTTAAAATGGTTTATTGAAAGTTAATATAGTGAACGCTAATATCTCTAATAATTTCCTTTGTTCATTTATTTTTTGTTTCTTTTATTTTAAATTGAATAATATTAAATTCACTTAATTTGTCTGAATAGAAGCAGTACAAATTGATTACCAAAAATTAATGCTAAATTTATTAATAAGTATTTATTTTTCATAATTAGAGATTAATTTTTACTTTTTTTTAAACAATATAAATTTTTTTTTACATATATGGTTAAAAAAATATAATTTTTCAGTATACTTTATATATTTAAAACTAATAAATTTGCTTGTCTAAGTATATTTTATTTTCTAATGAAATTTAGTATAATAAGAAATATATACCTTGATACTTGTTTCTGTTTATATATCAATAACAATAAGTGTCTGCTCACACTTTCTCAGAGTGTGAGGTTCTATGGCGATAGAGTTTTTAACAATTTTATTTCATCAGATAGTATTCGTTGAAGATGTCTAACAAGATGATTGTGTTAAATATAATAATTAAAGGAAACTATTCAGAAGAGTAATATATATTGTTCAGTATTAAAGAAAACTCAGAAAAATGTTTTTGTTTTTTAACATTTTACCAATCTGAGCTCTTCATTATAGAGTCAATAAACTACGAACATTTGTCTCAGTGAATATTATCTTTTAAATGCTACAGTCTCTATATTTTATGCATTTTCCTTCTATGAACTTCATTTAAAAAGAAGTTAATTTATTATTTTGATAATTATTAACTTAAATCATTTGTATTTGATTATATTTTTTCTATGCACATTGATTTTTAGTGAGCTATCAACCTAAAGATTTGCAGTTGACTTTGAATAAGTGGAAGACTAAGCCGTTCCAGAATTCAATCTGGAAAATTGTTCTGATAGTTTGAACAATAGTTTGTGAACATTTAAGATTATATAACTTTGCCTAATAAATCAGTTGGTCTAAAGGAGAGGCAGGAGTCTCAACCTTTGAACTATTTTCCAATCTGCGTATCCCCTATTCCATATGACAAGAAGAATAATTATTCACTTAATACACGGAAAGACGATCCAAACTGGACACAATATGAATTCAAAATCGAAGAAGAATAACACACAGAGTAAAGAAACACACGAACTCAAATTTTTGGGCAACCCGTCTTCAGGAGAAAGAGAAAGGGAGTCCAAGCATGTTGTAGACATAACGACAAGTAAGTTTGTAAGTTACTTACTTACTCTTCATCGATTTTGAAAAAGAATAATTATGCGCATGTACAATAGCAAAAAAATATACTTTCAGATAAATAAAAATGTAACGATGAAGTAATTCTATTACATTTACAATTTGATGTAGGAATACAAACATATTTTTAAAACAACGACAAACATTTCCTTTACCAGTATTTTGCAAATTTTATGCAAATATTGTAAAAAAATGAAACTGAAATACCACATAAGAAAAAAAAGGGAATGTAATATTTTAAAATAATGGAATATAATTATAAACTGAGGAATATATTGTGCCTAGTGTTTTAATTGATAAAGTTAACCCCTGCTTGCTAATTATAAATTTGTGGATATCCTATATAGATGTAAGCAAACTTAACATGGACCTCTGAAATACTATTTTTTTTCGTGGTCAATCTATTGATTAATGCATTAATCTCCTGTGGACCCTTGGAAGTCCATGTGGAATAGGTTGAAAACTGCTGGTCTAAACTGAAGAGTCATTTTAAAGTACAATACCATTATGCATCTAAGATGGTATTGTGATGGCTGACTCCATTTAGTTTCATTTATTTTAAAAAAAAAATTATAGTGATCATGAAATATATTATGAAATTTTGATGGGTTTATACTTTTTTTTGATGTGAGTCCCTGAATTTATTTTTTTAATATTTTAATTTTCATTACTTAGGTGTATATATATATATACAGGTTAGAATCCAGAATTGTATTATCTCTCTAAAAATGGCACAGTTCAGCAAATATTAATAAATATTATAAATAATATTAAAATCAATAAATATTAATGACATTTGATAAATATATAGTCCATTATTTAAAATGTTCCTTATTGTTTTTGAGAATTATCCTATCACTGGAAAGTTAACTTATAACAAAACATGTAATACATTTTCTCTGCCCTTCTGTTTCTTCCAGAGACCTGAAATGTTTAATTTACAAATATTTTTACGTGAAATAATAATAATAATAATAATAATCAATCTTGATTCATTCTCCATCAGAGGTTGTTTTATTATTTTCAACTATCAAAAATCCGCTTATAATTTAGTATCTCAAAAATTGACTCCCAATGACATAGCAACTATTTTTGACGCCTGGGGCAGTCGTAAAATTTGTCCCCCCCCCCCCCCCCCCGCTAGCTGTTGATAATCCATTAACTTTCAAAACTCCAGAACGCCCTGAAAATATTTATTTTCATGGGATTACAATCAAAAGGATCTTATTTCAGACTAGGATCTTAGTTCAAATTATAACTTTCAATTAAAACAGGTTGAATAGAAATGTAAATGCAATTATACATTTTGGAAAAGGTTGTATAGGCTGTGACTACAAATCCACTTGGAAAGCCAACCTCTAGTATGTTTGGGTCTCTCCTAGGCCATGATGTATTCTTAAGAAGACTGATAATAAATATATTTTGGAAGATTTTCGAGTAATCATAGTATTTCGAAATCAGTTATATTCCATTCACCTTAAAGAAAATTGTAATGATATTACCTCTTTCACAACGAACATGCATTAATTGGAGGTATTTTAACTTATGTATGACAAGGAATCTTCATGAAGGACCGAACAGAAACGAACAACACAATCGAGTCATCCTAGCCTTAAGGCATAGACTTCTGGGGGATTCTGTAAAAACTATCAAGTAGAAGTCTGTTATAACCTTTTCAATCTTTAGTCTATTCCTTCCACACACCTACCATTCTATGAAACAAATGGAATCATTCATGAGAGTTGCAATGTCCCCACATTTTCTTAGCTTTGCGATGGATCGCTATAAACCGATTTTAAAGCAAACTCCCAATCAACACAAACCCTCTTTCTCAGACCCTACCATCCTTCATAATCTCCTCAAACCCTGGATATGAATAAAAATAATATGACCATTGGACCTTTTTCAACACTGAATTGACACCCTATTGTAGAATCATATGTCGAAGTTAATGGCTAACCTAGTCGTTAAATAATAATCCCAAAGCTATAAATACTTCTAAATACATATAATTCGTAGAAGTAAGTAATAATACAACATAAAACATCAAATTTTGTTTATTTCATATATTTAAGTGTAAAGATTTACGATTTGAAACAATATCTGATGCTATTTAAAATGAGAGTGTAGATTTATGGTACTATTTTGGTTATGACTTCATTAAACCCGTCGTATAGCGTAAATATAAGAAATTGGTATTATATTTTATTAAAAGTCCAATAACTTTTATAAAAAGTTATAACTTTTATAACTTTTTGAAACAGTTTTATCAAAAGATGAATTAATCTGCCTTCTGACTGACAACTACTGTAGTTAATGTAAGTGTAATGGCAGGGGCCAGGTAGCTCAGTGGTTGGGTACCTCTGAACTGGTGGGTCTGTGGGTCGATGCTCCACTCAGGTCCTCGATTTATTCACTTGGGAGGTAAATAAATCTGAGTGTTTTATCCCTCGGCGTCTGATCCTGTATGATGTCAGATACTCTTTAAAGATTTGAGTTTAGGCAAAATTTAGGACTGATTAAACAAAAAGATCGTAAAGGCCTGACGTTTTTTTTAACTCGCTAGGGGAATAGTTTAAACAATGTTTTGAAGTAGATTGGTAAGAGTGACAAGTGCAGCCGACAGGTGGTGGGCAAGCCATGGAGGACAATGGGAGTAAGGAGGGTAGGGAGGACAAGCAAAGGAGCTGGAACAGCTGTGTCCGCAGAGCAGCCTGGGGAGTCAGTAAGTACTCGATGTATCAACAATCAACAAGTATTACCGAATCGGTAACAAGCCAAATACCCAATATGCTTACTTCTGATATAAACCTGTCAGAAACCGATCATTGTCAACAAGCAAAGCACGTCGCGTCTTTTTCCTTCAGCTTAGTTTAGGTAAAGGTCATCTTTACATTACGCCTTAAACCCCTTTGTCATACAAATTGATCGGATAGTCATTAATTTCCTTTACTCAAGTTTATAATAGTAACAAGTACCTAAAGTCATTCTGGAAAGTCAACGACGATGGTACAGTGATAGCGGAAAGTTATTCCACATTAAAAAAAAACACATTGCACGTTGATTCTTCACTGTTGCAAGTTGATGGTGAGTAACGGAGGCCGATTAATGGTTATTGCTAGATTATAATTCTGAACCTTCGGTATCAGCGGCAAGCACGCTAACCAGTAAAATCAAACAGTTATAGAGAAAGTTGTAGAGCCAACAAAATTGAGGTACAAATGAATCTTAATTGAAACTATATCTCATTTTATGGCTAGTTAAGTACATTTCATTTATTTTATTAACCATGAGGAAATAATATTGAAAAACTTGAATTAATTAGCATTAATGATATCATTAAAATATGAATAATTATTTCTTTTATCCTTTAAAATTAAACTTTGATAACAACACATAGAAAACAAACTTTATTTACCTTTAAAGGCAATAAAGTTATATTAAAAACGCAAGTATCGAGTTGGTAAAAATCATCATTAATAAGAAATATTGGTTCGAGGGTTTTGATCAATGTATCAAGAACGTCGGGTGTTCAATCAAAGGAGCTGTGGAAACCATGAAAAAGCGATCTTTATGACCTCAAGAAAGGTTTTCTTGATTGTGAAGGGCTGACTAAGCAAAAGAGAAGTAAACAAACAAATATATTTGTCTGGAGTTTTTGAAGATGAAATAACACTCTATCAAGGCTCAACAGAAGGCTGTCTCTTAATCCTTTAGGTCTTTTCTAAATTTGACCTCTAGATGATATTTAATTAATAACTTCGATTCTCCCCATAGCTTCCTCGGTTTCCGTTAATACAACGACCCCAACAAAAATTTCACTCTTTAATTCGATAATTAAAAAAAAGCCAAAATCTTTCAACACAAAATTGAAATATATTACATGTCCAATTTGTTTTAGTGTGGTATTTACTGATATAGGGGGAATTTCAAAAAAACTACGAATGAAGACGTAATTTTTTGAAATTTTCCAAAATTGAAATATTTTTGTTATTCTCACTTTAGCAAAATTCTTTGTTCTGGGAGATTTGTTCGACATAAAGATTAAACTTTCCATACAAAAATGTTATTCTTTTAGCCATTTTTCAATTATTGTAACAAATGAGGAAATAAATATATAAAAGGGAAGAAAAGTTTTACACTTATCGTTAAGATTAAGAGTTTGGAAGCAGATTGGAAGGGCGATGATTGCTGCAAGTGGATAATTTAGTTAGGGAATTCATTCATTTACACCTATAAAAATTTAGTCTACTAAGAAGTGTGATCAGCATTATTGATTTTAATTTTAAAGTATAATAAATTCTGATTGCCATATAGATCACAAGGTCAAGTTGGTCTAACAGGTAGCGGCTAGTCTTTTGTATTTGAAGGTTCAGTTCGAATCTAGGTCATAACCTTAGATTTTTCATATGCATGATAGCAAATGTTGTGCAAGCAGTCTTTAAAGTGCAAGCAAGAAAATTTAAATTGTTTTTGTTATATGTAATTTATTATTAGAGTTATAATTAAATTGTTTCCCGAGTAAAGCCGGGTAGATCAGCTATATAAAATAATTTGTTATAAAATAACACCTAAAATTATATTCCATTTCTTTCATCTTTAGTAAAATTATTCTAGCAACATTAGAAACAATCATTCAAAATATATATATATATATATATATTGATAAAAGTATCGACCGTGGAATAAAAACAAAACTGAAGTTTATTGAGACTCGGTCAGTTCTTCAGGTTCAAATTAAACTCTCATTGCCAACGTTTCGGTTTTTATTTAAAACCTTTTTCATAGGCAGAAGTATAAATTTTGAAACAGAAAAACCTTTTACATTACAAATTATTTTACAAAAAACAAGACGATACAAGCAAGGTTACCTTGTTTATTTCAGTTCATTCAAACTACAGTTGTTGAAATCCACAGACTATTTTTCTTTGTAAAATAATTTGTAATGTAATACTTAGTTTTTCTGTTTCAAAATGTATACTTCTGCCTATGAAAAAGGTTTTAAATAAACAATCGAAACAAAATTGGCAATGAGAGTTCAATTTGAACCTGAAGAACTGACCGAGTCCCGATAAACTTCAGTTTTATATATATATATATATATATTCGAATAATTTGATAAATTCATAATATCAAATTATGAATTTATGACTATTTTTTATTTTATTGAGAGTGATTATAGTACTGAGAACTAAATTTATAATTAGCAACGTTATAAATAATAACCAGCAATTAATATAATGAGTAATGATGAATAATTTCAAATTTTATTACTTTTTTTTAATGATGGTGTCAAATTAAGGAAATTCAAACCATGGTATGTGCTGACTCAATATTCCGAAATTATTTTCAAACACATGGTTTGTTTTTCAATCTAAATTGCTATATATTTATTTGATTTTTATAATATAATTTTAAAGTTGAATTTTATTACTTTCAGATGTAAAGCTAACATTTTTTTTTTCAGGTATTGGAATAATCGCTGGAACAATGCTCTCTGTAGCACTAGCGACAGGTAAGCACTAATAGTGAAACATACTATATAATTAATGATCAAACCACAATATGAAATGGGAAAACAACACTAAGATCTTTCAACCGTAACAAGCCGTCTTCGTCAGAGTCAAAAACCCAACTCTGACGAAGACCGAAGCGGAAAAACCCAAGCGATCTGACGAAGACCGCTTGTTACGGTTGAAAGATCTTAGTCTTGTTTTCCCATTTCATATATATATAGACGAAACGTTGGCTTAAAGGTGTTGCAATATTGAAGCTAGACCAAACCTTGATAAGAAAGAAAAATAGTTGTATATATATATATATATATATATATATAATCTAGGAGGTGTCAGAGCTTATTTTTCTTCATTCTGATTCTTCCTACGACATTTTGTCTCATATACATATCTTAGGTGTTGCTGGTCTGAATACTGGGCGGTGACTGAGTGTCGGCTTGGCGAGTAGCTGGTGGTTGGTCACCTAGTAGCTGCAGTGTGCGTGAAACCCCCGTGTGTTGACGATTAATTAATGGGTTGTGCTTCATGATTTTCATGGCTTCATACTCGTATATTTGCAGTATATACTTTCATATTGCAAGTGCATTGTCAGTCTTCGTGAGAGTGTGGTCGATGTCATACCGATATATTTTGAATTGTCTAGGAGCTCAAATCTCCGATATTGCAGTTATATCGGTCACCTACTAGGTGACCAACCACCAGCTACTCGCCAAGCCGACACTCAGTCACCGCCCAGTATTCAGACCAGCAACACCTAAGATATGTATATGAGACAAAATGTCGTAGGAAGAATCAGAATGAAGAAAAATAAGCTCTGACACCTCCTAGATTATATAAAGAAGAGTAAATATATATATATATAAACGTATAAATAATCACAGGTCTTTCGTTGGTAAGCGCAGTAACCTTCCCAACGTTTATACTAGTAACGTGATTTATGCCTTCTATCACGGACTCAGTTTCAATGACTGCTTCCGTGTAGAGGTTCTTAAGCAGATTCTTAATTTCATCGCCAATGCGACTTTCAGATTTGCCAGTGGCTATCGGAACTGGGGTCGGAACAGCTTGGGCTGCTCGTCACTGCAGAAACCAGATGAAGGGGTTTGAAGAGAGAAACAGAGAACGTCGTCGCATTGCAGAACAAGAGGCTTGCAAGGAATCGGTACGTCAAACACAGCTTGTCTTCTCTTTAATTATACTTTTTCTTACTTATCATTAATTGTACTAGTTAAAAAGTCTCAATTTACTACAAATCAATTATGTTCACCAATTTTATTTCTTACTTGTCACCTCCAAAATAAAAAATAGGACAACAAAGTCTTATTATTATTTTTCGCTTCAAAATATGTTTTCATAACATTTTTTTTTTTTTTCAAATTGCTTTTATAATTAGATAAGTTTTGGCTTTGATTTCAACGCGTTCAGTTTGTCAAAATGTATATATTATGCCACAACGTGGCATTGGTAAACCTAATGAAACAAAATTATTTCCCTACCCAACTTATAATTCCAACTTTTTTTTTCCACGAGTCAGTCAAGTAGTCTATATCAGTGGATGTTTTGTTTTTTTTTTTTTGGGTGGGTGGTGGTGGATAATTGAGGGTCTGTTAGAAGGATATACCTCTGACACTTATTCCTCGAGGGAATATTGCGTCTTTCCAAATGATTCTACATTGAGAGTCCTAAATTTTGCCTAACTCAAATGTCTTTAGAGTGAGCATCTTTAACGAGTATTTGACTTCAGTAGGGACGAAAGATTTAACATCCTCTCTGAGGGACGACGAGCTCCATATTATTCACTTCCCCAGTTGGATATTTATCCAAGAAGGTCAGAGTGGTATTGAACCCTGGATATACCAATCCAGAACAAAGCGATTCACTAGGTTTCCCTGGCCCACTATATTGCACTTACTTCTTTATAATAATTTTTTCTATTTTATGTATTTTGTTACAGAAATACTGAATAATATAATTTCATGCTATTATAATAATATATAATAACACTATAAATAATATATTATTTAGAAATATATATTATAAATAATAAATTATATAAAATAATAATAAATATATAATATGTTATATATATACACATAAATATATATTTATATTTTATATTTATAAATATATTGTATGTTTTGTTATTGAGGGCTAGGTTAAATAAAAGAAAATAAACTCCTTCCTAGGCCAACGTTTCGATGTATTTGTACATCATCTTCAGGGCTCGGAAAGTGTGCTAATGTGCTGGTGTGCTTGGAAAACACACAAGAGAATAACATCTTTATATACCTCAAACCATTTTAAATCCCCAGAGACATATATATGACATAAAAGAGTAGAATATAAATAGTTAAGTAAATGTTGACTTATAAAACACATACCTACTTTAACAGCTAGAATTCAAAAGCATTCTCCCCCAAAAAACAATATATGTTACATGATAGAGTAGTGTAGCAATGGTTACGAAATAATAAAATTATAGATAACAAAAACTGCTATCCTATTCTATAAGTAACTTTATAAAATTGAATTTAAAATAAGAATGTATTCATACCTCATCATAATCCTCGAAAGTCTTTCCATTCGTTTACCATTTGAGTTATTTGGGAGAGTAGAATTGAAACAGCTACAAAGTATACATTTAAGGATAATAATAAGCTATTCTGTTCAACTGATATAAGTTACCTCACACAATAAAATTAATATAGCGGGTAAAACCAATTTTAATGAATCAATAAAGTTAAAATCACTATACAGGTGATTTTAAATTTTAATATTACACATATTAAAGTGGTTTCTATCTGATAACGTTAAATGTATAATAATAGAAATAGTTATGCAAGCATAAATTGAAAGGTAATAAAACATCTGTTGTATACAACAACCATAACTTACCTGAAATACTAAAATCAAAAATATGAATGTTATCAGAACTTCTTTACTATTAAAAATACTAAAATCAAAAATATGAATGTTATCAGAACTTCTTCACTATTAAATATACTAAAATCAAAAATATGAATGTTATCAGAACTTCTTTACTATTAAAAATACTAAAATCAAAAATATGAATGTTATCAGAACTTCTTCACTATTAAAAATACTAAAATCAAAAATATGAATGTTATCAGAACTTCTTTACTATTAAAATATATTTCAACCCCCAAACCATGTCAGCTATATTGAGACCAGGTCATAAACAACTATTTAACTATAGTTTATATAGCAGAAACTCATATATTCTGTTCAACATATTTGAGGTACCTCACACACATACCTTTAATATAAATAAGGAAGAATGTAGTCACAAGTCTTGTTACACTTCAAAAGCGTTTCTAGTCCCACGGCATGTGAACCACACAAAAGAGTAGATAAAAACAGTGATGATATCTAGATTTAAACAACATAAAACATCAATGGAGTCAACAACAAAAAGTTACCTACACAGGAGAATCGCAATAACAATGTAATAAAACATCAATGGAATTAACAACAAAAAGTTACCTATACAGTAGAATTACAATAACAATGTAATAAAACATCAATGGAATCAAAAACAAAAAGTTACCTACACAGTAGAATTACAATAACAATGTAATAAAACATCTTTATACACCTGAAAACCTTTTGTAACACCAGCATATTAAATAAAATTACACTAGATTTGAGATATGTTTGACATTTAAAAACCTTTTTACCTTCAGTATTTCAGATAAATGAGGCAGTAGACTTGAAATACCTCAACGAAGTCTGGTTCCCGATGATCTTATTACTAGTGTTAGCTGGGTTCAATAGCAGCTCATTTTTGTAACCTTTTCCGATTTTTAGTGCAGTGTTTCTGAAACTGTTTGAAGTAGGGAAGCTCTAAAGACTACAAATAGTTAAATAAATACACACTGTATACAAATCTTCAATAATTTTTTTTATTAACTAAGTCAAATGCTATACGAAAAAAGAAGCATTAAAAAATATAGAAAATGAAATTTACCTTGAGTTTGTTTATTCTTGAGCTGGGAGAAATTTGAACTTGATGAGTTTCGTTGTCTTGAGTATTGGGGGGTTCTGTTTGATAAGGACAGGGAGGAACCCGCAATTCTTCTTCAAATCATTGAAATGTCTTTGTAAATAGGTTGTTTTTGGTTAAGGTATAATGTTGTTAACAACTATAAAATGTTTGCTCATAGTGGTGAACAAATGTCATCTTGTCATTGGTAAAACAAATTCGCTGCATATTTAACCGTTTACGGTGGGTAGTTCTTTAGAAGAAAGTCGTTACTTATCACTCATAATAATGTTGTGTTCGCAAAAGGAGATTAATGCATAAGGTGAGGTATTGTAACTATCTTTATATGACTGAGACACTCTGGAACACTTAGAAATCTTATAGAGACCATCTGAAAATCACTAGTCTAGAGCTCGAGCATATCACTTTTGGTTTAAGAAAAACAGTAGAAGTGAGAGGGTTTCGAACAGATCATGAAGTTGGAATGTCTACTTCATTTCCTATCCGCTTTCACTCTTATCAATATAAATATTCGTTGGAGCAACTATCATGATAGAAACCCGAGCAACGTTGGTACTATAAGTGTGACATATAAACTAAACACATAAAAATGGAATGATTACATGCAATAAACCATAAACATGCTCACTAACCTGTGTACAGGTATCCTTTCGTCTGTACCTGCAACAGTAAACACATGTTAATACTAACTCAATGCTAATGTGAAATAATGTAGTATCTTTACTAATACAGTTCCTATTATATGGACTAGCTACTACCATATAATACACAAGAAATGTATTTCTTATGACAATATATACTAATTGTCAATCAGTGCCGACACAAAAGTATGTTTCACCTGTGGCAATTGAATAACTTGTGCACCCCAATCCACTACGTAACCCCATAACATAACATAAAAAGATATGTAACAAATAAGAATTAATGCAACGTTAAATTTTACAAAATACAATATATTATATACTACCTACTTCATCCAAATTAGTTACCTCTTTATTTAAAATATATTTGTCAAGTTATTTGCATGAATAAATAATCTAAATAAGAATAAATATTTATTCATATTCAATAACAATTGAATAATATAAATATAAGATATAGGTATATGCTAAAATAATATTATTCAAACATAAACAAGTTCAGGATACTTCATGAAATATTTGTTTTATTTGTAAACATACATATTATATTCTAATAATTTTATTCTTTGGTAATATCCCTTTCGATGGTATTGTAGAAATATTCATTAATCACTCTTGTTCAAGAGGAGAGCGAAAGAATAATCGCCACCTGATATTTTTTGACGTTCTGATTGGTTGTTTTTTTTTCGTTTCATATGAACGAGGGTTAAGAAACCGAAACACTACATGACAGTCTCTGTGGTTCAATCAACTGTGTTGTACCATACAGCGGCAATCGATGTAGAATAGAATGGTAAAAAAAAAATAAACCGCTATGAAACTGTCATCTGGGTTGGTGCTAACACGCATACCATTGCTAACAAATAAACAGTCTACACTGGAAATTTGTAATAAAAGTGTTTAAACATTTTAATAGCAACATAGCGAGAGACAGAAATACGGTTAACAATTACCGTAGAAATAACACAGTTAACAATCACTGCGCAATCTATCAAGAGGCACAGCAGATGGCACAGCACATTTCCTTTACGTATCTGAACAGTAAATGTAAAATCCGCGATTTTGAATAAAAACAATCTAAAACTGGTGAAGTAGATTGGGAAATATCTTAACTTAATTCATTGGATGAATATAACCATCTAACTCAGTTTAACTATTTATTAATCATTATTTAACTATTTTACTCCTTTTACATTTTTTTCTTTCTCAAGATTGTTAGGGAGGCACGGCCTCACCTGCCTCTCCTAACTGCACGTCCCTGCTGGAGATGTACATACAATATAGAAACACGTGCCCTATTTCTAATTATCGATGTACTCTTGAAACAAAGATTAGAGATTGTGAGTTTCTCAATTTAGGTAAAATATAAGTTTTTGTAAACGGGTATAAATATAAATGACTAATAGGCGTTTCTCAGTGAGGTGAAATATTAAATCATAGGCTATTTCCTTTTATTTGGCTACTCCCCTCCTATGGCTGCCGGAGAGCACAGTTCCGTTTAGTCAGTCCCACCTGGCAACCTACTCAGTCAATTATTCCCAAGAAATTTATTTCATTATGTAATCAATTACATTTAAGTTTTCTTATAAATTGTATTTTAAATTAAATTCTAAAAAATAACACTTATTTTAGTTTTGTTTGATATCTGAATTAAAAAGAAATAATTAACTTAAGTAAAGAAGAAAATTAACTCCCATTTAGCTTGTAATTTGTTCCATGTAAACATAACATCATAAATCTTAACTATGTATACAAAGATCAGTGCTTACATAAAATATCAAATGGCATTATCTGTGAGCAAAGATAACTAGTTAATATTACTTGTAATAATATGTTTCTTTGACGAAGAGGTATCACGGACTGGTTCAGTTCAATAAATAAAAAAATATTTTTCCAAATTAAATACTATTATAATAACATTTATTTAAGTTTGGGTGATATCTGTGAATCAAAAAGAATAATTAACTTAATAGAAGTAGAGAAGGTTATATACTTCCATTCTAACTTTTAATTTATAGCATATAATAGACATAACATATAACATCATAAAGCATAATAATAATAATACATAAATAAACTATGTACAAAAATACTAGTGCTGACATAAAATATCAAATGATATTATCTATAATCAAAGAGAAATGTTTGGTGTTACCTGGGCATATGCCGCAGTGCATTTTCCGCCATGTTCCTTTGATGAAGAGTAGTCGTAAACTGGTTGAAATGACAGTCCAAAAGTTCACTTACGCAGTCCTAGAACAGAAGGGTCAACCCCCACTATGACAGATTTTTGCTTCATTATAAGATCAAACAATTTATTAAATGTTTCAACATCAATTGTGTAAAACAGTCTATGCCTTTAGAAGAACATATCTTTAAAACGGAGAAAAAATTAAAATTTCCTTGCTAATTATTCAATTTGAAATTTTTCCTTTAACGTTTTTCGGTGATAACATTTAAGCTTATTGCTAAATGATTCACGACAATAAGGAATCGAGAATAGTACTTATAATCTAAATTTGAAATATAATATTTTTTTAATAACTTCCAGATTACTATTACTTTAAGTTGTTACTAAATAATTTAACAATAGATTTAGGGCATCAATTGTTAAATTGATAAATTTAATTGTTAAATTAAATAGTGATGTAGATCTAAGGAAACAATGTTTTATTTACTTCACTGTTAGTAAATGTTGTAATAATGAAAAAAAAAATTATTTTAAAAGTTTGATGGATTTAAAAAGTCATTTTGCTTTGGTAATATCTGAGTAACTGTGCATTTTCGGATATGTTTCTTTGACATACAATATCGAAAGTAAGTGGGAATCATTCCTACTGAGAATGATTCAAATTTAACACAAATTACGAAGTTACTCTTATAAATAACTCCTCAATAGGAGAAGAACTGTCTAGTTTTTGTCAATCTGAAACTATGTTATCTAGGTGTTTGATAATAATTTATACCAAGAGAGTGACTATTGTTTTCCGTTCCTTATAATGAAACACAGCCATTTTTTACATAAAATCATCACAATATTAAATTCAATAGAAAACAAATTTCGTTTTACATATACAAAATTCTTCGATATACAAAATCAAAAGTAAGTGGGAATCATTCCTACTGAGAATGATTCAAATTTAACACAAAATTACGAAGTTACTCTTATCTTACCTTATCGAAGGTAAAGAAAGCCAAATAATATAACCTTTATTTAATATACAAATAAAAAGAAATGATCAGGAAGAATTAAATTAGCGCTGGAAGAAAAATTAAAAAATGTGAGGTATTACTTCATTTTTAGACAAATTAGACTTGTAAATATATACAAATAGAAAATGTGTGCATAATACATTTGACGGCCTCTTGAACTACCTACATGAATATGGCATCTTTCACTTAATCGTTAATATAATTAAAACATTTAGACGAGTAAATAGAGGATACTATAGAAAAAATCTTCTAAATAAATGACTTATAAACGGAAATATTGTATAAAGCATAATTTGGACAAAAGATAAAAAAACTGAATAGTCTGCACTCAACATTACTGTAAGTAAATTTATTATCTGCTTCATTAATAATCACTTTAATTAATTGATTACTCGATTGTGGCTGTCATTATTAATCAAATTATAAAGAGAATATAATAAACAATTATGTTTTTGGAAAAATATTTGCAATTCATTATTGAAGGTCTACACTAAATAGAGAGATCTTCGAAGCTTCAAAATAAGTTGAAATGATATGTACTTTTAGGAGGAACAATAACAGTTCATATTTCAATTGGTTTATTCTAATTTGGCTAGAAGCATTTTACTCATTGTTATGAAAATGTAATCAATAGTTAAAGCTGTTGGAAAAAAATTGGAATGTCTAATATTAAATAATATTCAACACTATTAATTGTGTCAATGCCCACTACAAAAATAAAATATCTTTCTTATTTTAAATTACGTCTGCATGCCGAAATTCATTACTTATCAATAACTTAAGTAAGTTACACCTTTTTAATTTAGAATGAATTTGATTAATATTATCTCATTTTTAGGACGTCTAAGTTGTAATATGCTTCATATAAGCAATATACAATGTTTAATACTGTATTATTTATGAAGTATAAATATGTGTATCATTAATGTAATGCTTAACAAAATTATTTTGTTTAGAGAATGCTACTAAAGTATAGGAAGTAAAACTTTCATAATCCATTTCAATCCACTTAATTAATGAAGATATTTCTTCTTTTATCTTAAATTACAGTAATTATATAAAATATAGTAATTATTAAACCGAAATATCTTAGTTTTATCATAGGGTAATTATAATAGTTCTAATTTTTATGTAAAATATTTTGTAACGAGAGTAAGCTGTTAACAGTATAGATAATTATACTTCATAAGTAATCTATAAAGAGTATTTTAAATCATTTTTAACAATATATTTAATCCACAAGATTTTATTTTAGCAAAAAGATTCAAAACGTGTTAACAAAAAAAGATATTGTTATTTGTTATCTGATTAAATATTCAACAGTCACGTTCATTGAAAGTAATCAATCAGTAATCATTTACTTATTTCCAAATGCTATTAATATTAAACTATTTAAGTATTTACTATACTGCACAAATATGTTGAAAAGAAAATCTTACTTACTGTTTGAGGTTTTCATTATATGAAGTATGTTGTAGAGTTAATAAACTTTTAAATCATTAGAACTTTATTTAAGGGCACTCCCGAAAGCGTAACACGTTAATGGCGACTGATAGTAACATTTTTGTCTTATTTATAGCTTTCTTAAAAAAAAAAAATATTTTCGTAAAGAATTTGATTTTTTTGTTTCTTTAAAAAAAAATCTCTTTGGTCTCTTCTCAACTGTACTATAATTAATAAAAATTATGAAAATCATTAATAATGTATTTAACTAAATAATTTTTTCAAACATGGCAGATATCATTCTACAATGTGTTGAACTTATAGTAAATAGTTATACATTTACTATAAGAGGCCGTTGCGTTAATAATAATGATGATGATGAAGATGTTACATCATTCAGATTATTGTTCTTTTTCTGGAAAGTAGAAACTTTATTTTGAAAATGTAGCTAGAGGTGGTTAGTGTTATAACTAACCACCATTTGTTTGTATGTTAATTACACTTGTATGCACTGTTGGCATAAGTAATCATTTACTTATTTCCAAATGCTACTAATATTAAACTATTTAAGTATTTACTATACTGCACAAATAAGTTGAAACGAAAATTTTACTTACTGTTTAAATATGTTCAAACTGTAAGTTTATGTTTAAAAACATACCAATTTTATGAACAAGTTTATCTTGCAAGTTTATTTCTAAAATCCAAAATATTTGTGCAATATGTAACTTGAGATTCTTATTGATATGAATTGGTACTTTATTCAGCATTTCAATATAACGCACTCAAATATACTGGTATCTTACTTCTGAGAGACCAAATGAATCAGCTAGTACATTTTACTATTGAATTGTACAACTTTTTATTAATCTATTTATACTATTGACCCTTCAACTCTATTATCTTAACTGCTTTGTATATTTTTATTTTCTGTCTAAATTAATTTACCTTTTCTTGTTCTTTATTAATCTTTTATCTTGTATTTATTTTAATCTTTATTAATCTGTTAATCTATTTCCACTATTGATTATCTCATTTGTTTTATATAACATGTCACTTGGCCAGCTCCTTTTCCAGTTAAATCCTGTTAGCAGGAAGTTAGTTCGTAGGATCGAATATCTAAGTAAGATCGTGAATGCTGAAACTGGGGTCCACTTTAATGTATAAATGTACAATTTAATAAGTAAGATTAATTTTATTTGTAATGTTATTTTTATTGTTCAACTTGTGTTCAGCTTTCTACTTAATAGTATTCTTAAAAACAAATTTTGCTCACATTTATATTTATTTCTAAAATTAATAGTAATAATTAATTATGCTAAAGTGTACTGTAAGGATGTAAACAAAGAATATAATTGTATTTATTTATGATAAATAATATATTTTCATTTAAAATACGATAATATGAAGTAAATTAAAAATCTGGAGTGGCCTACACTCAACTTTACTATAAGTAACTTAATATCAAATTTCTTGAGTATATAAAACATAACGTCTCATTTAAGCATAACGTAAACATCTAAATGGGATATGATTATTAGTCTTTCATTCCTGAGGTAGTACAGAAAGTGATTGAAGGACATATCAATATATAAGCTTATTTTTGTACATCACACAGCTGATACAAATAATTTCATTAGTATAACTACAGCAGTAATAACATTTTTGAAAATCCAAAGAGAACATTTCTTGAAACGAAATATTCTCCTACAAGAGAACATGGTTTTTGTTCAAATAGCCAGTGGATTTCTTACATCGTTTACTTGACATCCTTCTACATTGAATATTAAAGTAAAATTTTCACATTTAAAACAGGAAAATAACCTTTTTTTCTCTGAAAAACATCATAAACAGCGAAGAAAATGTTGTTAAGGTGATTTATAATTAAAGATGTACGATAATTACATTTATTAATCTCTAAACAAAAGATTTCAATTTTGAATTATCTTTTACACGTTGGGTTTTTTACGGAATTATTATACTGGGAATTTTATGGCTTCTTAGTATTTAATAATATCATTTTCCTTCCTCTTTGTCAAATAACATACATACGAATTTTTTCTGAGTGAGTGTTATCATTTTCGTGCACAATATTATTCGTCTTACATCTCATATAAGTCAATAAACAATTTAAATTGTTCCTTTATAAATATCAATCTTATCTCAGTGGATTCGCTCAAAAAATTTCTAAGTCAATGTAAACAATGTAAAAAAATGTAAAAAATTTGACAAGTATAGCAGGTGACCTCTTAGTCTAGGATAAACAAACAGTTTTTACAGCGCTATTACTCTTTCCCGTAATTGAACCTTCATTACTTTTTTTTATGAATTGCTAATTTTTCGTTCCATTTTTTGTCAAATTTTCATTATTTTTTAATGAGCCGTTTAGCGTCAAAAAAAACATTTTCTGAAAACAGAAATCATACTGTAACGCCCCTTTAGCGAATGTAATTTTGAAAAAATATATCTCAACTCATTCTCCACATAATGTTCTATTTTTAGGCATAGTTTCATTTTGATCCGTCAAACAGTATGGCTTGTATCGCTCTCACAAGGTTTGAGATTGAATTATAAGTCAAAAGTTTTACATTTTATTGAAAAAAAAATATTTCCTGTTGTTTAAAAAATTCTGAATATATTTTTCATTTGTTCTATTTGTAACCTCAAAGATAATATCAAAATTTCAAAACTCTAGGGTTATCAGTTTAGGAGAAATAAATGCTTTCTAAAAAACGGTTTTTGGCAAAAAAAGTGACTTTCCCATCAAGCATAATTCTTCCCAGACAATAGGGATCTTCTTCCCTATGGGGCCCATGTTTGTGTAAAATATCATCTTGATCCATTAAAGATTCTGGACTGTAGCGTGGTAACAAGCAATGCTAACACACAAAGCAAAATATAGGTAATTATTTATTCATTTTCTTAAGTACGAGTATTTTCTTAAATAATAAGAGTAATTTAAATAATAATAAGAGTAATTTTCTTAAGTATTTTCGTAATTTGATTTGATTTCTGAGAAATTTTATATAATGAAGTCAATAAAGATGGATGGTAAATTTCGTCTCTCACTAAACATTTGTCTTATGATTTCAATCCTATAATTTGCCATGTAGCAAATGTGAACAATTATACTGGTAATTGTTTTTATCATTTCAGTATCCTCGCTAAATTTCAAATAAATCTGAATTTATTAGAATTAAACTTTCAAATAAAGAAGCATATTATTCATTTTAACGGATAAAAGACTCCATAGAATTTATTGTTTAATTAATTTATATTAATAATTAACAATTACTGTTGATTAACTTACAGCTTTGAAAATAACTAATGGAAATAAATGTGAAAAAAGTAGCATTATCACAGGATAGGGTGAATTAAATTAATCAGAAAAACTACTCCGAAAGAATGCATGTTTTAGATATATATATTATCAATAAATTTGAATTTGACAAAAACCTTTCATTTCATCTTCAGGTGTCTCAGTATATCATCTCTTCACTATAGCATCACTAAATCAGTATGTAAAATGTTAATCTTTTATTTTTGTCAAACTAGGAAGTACAGTTTTTTAAAATTGCAATTTTTCAAGTTCTGTTATATTTTTAAAATTGGAAACGGTACTATTTGAAATGAATTAGTGTCTCAGAAAAATCTTCGTTTTTAGTTTTTTTTTTATAAATATTTTATTATTTATAAGAAAAAGTTAAATATGTTGTATATAAAAAACAATGTATTGTTTTTTTTTATGTTATAGGGAACATGCCCTGATAATAAGCTGAATGGTGAAAGGAAGGAGCAAAGAAAACCATGCGGTTTATACAGGACTCAAATGGAATGTGGAAATGAAGAAGATGACAGTGGAAATGTTGGAGTCAAGCAGGAAAAACGGTGGAATTCTAATCAAAATGGAGACTATCAGTATTATCAAGGTACATCTGGAATGAATTCATCTGAAAGTCAACAAGCTGCTGGAGGACAAAATAATGTTGAAGGTAGAACTGGATCGCAAAAGAAATGCCATTGTCGAGACTTTGGTGACTTTGTATGTGATAATCATTTAGAACAAAGAACAACAACTCAACCAAGCCGAAAAGAGCAAACAAACACTTCTTCCATTGACAATGACAGCCCTGACCCGGCGCTTCGGTGCACCTGCCACCTCATTAATTGAAAGCAATAAAAAATTATTAAATCACCTGTTAATATATAAGTGTTCTAGCTTCTTATCTAGCCTACTAATTAGATATTTTGAAAGTTATTGTCTTATTAAAAACACTAAAATCTTAAAATCAATCATATAAAATAATTTTATTGTTATTACTAAAGAAGTTGGTTGTAACAATTATAGAAATTGAAACATTTTATCTCCCTCAATTGATCTTTTTCAAATCTTGTCCTTTATTTCGATTCTCATCTTTTGACCAGCAGGAATAAGTAGATAGACTGGACTAATTGGACCTATCAAAACATTCTAGATCAAAGGTCTTAACCTTTTGGGGGTACCGAAGCCCACCAGTTTCATAAGCGCATTCACCTAACCCTCCTTTCGTAAAAAATAAAATATGATTTTTTTTTCAAATTCAAGTCACAGGCGTACGTTTTTTTAATGGTGCACAAAATGATCCGTGCATGAATATCACCTTGTTCAAACAGCAAAACCATCACAGTGCATGAACTCACAACAAATTACATACGTGCAAATCAGTGTGACTTCTGCTGTTGACCTCATTGACGGAGGCTCCGTCGAACTCCTGAGACCAACTCTTCGAACCCAGGTTAAGAACCACTGTTCTATATCAATGATGGCATGCATACCTATGACACGTGCCAGGGCTGATATGCATATTCAAAGATACAAAATTTCAAAATTAAAATATTTGTCTCTCATAAAAGCCAGGGTTGGTTATTAATAACAATAATATTATTACTTACAATTCAAATTAGGTTGTTTTGTGCTTTCATCCAAAGAATTTACTCTTGATAATTAGCCGATGTTTTGCCGTAAGTTGTTCGGCAGTTTGAAGGCTTTTTTTAAAAAATAACGAACAATTTTCGGTGAATCGTCCCCTTACAATCAAGAATAGTTAATTATTTGGACCGAGTCCTCAAGAAACCTATTTTGATTTTAAAGCAGGAAATTATTCAGTTTAACTTCTGATTTAGTTTAAATTTCTTGTGAGTTTGAAAAAAGATTTCTTTATTAAAATAGAGTCTAAATTAGTAGATTATTTCTAAATAATCTACTAATTTATTTAAAATTTATATTTATACACAATTTCAAAATTAAAATATTTGTCACTCATAAAGACATCTAAAGTAAATAAAGAGAACTAAAGTTATTAAAAAAACTGCTCCGAAAGAATGAATGTTTCAGGAAACTGTTAACACTTTTACAGTTTTTTTTTTAATATTTCTTGATGGATATATATTTAATATTTAAATATATTTAGATATTAAATCGCATTTTAGATATTAAATATTAATATATTTATTTAATATCTGATACATGTATAAAATAAATGATACAAAACCAACTGTTAACATTTTTACAGAACGTATAATGATCGTGAAAAAATTTGATCTCGAGATTTTGATGGAATTATACGTTTTGAGGTTTTTTCGATGATGTCTGTGTGTGTGGGTGGGTGAGTGTGTTAGCATTGCTTGTTACCACGCTGCGGTCCAGAATCTTTGATGGATCAAGTTGATATTTTACACAGAATGGTATAGATGATCCCTATTGTTTTGGAAGGATTATGCATGACGGGAAAGTCACTTTTTTGCCAAAAACCGGTTTTTAGAAAACATTTTTTTCTCCTAAACTTCTAACGCTACAGTTTTGAAATTTTGGCATTGTCTTTGAGGTTTCAAATCCAAAAAACGAAAAATATATTCAGAATTTTTCAACGGAAAATATTTTTTTCCAATAAAAGGTAAAAAGTTTGACTTATAATTCAATCTCAAACATTGTGAGAGTGATACAAGCCATACCGTTTGATGGATCAAAATTAAACTATCCCTAAAAATATAACATTATGTGGAGAATGAGTTGAGATAAATTTCTTGAAAATTACAATCACCAAAGGAGCGTCAAAGTACGATTTCTGTTTTCAGAAAATTTTTTTTTGACGCTAAACGGCTCTTTAAAAAATCATGAAAATTTGATCAAAAATGGAACAAAAAATTAGCAATTCATAAAAAAAATTCATGAAATTTCGATCACGGTAAAGAGCAATAAAGCTATAAAAACTGTTTGTTTGTCCTAGACTAAGGGATCACCTGCTATACTTGTCGAATTTTTTATTTTTTTTACATTGTTTACATTTACTTAGAAATGTTTTGAGCGAATCCACTGAGATAAAATTGGTGTTTATAATGAAAAAAATTAAATAATTTGTTGAATTATATGAGATATAAGTAGAATAATATTTTTACATGTAAAAAAATCACTGCCAATAAACATAAATAAATTTCCTTTTTCTTCAAGTATGATGGATTTGTCTCATAAAATGCTTTAATAAATCTATATATTGCACTCTTGAGCAAAACTTAATATCAGTTATAATTACTTTATCTTTGTGAATTGTAGTATCTTTCCATGATATTGGAATGTGACGAATGGACTCTTTCCTCAAGAAAGAGGAGTTATGTTTTTTAAGAAATGTCCAGTTTTTTCACTATTCTAGTTTTTAAAAAAGTCAAGCTGCCAGCTGTAAAAATTTTAAATTATACTGCATAGCCGGCTTTGACTTTGATTTGAGTGTGTAACACTGGGTAATTACTAATATATTTTTTACAGAGTAACCTTATAACAGAGTACAGCACGCAGGAAAAGATAACACACGCTCAGAGTGAATTGGTATATATGACTTTTGACAAATGAAAAGAAAAGTGATTTTAATGAAATACTAGGAAGCAGTAAAATTCCCAATATAATAATTCTATAAAAGACCAAAAATGTAAAGCATAATTCATAATTGAATTTACTCTTTCAATAAGATATAATTATCCTACATCTTAAATTAAAAATAAATTTAAAACGATATTCTTTGATGTTTCTGACATTTTTCAGATAAAGTAAGGATATTTTTAAGTTTTAAATTGGAAACTTTGTCCTTAATTTTCAATGTAGAAGGAGATCAAGTAAACTATGTAAGATATACAATGGCTATTGGAACAAAAGCCATGTTCTCCTTTTTAAAAAATTATTTCGTAACACGAAATCTACAATTTCGATTTCCAAAAATTGTATTACTGTTGTAGTTATACTAATGATATTATATGCATCAGTGGTGTGATATACAAAAATAAGCGTATATATTGATAAGTGGATCTTTCACTATCTCTACTGCTTCCAGGAATGAAGACAAATAAACATCTCCCATTTAGACATTTATGTTATAGCTAAATGGAAAATTATATATTGTATACCCAAGAATTATATTATGTTTACTTGTAGTAAACTTGAATGCAGGTCACTCCAGATTTGATTTAATCTGTATAAGGAAACAGGTGAATAATTCATTCTCTGCTTAAGAGAAAATCAGGAAAACAAAGGATAAAAACTAATACAATTGGCATATTGCTACATGCATTACTTACAGGGGTGAAGTGTAAGAGGACAGCAAGATAAAGGGGTTTGAGACGAAGCAGAAGAGAAAGAAAGAGAGCGACATAGTGTAGAAAGGGAGAAGTGTATGACAGGGAGGAAGAGGGAGTGAGAAGAAGTGAGGAGAGGGGAATCAAAAATGGTGGCTAGTTTACGAGTTTAACATTCAAAGCTTAAAGAACGTAAGCTTAAATCAAGCTTTCAAATAGAAAATTATAACAATGATTTTTTAAAAAATCTATTGTATTTTATTAATTAGATAATTATCTTACATTTTTTATATCCATTTCAAAAATTTGTTGACCACCTAACAGTAACGCGTTGAAGACAAAATAATTTATTCAAAATAAATAAATTTTAGACGCCATTTGCAGAATGCGACAAATAATTCATAAAAGTAAATCTCCATGTAGTGAGCAATTGAAAAGTAGCATAAAATACGGAGAAGAGAAAAACCGACTCATTGCAATTGCTTTGTATATTCATATAAAACAACGTGACTAAGAAATTTAATTATGAATTCTTGATTTCATTGTAATCAATTTCTTTTAAGTTTTGCAAAGAAATGACACTAAAAATTTACATGAGCTAAGACTTTTTTTGACATTGGTGGATCAAAAAGAACTAAAATAACTTCCATTTAACTTTAAATACAGGTATTGTGGATAAAATATATATACAATGCATGTGAAAGAACACATAAAGAAAATGATGAAAAATTATATCATAGAATATGATCTCTAAACTATAAAATAAAAGGTATACCTTAGCATGATAGAGAGGTAATCTTGCTGTGTTCTGTCTGGCGAAGCCCGAATGTGACTGACGTGTTAAGACTTGCATCCAACTATAGGGTTCAAAAGTTCACTTACATCTATTCCACTGGGAAAACTACCCCCACTATACCTTTACAATTGCGTATTAATTTATTATGAGCAAATATATGTCTCATAGTATTTCAAGCAGAAATCGTATAAAACAATCTGCTGTTGTTTTATTCTAAAGTAAATGATATTTCTGAGGTTTTCTTTCTTGCACTAATTCAAAAAGTGCACTTTTCTCAGTGCACTAAAGTAAGTTTGAATATACTTCTTTACATTAAAAATGTATATAAATTGATAGCACCATTCACTTAAAATAAATTTTATATGCTTACAGCCATAAAAAATGAAAAATAATGGTTATAATTGAATTTCAAGATATAAAACCTTTTTTTTTGTATTACTTTCAGGAATTATTTGACCTATAGATAATTTGTTTTGAATACAATGCATTCAAATGTATTCATTTTCAATCAATACATTTCAAATTTTAGAATAATTTTTCGTTAACATGATAGAAGACTCTTTATTTATTAAATGAGTCACTCTAGATTGCTACATGGATGGATATGAAGAGGCTTTTTGTAATATGCTCTCGACTCTACCAAATTTCCACTAATATATTGATGTATTTATACAGGAACTATATAGCGGATTACAACAATTGAATGCAAGAATAGTTAATGTAAATTTTGGACTTACCACTGCTAAAACATTGATTACTGAGGGCTTATGCAGTAGGATGACCTACTGGGTACTCTAAATAACCAGTGTTACTTTAATGAGCAGACAAAATAAATTATTTCAAGTTTTATAACCTCTACCATAGTTTTTAGTATTACATGTGCACTATGGTGCCATTAAGGTAACAAACTCAGTTACTTGTTAATGAGTTTATTTCCTTATTTAGTTATTCAATATTTAGTTTATTTACTCAACATTTACTTATAGTAAAGTTGAGTGTAAGCCACTCCAGATTTTTTTTAACATTTCAAGAGCTTATACAGAGCTTGCAGAGAAATTTCTTTTAATTAAAAGTTATAAAAGAACAAAATTTGTAAACGACTTTGTATTTTCAAATTTGTAGTTTAAAATTCAAACAAAATTTAGATATATAGAGTCAACAATATAGTGCCTACCATAGTTAGTTGCGATTGAAGATTGACAACGTCCGAAAGAGCTCCAACGACTCCAACATCATTGTACGAGGTATGACGGTTTGCCATATGGATAATATATAATCATACTAACCTCAGTGGTAATAATAATATCCATGGATTTCAATTTAGTACAAAAACAAAAAAAGTACTGTATTTTAGAGTGTTGTAAAATAAGTGCAAAAAACGCCACTTCTTAGACATTTTTTGAAAAAAAAAATTATGAACTATTTATTTGGGAGTCTTTTCAAACCAAAATCTTACGAAGGACATTAAGAAAAGGATGGCTGTTTCAAATTTGATGTACATCCGTTTCGTATGGACAAATATACAACTAATTTTGATATATTAATAAACAGATAATGAAATACCATAAAAATTAAACATTTATTAAAAAACAAATTTCATTTGCTACCTTTATTAATAATAACTATATAAAAAAAATAACAGTAACTTGTTGACAACAATAGTTTGATTGCTGCTTATGTAATTGGTCTATTTAGTAGCTACATTGAGTTACTCATCGGTGTCGTCCTATCGACATAACTGCAGTAGAATTTAGAACAGTCTTTTGAAGCCAATCCCATAATTCTTGCTGAATCAACGCTTTTCTTTATCTTATTAGATATATATTCATTTTTCATAATCACTGATGTCACGCTGTAAAAGTAAAAGTTAGATCATTAAAAAAGTGCCTTGGATTTAAGATATTTCTAAAGTTGTTTCAATTTAATATATATGATGTTTCATGACAGTTAAATTAGTGAATTTCACTTTGTTTGATTAAAAATCATATTTGTTGAAAAGACAGAAATATCAATATTAGCTTTTCAGATATGATATACAACTTTAAATTGTGTCTTTGAACACTTAACTACAATATGTTGTACATTTTTTTGTATCTATTATTTACTATCTGCATTTCTTGAAGGGGGCATCTCAGCGACAAATATGTATTATATAATTATTATTAAATTTCATCTACACTTATCTATTGTGATTGTCTATAATAGTGCATTATTATATAAATGCCTATTATTATCTCATCATGTCCCATCATCAGTTGTAGACTAGTTTCAGATCTTGTCATCAGCAAGTGCAAACTACAGCTGACTGTCGTTTATCCGGCACAAACGGGAGGAAGGGATATCGGATAAATTGTTTTGCCGTTGTTTTGAGAGGTACTCTTATAGATGTATAAATTAACACAAATATTCACCTAGATGCCTAGATCTGAGGCATGAAAAATCGGCTTCTGAGAAATTATACCGTTCTTCTGAGAGTTTTATTGTTTTGAATACCGGATAAACAGGAGTTTACTGTAATAGCTTCCTTGCGGGTAGCATTTCATTTTAGTCAGTAAAGTCACTTGCTTAGCCAACAGAGGTGTTGGTTCAATTTTTTTAACCTTTGTTTGTGTTCTCAAAAAAAAAAAAAAAAAAAGAAAGAATAATTCGTTTACGAAATCGGATCAAAAATTGATTCCCTATCTACTACTGCTACTTCTTTTTCATAATCTACGAGACATCTTCATAATGTATGTACGACACGACCCAAAATAAAGTTAGGATTCCTAATCAAATTTATCGTCTAAAATCTAATGTATAATTCATCTAAGAAAAAATTCATCTAAACACAATTCGTCTTAAGAAAACATTGTTATAATTTATACTAACGAAATATTGAATAAAAGACATCTTATTTTTAGTATAAAATTTACTAATAATACATAATGAAAGTAGTCAATAATACAAGACGAACACATCTGTCCAGCCTTTTGCTTTTGTACAGGAATAAAGACACACATTATTACACCCTTGTCAACTAAGTTAATCAAAAAGATGTGTTTCAATGCGTCTATAAAATCAGACAATTGAATATTTTTTAAAAAGATAAATTGTGTGTACTTCATATACTTCATAGGTATGTAATATCATCAGTATCTCTATTACAATGCATGACTAGATTTTTCAAGGGCTTCATAGTGTCTTGATATTTTTTTTTAGGAGGTCGTGTTATATGACATTGAGTTAGGTAGTTCTGTCAAACTACACAAGTATGTAGTTAATACAACCAATAGTAGGCTGTGACTAGTGCAAGTTCTAAATAATTTTAGACAAATTGTGATTAGATGAATCTTGCATTAGATAAATTTGTTTTAGACGAATTGAGGTATATGAATTAGTTTAGATGAATTATTCTAGATTCCCTGTGAACATACTCGGCCCTTGCCTACTGTAGATGAATTTCCAGAAATATACTGAGCTGTAAGGAAGTTAAAGACAAAATTCTAATACTGCTGGCGTAATCAGAAAAAAATGTTTTGCTATGCTATAAAGCACAACAAAATGGTTATTATCAAAGTTTCATTCATTTCTTTAAGAAATAAATCATTGAGTCTTATAGAAAATAGTTTTTTTTTTTGTTTTTGGTATCGTGAGATTATTTGTAGATTACGTTTAGCAATTAGATTGAGATTTGATACAAGGCGAAAGCAAGTACTCACATTGAAAGCACTTCAGTTTCCAGATTGGTTACGTTAGATCGAGGATTGACCATTTCACAAGTAAGCCTCTGTAGGCAGTCATTGCCACTCCCTAGAGCTCCAGAGCACTGTAGATAGTTAGCCAACATCTTCTTTTCTTCCAATTCAACTACCTCTCTTGGCACCTAAAAAAAAAACAAATCTTAATATTAGATGGTTGGGGGGGGGGGGGGGGAGCAGGTTAGCTCAGTGGTTAACATACTTGCCTCTGGGCTGGCAGTCCGGGGTTCGATCCCCACCTGGCCTTCAATTTATTCACGCGGGAGGTGAATAAATCTGAGTAAGTCGTCTCAAGGAGAGGACGTTAAACCGTCGATCCCGAGTCTGTATGATGTCAGGAATTTGTTAAAGATCCCTACTCGAAATGTACTTGAGTTAGGCAAAATTTAGGACTTCCCAATGTAGAATCAGTAGAATCACCGATCAAAGAAAAAGCCGGTACACGGCTGATGTTATCACCCGCTAGGGGACGGTTTAAACAATACAAAAACAAAATCGTTATTCCTATAATTATGCTCAATTTCTATTTAAAAAATTCAATAAAATTCCAAAATGTCAATTTTAAAGAATTTGGTGTTAAAAAAGTCAATATGGCAACACTTGTCCCACTCTAACTCTTTAACAATACAATATTGAATCCAAAATACAAACAATACCTAACAGTAATTGGTCACCAGTAGAATATTTGGACATCTCCACATAAAACATGATAAAGGGATTCAAAACCAGGTAGCAATGAACACTTCAAGGAGTGAGCTTATCGGTTGGGCCATGAGAGAACCATATAGCCGTTTATATCTATTTTGTAAATTTAGATAATTAAGTAAGATTCTTTAACCTGCTTTGCAGACAGATATTATAAGTTTGTAATAGATGAAAGAGTATTAAGAGGCATTCAAGAGTAGCTACTATGAAAAAGCGGTGTATATAAAATAAAATGTAAAAAAAAATTGTAATCATATATATATTGAACAAACGGGAAGGACCCTAAAATTAAGATATAAAGAACACATTAAAGATTATCTAAATAACACAAATAAATCTAATTATGCTAACCACCTAACTGAATATGGACATGAACCGGACAGTATAGAAAATTCAATGACCTTAATAAAAACAGGACAAAAAGGAAAAAGACTAAACGTAAATGAAGAATTAGAGATATTTAAAAATAAAGAATCGGGTAAGCTAATAAATGAACAAATAAATCACCAAAGCGATACACTATTTAAACCGTTAAAGAAATTTAAGCGACGACTTGACAGACTTGACAATGACGAAAATAATAAGAAAAGAATTAAACTAAATAATAATAATTAAAATAAAAGTAAAATAAAATAAAAATAAAAGTAAAGTTAAAATAATTAAATATTAAAATCTAGGCAGCATTGGGAAGTAGGTAGGTTATATAAACAGAAAGGTAGGACTCCGTAGTTCTAGTTGATCAGTTCTTGTTGAAGATGGGTGACGCCCGAAACCGGTCTAAGAACTTCAGCAGCAGGGTACGAGGTAAGACGGATTACTATTTTCATATTAATGATACTAACCTCTGTGGTAATGAAAAAAAATGCATGAACTATGAAAAAGGCTGGCCACCTCTGTTAAGTTGGCTACTCTATTATTATTATATATTATTAAGGTGGCTATTATTTATTTTTGATTTATGTAATTCTACAACATTTATTATTTAGTAATTTATGATGTTGGTGATTAGGAAAAACAATAGAGCAGAAATAATTTACAGATTGTCCTTTCTAACAAGTTTACAAACCGAGTTTACTTCAATAGATCCGTGTAAGACATCGTTTTGAAGCATCATTGAAGATTTCCACGAAATTTGGTAGAAAATGAAAACATATAAATGTATGTATAGGTATATAACAATTATTATAATACATAGTAGAAAAATAATAATTATTAATCGTATATTAATTCTTATTGAAATAAATAAACTATTCAAAGAAAAGTCTCAATCACACAGAAAGAATGTCTAATAAATTTTATTGAGAAGTTGACTTGTTGCTATTATTTCTACTACTAATACTATCAAAAATAATTATCTTTCTCTCTTATCACTTCTGGTGACAGTTAAACCAAATATTTGGGACTGTAGGTGCGTAAACCTATTGTGTGCATATTTATTTTAAAAACTACTGTTGCCCATTTTGAATCATTTTGTCATTTATTGAAGAGTGTATATATATATATATATAATATATATATATATATAAATATTGATAAAGTATCAACCGTAGAATAGAAACAAAACTAAAAGTTATCGGGACTCAGTCAGTTCTTCAGGTTCAAATTAAACTCTCATTGCCAACGTTTCGGTTTTTATTTAAAACCTTTTTCATAGGCAGAAGTATAAATAATGAAACAGAAAAACTAAGTATTACAATACAAATTATTTTACAAAGAAAATGAGTCTGTGGATTTTAACAACAACTGAAGTTTGAATGAACACGTGACACTGTCACAGTGTCATTTTCTTTGTAAAATAATTTTGTAATGTAATACTTAGTTTTTCTGTTTCATTATTTATACTTCTGCCTATGAAAAAGGTTTTAAATAAAAACCGAAACGTTGGCAATGAGAGTTTAATTTGAACCTGAAGAACTGACCGAGTCCCGATAACTTTTAGTTTTGTATATATATATATATATATATATATATATATATACCAGAAATGTCAGCTTTATCAAGTGTAGAGTCGTTATCAGCCTTTGGAGCGTTTCACATCTATTCCTGACGACGAGGACATCGAAATATAGTGGTGAGTAAAAGTACTTTCTATTCTGAGTGTTCTTTTAAAAATTCTAGTTTATTCAGTTAGAAAAATCGTTTCATCTAGTTGGTATATATTTATATGATTCACAATAAACAGTAGGCAAACAATAAATAGATGAACAACTTACAATCTCTAATTTTTGGTTTAACCGTCATTAGGAGAAAATAGATCGGTACAACAAACAGATTAGCCAAGCAATGGAATGGGTGGAGAGGATCTCAAACACGTAAATCTGTCACAATGTCAAATTTCTTTTCTTCTTTTTGTGTTTCCAAGACCACAAAGTATACTTTACTTACAGCAATGAAAATATGGAAATATAAATTTAAAAGATATGGAAAAGTCGTACAAAGAGATCTTTGCAAGATTCAAACTGAATTATAAAAAAAAAGCTGTATCATTTCTTTTGTACATTCTTCCGAATTGAACATAAAGATATAAAAATGTAAAATTAGGTAATAATTAAAAGTTACTAATAAGTAACTAATAGAGTTACTAATGCCTCATGTTGGATAAGTTTGTTTGGGACAAAATATTATACTTTAAAGGTCCATAACTTCTATGTTGAATTTTCAATCCATTTAAAACTTATATTTTAAGTTAGACTTACACAGATCTAATGTCAATGCTTCATCTCTCTATGTCTTATGGTGGCTGAGTTTATTATTTATAATTAATAATAATTTAAAATCAGTATTAAACATTCTGAAATACTTCTGTTTCATATATGATAAACTTGATTAAAAATTAATATACATTACTGAAAAATGAAAAGAAAATAAATATTGTTTGTAAGTGTTTCCAAGATATTTATTGGTTACTATGTACTATCTATTTTTAGTATTGATGGGACAATGTCAGGTTAGTGACATTGTGAGGAAGTTACAGTCTGTTTGAGTACCTGGAGCAAAGAAAGTCTCTATTGTTTGAGTCGAAAGTAGCCAGATTGGCACGAGATAAGATGTTATGAAAGAAATGAAAATAAGCTGATTTTGAGTTCAGCCAAGCGGTTTTGTTTTGTCCAAACAAGGAAATGCGCTAACAAAAAGAGGAAGTCCTGCTGTCCTGCCGAATGTCCTCAGTAACGCTTCACCCAACATGTTTTGCCTAATTATCTTTAAACATGAAACCCAACTGTATCACTGTCATTTCTCTTTCATTCTTTTTTGAAAATGTTGGTAAAGTCAATGGATCAGTGAAAATGACAGCTTGGTTTCTATTGTAAGTTATTGAACAATTTTATTGATCGTTTTCAATCATCTATTCTCTCTCTCACTCTCACTCTCACTCTCACTCACTCTCTCTCTCGCTCTCTCTCAAGTTTACAGACATACGCAGTAATCATTATACAACACAACTAGGATAACTTTTTAAAATTACTTTTATCAATGAATCTACATATTTGTGCTTCTTACTAATCATTTTTATTTCATATTCAGATTTATTTCGTTAATAGCACTTATTCTAATTAGGATTAAACAAAAAAAATCATTCCTGTAGGATGTAATACATTTCTCCAAACAGTACTTAATTTATAAGTAAATATATATATATATATATATATATTATATATATATATATATTATATATAATATATATATATATATAATAGTTTGTTTCTCTAATCGGGGTTCGGTCAATTTCAGGATAAAAAATCATACTCTCGTTGCAACGTTTCGGTTTTATTTTAAACCTTTTTCATAGGCATCTTTCCATATACTTCTTATATCCTCATAAAAACCCATATTTCTTCTTATATAAACCCAAATGTACATATAACAGATTTCAATAATATATCGACCGTTTGATAGAATAGGTGTGTTCTCTAATCGGGGTTCGGTCAATTTCCAGGTTTTCAATTTTCCTGGAAAATTGACCGAACCCCGATTAGAGTTTTAAATAAAACCGAAACGTTGGCAACGAGAGTTTGATTTTTTATCCTGGAAAATGACCGAACCCCGATTAGAGAACACACCTATTCTATCAAACGGTCGATATATTATTGAATCTGTTATATATATTAATATATATTTATTATATTATTTATTATATATATATAGGTGTGTTCTCTAATAGGGGTTCGGTCAATTTTCCAGGATAAAAAATCAACTTCGTTGCAACGTTTCGGTTTTATTTAAAACCTTGTTCTCATAGGCTGTAAGTAAGAATTATATTAACTAAGAATATAGCAAGATTTACATTGTAAATGTCCGTGAATAAATAATGTAAATCTTCAATTTTCTTAGTTAAGAAATTCTTACTTCTGCTATGAAAAAGGTTTTAGATAAGAACCGAAACGTTGGCAACGAGAGTCTTCGTTTTATCAAACTGGATAATTGCTTTAGTCTGAACCGATATAGTATCAACTTATTCTATCGAAGACGGTCGATATGTTATCTGAAAGATCTTAGTTTATTTTTGATATTATGACCTTTATATATATATATATATATGTATAACAAGATTTCATAATAAATGCGTGAAATAAAAATCAACGTCTAAACTAGAGTAAGAAATCAAAAAAAAGACTAAGACCGAATCAAGAGGTTTTCGTTAGGAACAAACTGATACTGCTTTAGTCTGACTTATATAGTATCAATTTGATTCTGACAAAGACTCCTTGTTTCTGAAAGATCATAGTTTTTTTCTGATTTTGACCTTTATATATAATCAGTCTATATAGTATATATATACTTAAAATAAACAGTGACACATAGACTGAAACATAACAAAGACTCACTTTTCAACATTTCGACCGAATTGGCGGTTGTCCTCTGGAAAAAAAGTGAATTGACGGAGGGACGACAGTCAACTCATATATATATAAATATATGTATACAGGTTTTGAGATTTTTTGAGAAAATTGGTCTGGATATTAAAAAACGCTTCTTCGCCAACGTTTCGACATATATTTATGTCCTCCTCAGGGCTAAAACATGAATACATTGAGCACAAATATTACGACTGTATTAGGTCTATTGCTTGCTAATATGTAACAAAAAAGATAAACTATGGATTTACGTATTCCAGTTTGGTTTTGTATTATATTGATAAGAATTTCCAGAGAATTAAATTTGTTTAGCTGGGAAGTCTGTTGTGTATCCTTGTTTTTTTTCTATTTGTATAAACTTTTCTACATATTAAGTAAATAACGGACAGTTGCTAGGGCTCCTAGCTCCTAGCCCTTCTTTCTAAGTGTATCCAGCAAGGATACATAACAGCCTTCCCAGGTAAACAAATTGAAATCTCTGGAAATTCTTATCAAGTATAATACAAAACCAGACTGGAATACGTAAATCCATAGTTTATCTTTTTTGTTACATATTAGCAAGCAATAGACCTAATGTAGTCGTAATATTTGTGGGCAATGTTTTAATGTTTAAGCCCTGAGGAGGACATAAATATATGTCGAAACGTTGGCGAAGAAGTGTTTTTTAATATCCAGACCAAAACCCTCAAAAAATCTCAAAACCTGTGAATAAAGAGTGGTCCTTAATATATAGCTATATATATATATATATATATATTATATATATATTATATAAAAAACATAGAGAAAAGAAGAACACACGGAATTCTTCTAAATTAATATTAAACGAAGGAAACACACAGAAAGGCACAACCAAAGTTTTGGATCGATATTTCGACCAACGTCGTCATCAGGAGGTGTAAAGAGCGAAGATTCCACAGGAAGGCAGGGATATATTCTTAAAGTAATCCTTCAATTTTGAATTTAATTAAATAAATTCAATAGCGAAGGAAACACACAGAAAGGCACAGAATATATATAAATAAGAGAGTTTCGACCTTGGTCGCCCAGTGTAATTCAAGAAGTCCCATCAGGAAAGGGTGAGTTTGTATGTTGTCTCTTTCTCTTCATTTTGAATTTTTTCATTTTTGAATATATATATATATACAAAACTAAAGTTAATCGGGACTAAGAGTTCTTCAGTTAAATTAAAGTCCCATTCCATTTTTCGGACTATTTAAAACTTTTGAGTTTGTAGAAGTATAAATTTTGAAGAAAAACTAAGTATTACATTAAAAATTATTTTACAAAGAAAAATAGTATGTGGATTTTAACAGCAACTTTAGTCTAAATGAACGCGTGACACTAACTGAAATAACCAAGCAAGCTTTTAAGTTTTTAAAAGTGAGATAAATAAGTACATACCTATAAATGAGATATACTCACTTACAGTCTCATATTTTTGAGACACTGTGTTCCTAGTGGACTCATTTCTTTACTAACCGAAACGATTTAACTAACTTGTTTGACTGAATTAACTTATCTAGGACAACAAGTCGGTAACTGTAACTGTAACAATCAGATACGAGCATTCAATGTGTACTTCAGGCTATAACACTGAATTGTGAATATAATTCCGAGACTATACGTCACGCAATTTTTTCATAAGTTACTAACTATAGGCCTAATGGATTAATACTGACTAATCTAATAATACTGACTAATTAATACTTAATACCTAATCGGATATTGACTGGCCTGCTACGCTCCGACAGAGCTCCGGTAAATGTGAAAGTAGTAAAGAATAAATAAAATACAACTTTTTAAGCCAATCATGTCAGTGAAGGTAAAATTACTCCTTACTTTTAAGTTAAATGTGAAGGTAAAAGTAGTACTCTTTCCCTACATGCTATGGAAGGAGTAAAGGCATGGTTCGTTCTCCTAAGAGCTTAGAGGCCTCTTCTCGTTTACAAGAGTTCTCCTTTTGTGTGGAAGTAGACCCCATAAGTGTCATGTGCCTATAATTCGGCATCCCCGTTACGAGAGTGGATAACAGGTTACGCTCATTGTGTAAACTGGCTAAGTGGCGGACGGTTTTGTGGCTACTGAACTCACCTGCAACCAAAGCAGGTGACCTAAGTCCACAGTTCTTCCCGAGTGCTCTTAAAATACTGTCGGTACCACAGAGTTAAGGATGATCATGCAAGATCCCTTTGCTCTTTGGTATGTTTCACCGTTGGTGTCGGACTCGTGGTGGCTATGGTTTCTCTGCCAGGAAGAGTAGACCTTCCTGGGAGTCGCTGTGTGAGAAGTAGTATCATCTCGGCAGATTGGCTTGAATAGCAACAAGAGGGGGCTAAACCCTCGACCCTTATTATTGGGTAAGGTACACAAGTAAGCAGGTGGACTGGTACTTAGTTAGGAGAGACCTGTTCCCGGGTTAATAGACACTTCTCTCGGAGGGAAGACCGAATCCTTATGAATACGACTGGAGCCTTAAACTGACGACTTTTAGAAGTCGGCCACCTGGAGACTTGGATCATTTTTTAGTCAACACTCTTAAACCTTGAGCAAGTTACATTACCAAAGGTGATAAGGACACGTCTCCCATCCTAGCACTAACTAACTGTGCTCAATATTGATAAACCCGGTGACCTAGTCGAAACTGGCGTAAAATGATGACTAAAGACGTTAGTAAATAAAGAATCTGGCATTATAGGCACATTCATTATTTGCTCTATTTTACTCTTACTTTTATTTTACTTTACCTGAGGTATGTAAATTTAACTTTATTTTATAAAATAGCAATTATTTTTAAAAAAAGTAAGGATAAATTTTGTTTCTGGAATAAAGAGTTACAAATATAGAATTTGTTACAGGAAAAATATAATGTAATTTTACCTGCTTTATGAATTTTTCCAGAATAAGCACTTCATCAAACTTAGCCTGGAGTGTGTTTGGCTGAGTTTGTCTTTTCCTTCGTTTACCTGCGACAACGCCGAGTTGAATAAGCAGTGGGTTGTAGGCGAAAATAGCCGCAGCTCCGAGAAGAGCTGCTCCAGCCAATGGAATGAGGAGTGCCTTGAGCGCCAGGTCACTGCCGTGGTGGCTGTCTCCGTGACCCACGTGGTGATGGTGGTAGTCCGTGTGGTGGTGGTGGTAGCCGATGCCGTGGTGCAACTCATCACCGTATCCTCCTGCATCATCATAACCAACAACGAGATAAAGCCTTTCACTTAAACGAATAACTAAGTTGTTTGTTTTCAACACCTAGGTTAATGAGCTTTCATTCGTCTGAGAACATGACATCAGAGGAAAGTCCAGAGGGAGAAAGAATAATCACTACAATATGTACAGACAATAGAATTAGACTAGATATAATTAAAAACAATAATAAGCACTGGCTATTGGCGGGAAAGATAAGATGGCATTTATCTAATATAATGAATGACAAGGTTGAGGTTACTTTTTACTGGATAAAAGCTCACGTGGGTAGTCTGGCCAACGAGGTTACGGAGAGACTGGCAAAAGAGGCTTTTCAGGATAACACACTTGGAAAGTCATACCTTACTGGAACACTTTGCCTCCTGATGACGACAGTGGTTAAAATATAGAAGTGAGTTATTTCTTTGTCTATCTGTGTGCTACCTTCTTTTTAATTGTTATATATTATATATATATATATATATATATATATATTATTATATATATATCACTTAATAAAACAAAACACGATCCAAACTGGATACAATACGAGTTTAAAATTCAAGAAGAGTAACACACAGAGTAAGGATACACACTTACAGACTCAAATTTTCGGGTAATCCGTCTTCAGGAGAAAAGCAAGCACGTCGTAGACGCAACGGCAAGTAACCCAACTAGTTAGTGGTTACTTGCCGTTGCGTCTACGACGTGCTTGGTCTCTCTTTCTCTTTTCTCCTGAAGACGGATTACCCGAAAATTTGAGTCTGTAAGTGTGTTTCCTTACTCTGTGTGTTACTCTTCTTGAGTTTTGAACTCGTGTATATATATATATACACTATTTTGATACAAAGAACACTCAGAAATGAGACAGAAACACACTACTACATTTCGTTGTCCTCGTCATCAGGGTACTTAACTGGAGGCCACTATTTAACAAAATACCAGTCGGCTAAGTGGAGACTTTAACGAATAAAATATAAATAAATATATAGAATATAAACATATAAATATAAACAACAAAAAATTAATATTTTATTTATAGATTCCAGAAGTGTATTTTGAGTAATAAAGGATTTTTTTTTTTAATAACTGTCTGTAAATGAGGGGCTTCCCGATAATAGATAAGTACCAAATTTAGTTTGCGAACTTAATCGTACAAACTTTCTTAGGCAAACGAGAATCGTAGCAAACGTTTTGCACAGCTGTCACTTGCAGATCTATTCATTAGTTTGAGTCATTGTGTTGTCCTCTGTAAATAATGCAACCTGATTAGAAATTAGTCGGTGTTTTCACAATCTATCTAATCTATTATAAAAGTCTGATGACCTATCTTGTTTGTTTTCTTGTTACCGTGATAATCTGAATAAATAATAAAATATACGTATAATTTTGTGGGAATTGAACCCACGAACATTGCATTAGAAGTCCAACGCGCTACGCTCTGCGCCAAGGGAACTTTATTACGTGTTTATAATTTCTAAACACTGAGTGACTCATGGAGTCACGAGGTCGTCCAGTTATTTACAAAACTTTAGCAAACTTCATAGTTTAGTTACTCGCACTCCATTTTGTGAGAGTAATGCTAAATTTTTTTCAAAAGTATATGGTGGGTTTCTTAAAAGAAGAC
>JAPFBL010000546.1:135000-178572 GCA_026182355.1 Hermatobates lingyangjiaoensis | reverse complement strand
ATTGAAAAGTGAGTCTTTGTTATGTTTCTGTCTATGTCTCACAGTTTATTATATATATATATATATATTTATATATATATATATATTAATATATATTATACGAGGGTCGTCAAGAAAATAAGTTCCGTTTTGGTCTGTAGGGCGGTAGGAGTGGTTTTTGCCAAATCCGGCAACACCGCTCGAAAGAGGAGAGGTGGGGGAATAGAATGAGAGGTGGGGGACCTCAGTCGGTCAATTACCAACGTCAGGGCAGGTAGTTGAAATGGAGCCCTCCATGTCACGTCCCGCCACCTCGATCCCGTTCCCTCTCGAGTTGTTTTGCGCGGAGTGATTCAATTTCTTTATGCACAGGGTTTCAAATCAGTTCAAATTCACGAACAGCTCATTTCTGTTTATGGAGAAGGTGTAATGAGTGAATCAATGGTGAGGAGATGGGTACGTGAATTTAAGGCGGGAAGACATTCAGCTCTCTAGGGACCCACCGGGGGGAAACTTTCCGAAAGTCAAGTTTTTCCGAGACGATCTCATGGATGAGGGATCGTGAGATGTCTGGGAAACTCAGGTGGAGTTCATCCAGGGTTAAACGACGATCTTTGCGAATTGCATTGTCGATTTCTGCGACAATTTCGTCCGTCACAACTGAGGGTCTGCCTCTCCCACTTTCGAATGTCTTCCCGCCTTAAATTCACGTACCCATCTCCTCACCATTGATTCACTCATTACACCTTCTCCATAAACAGAAATGAGCTGTTCGTGAATTTGAACTGATTTGAAACCCTGTGCATAAAGAAATTGAATCACTCCGCGCAAAACAACTCGAGAGGGAACGGGCATCGAGGTGGCGGGACGTGACATGGAGGGCTCCATTTCAACTACCTGCCCTGACGTTGGTAATTGACCGACTGAGGTCCCCCACCTCTCATTCTATTCCCCCACCTCTCCTCTTTCGAGCGGTGTTGCCGGATTTGGCAAAAACCACTCCTACCGCCCTACAGACCAAAATGGAACTTATTTTCTGGACGACCCTCGTATATATATATATATTCCATGGGTTACTTGCCGTTGCGTCTACAACGTGCCTGGTCTATCTTTCTCTTTTTCCTGAATACGGATTAACCCAAAATTTGAGTTTGTAGTGTGTTTCTTTACTCTATGTGAGTGAAGAACCTTTAATCACCTCTTTTTCAATTTTAAACTTATATAATATATATATATATATTATATATATATTATATATATAAAGATTTCACATAAACTCATGAAATAACAATAAATGATCAAACCACAATATGAAATGGGAAACCAAGAGTAAATGGACAGGAGGTAAATTTATTACCTATACAAAATCGATGTTGGTAAGAAATATTATTGAAGCGTCTCTAATTAAATTTAATAGATCAAATATTATAAACATTAGTAACGGTCTCATCAAACTTGATACTTTCGTCACGAGGGCAATAGCCTCAGAGTTGACAGCTAGCGGATAGTTTTTTACTCTTTCTTACTGTATTCCTTTGTTTCCCCAAACATCCCTTTCTAGACATTTGTCCTTTCCTGCACTTTCACCCTTTTAAAATTCCACTCTTCCCTCCCACTCTTCTCAACATCCCTCACCAGATATTTTCTGCATCTAGTGTTTCAGTTGGGTTTTTGACTCTGACGAAGACAGCTTGTTACAGTTGAAAGATCTTAGTCTTGTTTTCCCATTTCTTATTGTGGTTTGATCATTGATTGTTATTTCACGTGTTTATGTGAAATCTTTATATATATATATATATATATATATAATAATATATATATATATATATATTTAAGAAAGATATGTCCGCATTATTCTTCACTAGTTAGTTGTTTCTTGAATTCAGGAGATTAGGTTATTTAATTCAGGATAAAATTAACGTTAATTTTCTCCTGATGATGGTGAAAGAACACCGCAACATGTCGATAGTTAAGAATAAAACAATTGAGAAAACCTATGGAGGACTCCTTTACGAATTAAAGAACCTTGAGCTTAGCAAGTGTTTTCGAAGACTTGAAAGATTCAAGAAACAGCTTCTTCTTGAAGAATAATGCGGATATAGCTTTCTTAAATGTATGTAACTGAGTAACTGAGAAATCAGTAAGAAAACTTCAATCAAACAGTGATTAAGGGATGTTTATATTATAAAGGAGAGGGGGGGGGAGAGAGAGAGAGAGAGATTTTATTGAACTATTTGGGAAGAACATCGGAGCCATCAAAATGGGAATAATTTATAAGGAAGGTATGTTTAAAGGGAATAACTAATGAAGCAGCAGCTAGACTGCTATAGCCAAGGATTACATGGATTTGACTAAAAAAAAAAGTAACATTAGTGTGAGAAACGGGAGAGATAAAAGAGAATATGAGAGAGTTAGAAAGTGTGACAAAATGAGTGGAAGAGGGAGTGAAAAGAACGATGGAGAGAGAGAGAGAGAGAGAGAGAGAGAATAAGATGGAAATAGACAGGCAGAGAGAGGGTGAGAGAATAAGAAGGATATAGATAGATAGAAACAGATAGAGGGTGAGAGAGAAAGGGATAGAGGATAAGATGGAAATAGACATACAGAGAGAGAGAGAGAGAATAAGATGGATATAGACAGACAGAGAGAGGGAGAGAGAATAAGAGGGAGAAGGATGGATAGAAAGAGAGAGAAGGAGGGAAGAGAGAATAAGATGGAAATAGAGAGAGACAGGAGAGAAATAAGAAGGAGATATATAGATAGAAAAAGACAGAATAAGATGGAAAGAGATAGAAATAGGAAGAAGGAGAGAGAGAGAGAGAGAGAGAATAAGATGGAAATAGACATACTTGTACAGAGAGAGGAAGAGAAAATAAGAAGGAGATAGACAGACAGAACAGACAGAGAGAGAGAGACAGAAAAAGATGGAATGAGATAGAAACAGACAGACAGAGAGAGAGAGAGAGAGAAAATAAGGAGATAGATAGAAACAGACAGAGAGAGAGAGAGAGAGAGAGAGAGAGAGAGAGAAAAAGATAGAAATAGACAGGCAGAGAGAGAGAAAAAGATAGAAATAGACAGGCAGAGAGAGAGAGAGAGAGAGAGAAAATAAGGAGATAGAGAGATAGAGAGAGAAAATAAGGAGATAGATAGATAGAAACAGACAGAGGGGGAGAGAGAGAGAGAGAGAATAAGATAGAAATAGACAGGCAGAGAGAGAGAGAGAGAGAGAGAGAGAGAGAGAGAAAAAGATAGAAATAGACAGGCAGAGAGAGAGAGAGAGAGAGAGAAAATAAGGAGATAGAGAGATAGAGAGAGAAAATAAGGAGATAGATAGATAGAAACAGACAGAGGGGGAGAGAGAGAGAGAGAGAATAAGAGAAATAGACAAGCAGAGAGAAAGAGAGAGAGAGAGAGAGAGAGAGAGAAAGAGAAATAGACAGGCAGAGAGAGAGAGAGAGAGAGAGAATAAGATGGAAATAGCCAGACACAGAGAGGAAGAGAGGAGAGAAGATATGAATAGATACAGACAGAGAGAGGGAGAGAAAGATAAAGTTAGAATGTACGAAAAGTGAGAGAGAGTGCAAAAAGAGAAGGAGAGAGAGCTAGAGAGAGAAAGAGAAGACCAAACCTTCCTGATACTCTGGTAGTTTTGCGAAATACTTTACGTCTTTCTATGTGATTAACTACACAAGTATTACTAATCTTAAAACCCAACAGTTACTATGATACTAATAGGTAGTCCACTCCTAACACCCTACTCAAGAAGATGGATGTGTTCTGAAATCGAGTATTTTAAAAGGAGTATATCATATACGATGTTACAATCTTCAGTAACCGCTACTAACAATATCTCTAATACTATAACAATAATAGTACAGATGTAACATCAATAATAACATCATATTCTATCTATATAACAGCTGTCATATTATTATTTTTTCTAGTATTACAGATATTGTTTGTAGTGATTACTGAAGATTTTAACATCGTATATGATAAATTCCCTTTATAACCTCTCGATTTCAGATCAGCTCCATCTTCCTGAGTACAGTGTCAACAACACTACTACTAGACCACATATGATGCCCCCTCAGGAAGATGGAGGAGTTATGAAATCGAGATGAATTATAAATTCATCGTATATGATGTTACAATCTTCTGCAATAACTACTAGCAATATCTGTAATACGAGAAAAAATAATATTACATCTGAATTAATGAAACTACAAATAGACCACACGTCATGCCCCACTCAGGAAGATGGAGGAGTTATGAAATCGAGATGAATTATAAATTCATCGTATATGATGTTACAATCTTCTGCAATAACTACTAGCAATATCTGTAATACGAGAAAAAATAATATTACATCTGAATTAATGAAACTACAAATAGACCACACGTCATGCCCCACTCAGGAAGATGGAGGTGTTCTGAAATCGAAAGATTATAAAAGCAATTCATCATATACGATGTTACTACAGTATTTTGTAATCAATACTAGCAATATCTGTAATACTACAAAAAAATTATATTACAGCGGAATTAATGAAATTACAAACATACCACACGTTACACCCCACTCAGTAAGATGGCGGAGGTCTGAAATCGAGAGATTATAAAAGCAATTCATCATATACGATGTTACTACAGTATTCTGTAATCAATACTAGCAATATCTGTAATAGAAGAAAAAAATAATATTACAGTTGAATTAATGAAACTATACCACATGTTACACCCCACTCAGGTTCATGGAGGAGTTCTGAAATTGAGAGATTATAAAAGCAATTCATCATATACGATGTTACTACAGTATTCTGTAATCAATACTAGCAATATCTGTAATACTAGAAAAGATAATATTTCAGTTGAATTAATGAAACTACTAACAGACCACACGTTACAGCCCACTCAGGAAGATGGAGGAGTTCTGAAATCGAAAGATTATAAAAGCAATTCATCATATACGATGTTACTACAGTAATCAATACTAGCGATATCTGTAATACTAGAAGCTGTTAATAATACATCTTGAAGTAAACAAAAATCGTTTTTAAAAAAAAAGAAAAAAAATCACTGATGTTAGATGTAAGATATTAAAGAAATTATTCAACAAAGACAAATTTGAAAGACAAAAGAAAAAACGATCCATCGGCTAGAATGTAAAGACTTAAAGAAGCCGAAATAACAGTGAGTTTCATCAATCTGGCGGAACAATGCGACATTAGCTTTTGATATGGCTGCGTCCTTGTTTGGGGTGAATTTCTCATTCAAGCGTGTCTTCATAGGGCCTTTAGCCTCTGCCTGTAATCATTAAGAACACAGGAGACCCATCATGGCTGTAAGTCTTGTGCAAAGATACTCACAGATAAAAGCTTTCTCATATATTATAAATAACTGATAACAAAATAAAAAAAGAAATGTCCTAATATACGCCTTATATGCATTCTGATTGATTTACAACAATACCTCACCTCGCACATTGTCCTCATTACTACTATATTTTTAAAACCATACTACTTGTTGTTTTCTATATACAGAATAACTAGCAAACGTACCCTGTTTTGATCTATTGCCGTGTACCTGGATTTTCAAATCATACCACGGAATATAGCAGAGCAGGTTGATGTTTTTCACGTGGTGCCCTTTAGCCATTCGGCGTCGTATCAGCGGCACACAAAGGAGAGACCGCCAGTACGCCGCCAAATGCCCGAGGTGGACCTCGCGGAGGCGGGCATCCACGACTAGCAAACGTAACCGTCTTTGACGTAATAAAAATTCCAAAATATCATTAGAAATTATAGAATAGTAGAAAATACCCTTATTAGTACACTGTCAAGCACCTTTGTATACACCACATTAGCTGTCTGTCCTTCAGGTTCATGGAAGAACAAACAGTTGAAATCTCTGAACCATTCAAACTACAGTTGACCATGTCAGAAAAACATGGTCTTACTCACTTCAATTCCTGCTTTAGACTCAGGGAAACACCTTTTCAATAATCTCAAATACGCACTATATTCATATTCAAAAATGAAATTAAAATCAACTAACAATATCTACTTGCTATACCTATGGTATACTATATAACCCCTCACCAGATGTTCTCTGATCTAGTGTTTCAGTTGGGTTTTTGACTCTGACGAAGACCGCTTGTTACGGTTGAAAGATCTTAGTCTTGTTTTCCCATTTTCTTATTGTGGTTTGATCATTGATGGTATACTATATTTTTTCAAAAGAAACACAAATGTGAAGTTAGCAAAATACAGCTTAAAAGTTCATAACTTCGCTTCTGTACTGAATTACCAATCTATTTAGAGCCCATATTTCAAGTTAGGCATACACAAATCCAGTATCAAAGTTTCAGCTCGCTATGTCTCACGGTGGGTGAATTTACTTGTGACAAACGTTTTTGCTTTAAACATCCATAACTTCGCTTTTACTTTGAATTTCCAATCAATTTAGAGCCTATATTTTAAGTTAGACATACACAATACTACTGTAAAAGTTTCAGCTTGATATGTCTTATGATGGTTGAGTTTACTTGTGACAAAATTCTGCGGACAAACCGACAGAAATTTTTCTAAGGGTGGATTCGGTTTCTCTAATGTACATATGTACATGTTTGAGAAATATTGCAAAAAAACAGTATTTAGTCCTCATTTTTTGGTAAACGAATAGAAAACGAGTATTAATAATTAAAAATATTTTGTTTATATAAAAAAGAAAATTAGTAACGCTTTGAAAATCGTTAAATAATTTCTTAGATACTAAACCTTTCTAGTCACTTTGGCTTTCCACGATTACTGATAACAGTTTTCATAAGATTTCCCAACTTTGGTTTTCCTCGAGTTTTCCGATTAGCAATAACTCTTGGCATTTCAGTGGAAAACTTTCCTTTCTATAACAACGACCTCTTCAAACTCGAATAACTTGTTTTCTACTAAAAAAACGAAATCCCCCTTCAGCCCTATTATATCGAATCAATTAAACGGAAAAAATTTAACTGTTCCCATTTTGTTTAAGGCAAAACTCGATAAATAACAAGTTTGATAAGAGACTTAAAATTTATTCAATTATCTTCTACTGACAAGGAAATTAAAGAATTTTTTGTTTTATTTCTTAATAAAACACAATAATTTAAAAAAAAAACACACGAGTGGCCTACAATAATTTCAACATCAACTCGTTAACAAGCGATTAAGTTCTGGTTTTCTTCTAGCTATAATACAAACGTTATATTAAAATCTGGTGAAGTATTATCAAAGTTTTAGATTAATTTCGCGTCTTTTAATGTAGCTATTTATATTTTATCAGTTACAAAAAACTTAAGATCATTCATCTAGAATCAGTTTAGATATTATGCTTTTCATTTTATTAAACTGACTACCTTAGTCTCATCGTACTTGCACCCACCAGGGTTATATCTGTCATATATCTTCCCGTTGTAGTTTCTAAATCAAACATCCAACTTTAAGTTCTTTAATTAAATTCACAACAGTTTTGTAGAGAAGAGTTTCTCCCTTCTAGCGTCTTTTTCCGAAAATAAGACACTGTCTTACTTTATTTTTAGGTCAAAATCCGTCCTAGGGCTTATTCTCGGGGGGAGGGCTTCAAGTATATTAAGTAAATTTACATATTTTTGTTTAATATTTATTTTTATACAGAAATTTCAATTTATTCGATTACAGTTATGCGATCTTCTGGGACATCGCCATAAATTATCGAAATTTTGAATTCCGTTTTGATTTTCCTCCAAATCTATTTCCTATAGAATCATTGGTCTGAATCTCTCATATCTTGTAATATAGGTGTGTGGACTAATTAATACTACTTGTCTAAGTAACCTGCTTGAAACCAACTGTGGAAGTAAACAATGAATTTCTTGGAATATTTTGTTCCAAAGAATTCTCCGAAATATCACGACAGTTAAAGATACCTACTACATTCAACAGCAATTTTTTAACGAATTATATTTTTCACATTATCTTAACTAGAGCCTATTTTCAGAAAGGGCTTATAGTCCAAAACGTCCGGAAAATCACGCTAGGACTTATTTTCGAGGGATGTCTTATTTTCGGAAAAAGGCGGTAGCAGAGGAAAGCCTTCTTCTTCAGAGCTCTCATTCCCTTCGAGAGCGTGAATTATTATTACAGTTTTGTAAAAACAATTCACAATAAATAAATAATAAATAAATAAATTCACAATTCACAATAAATAGAATAAATGATAAATTATTTTATCATTTAGTCGATTAAGTCATGAAATGACTGCAATCGAATAAATTTAAATTTCTGTATAAAAAAATAAATACTAAACAAAAAATATGTAAATCTACTTAATGTACTTGAATCCCTTCCCCGAGAATAAGCCCTAGAACTTTATTTTGACCTAAAATAAAGTAAGACAGTGTCTTATTTTCGGAAAAAGACGGTAACAGGCAGGCTCCACACAGATCACTGTCAGATTTGTTGAAACAGTGTAGAAATTTGTTAGTGACAATATGACCCATGCGGACTCTTGCAGGCTTGATTATTAGTGGACATTATTTATCGCCGGAGGGCTTCGTAAGAAGCGATTGCTGACTTGCTTCACATCTTGGGTTACCACTTGAAGGTGTCAGCACAACATTTGTCACTTGAGTACCTTTTTATAATATTGTTTCTTCTTCTGTAGATTGGATATGCAGAAATTGTTTCATTATTCCTGTTTTAGGTTAGGTTGCAGTGGCAGTTCCACAAGGGAACACACTTAGGCCGAGCATTGGCCCTTTGTGATACCACACAATGAAGATTGATTCTACAGTGGGAGTCCTAAATTTTGCCTAACTCAAGTTTATTTAGACTAGGGATCTTTAACGAGTACCTTACATCGTACAGGCTCGAGACCGACAGTTTAACGTCCATCTCCGAGGGACGACGTGCTCAGATTTATTCACCTCCCGCATTAATAAATCGAGGGCCAGATGGGGATCGAACCCCGGTCCTATCAGATCAGAGACGAGCACGTAACCACTGAGCTAGCCTGACCCCCTTTATTCCTGTTTTACTCACCTGATTTATGAATTTTATTACACTTATATCCTACAAAAAATTTCCATCAAACACTTTTTACAGCTACCCTATGTTTTAGGTATGATTTACCAAATATATTTGATCGCTGAAAGGCGATTGCCTCACATACACATGGAATTGGTTCACATTTTTCCGCCTCTTCCAGACAAAGTCTGAATTCTTTGTATGCTCTTCTTTGATTTATTTATTTTTGAAGTAAATATTTAGTGTCTGCTAGAAAACTAAACCTCCTATATTGATTCTTCAATTAAATTTTACAATCACATGTAAAAGATTCGTTGTAAATAATTTTCATTGTTCCTGAAAGAAAAAAGAAAATTGTCACGGTGATCAAACTAGCTTTTTGAAGAACTACTATAGTAGAAAGTGATACAGCACTTTTTTTTTCTCTTGGAAAGGTTAAGGCCCAATGTCGTAGGAGATTAGTCAAGAAATAGAAACTGTTTATTTGGTTTTGGCAAAGTTTATGAAAATCTTTTGCAGAGTTAATTACTCTTTGGTGTTTGTTGGAGGTGCGCTAGAGCATTTGAAGGGGTTTTTCAAGTTGTAGTCGGTTATAACGCAGTGGTTGCTGCCCCCACCTGTTTAACTCAAACTCTGCCGCTAACAGGCTAGATTGGTTAATAGCGGACTTTCTGCCTCCCCTGCTCTCCTATTCGACTCAGTCTATTGTGGCTTCATTGCCTCATTCCTGCTGTGACCAACAACCAGGCCTTGCAGTCTTCTATATGAACAAACATAAACTCAATGTGTCTTCTACAACAACCTAATCCACACTTTCATGCAGTTAACAGGTGTTTGTTGGAGGTGCGCTGGAGCTTTCATGACAGAGAGTTTTTCATAGTTGTAGTCAGTTAATAAACAGTGAGTTGCTGCCCCCACCTGTTTAACTCAAACTCTGCCGCTAACAGGTGTTTGTTGGAGGTGCGCTGGAGCGTTTGAAGGGGTTTTTCAAGTTGTAGTCGGTTATAACGCAGTGGTTGCTGCCCCCACCTGTTTAACTCAAACTCTGCCGCTAACAGGTGTTTGTTGGAGGTGCGCTGGAGCGTTTGAAGGGGTTTTTCAATGTAGTCGGTTATAACTGCATGGTTGATGCCCCACCTGTTTAACTCAAACTCTGCCGCTAACAGTGTTTGTTGGAGGTGCGCTAGAGCATTTGAAGGTTTTTCAAGTTAGGTTAAACGCAAGCTTGGTTGGCCACACTCGTTTAACTAAATCTCGCTAAAGCTAAGTTGGTAATAGCGGCTTTCAGCCTCACGCTTCCTATTATAAAAAAAGTCTATGTGGCTCATTGCCTCAGCTTACTACTTGACCAACAACAAGTCTGGAGGGCCTATGCAGCTTTACTTTAATGTAAAACATAAACCAGTGGTGGCTCTACAACACATCACCTTTACTAATTGCAGTTAACAGATTTGGAGTGCTGCTTTCTACATCAGCATTTATAGTTAATAAAAAAAATCTTGAGTGGCCTACACTGAGCATAACTATAAAAGTAAAAAAAAAATTTTGGAGTGGCCTACACTCAGCTTTACTTCTAAAGTAAAAAAAATCTGGAGTGGCCTACACTCATCTTTACTATTGAAGTAAAAAAAATCTGGAGTGGCCTACACTGAGCTTTACTATTAAAGTAAAAAAAATCTGGAGTGGCCTACAATGAGCTTTACTATTAAAGTAAAAAAAATCTAGAGTGGCTACACTGAGCTTTACTATTAAAGTAAAAAAAAAGCTTGGAGTAGCCTACACTCAGCTTTACTATTAAAGTAAAAAAAAGCTTGGAGTGGCCTACACTCAGCTTTACTATTAAAAAAAAAAGTCTGGAGTGGCCTACAATGAGCTTTACTATTAAAGTAAAAAAAAAATCTGTAGTGGCCTACACTCAACTTTATATTAAAGATAATTATTTCTGGAGTGGCCTACACTCAGCATTACTATTAAGTAAAAAAATCTAGAGTAGCTACACTGAGCTTTACTATTAAAGTAAAAAAAATCTGGAGTGGCCTACACTCAGCTTTACTTAAAGTAAAAAAAATCTGGAGTGGCCTACACTCAGCTTTACTATTAAAGTAAAAAAATCTGGAGTGGCCTACACTCAGCTTTACTATTAAAGTAAAAAAAATCTGGAGTGGCCTACACTCAGCTTTACTATTAAAGTAAAAAAAAATCTGGAGTGGCCTACACTGAGCTTTACTATTAAAGTAAAAAAAAAGCTTGGAGTGGCCTACACTCAGCTTTACTATTAAAGTAAAAAAAAGCTTGGAGTGGCCTACACTCAGCTTTACTATTAAAAAAAAAAGTCTGGAGTGGCCTACAATGAGCTTTACAATTAAAGTAAAAAAAATCTGTAGTGGCCTACACTGAACTTTAAAAAAAATTATTTTGAGGGCCTACACTCAGCTGTACTATTAAAGTAAAAAAATCTGGAGTAGCCTACACTCAGCTTTACTATTAAAGTAAAAAAAATCTGGAGTGGCCTACACTCAGCTTTACTATTAAAGTAAAAAAAATCTGGAGTGGCTACACTGAGCTTTACTATTAAAGTAAAAAAAAAGCTTGGTGTAGCCTACACTCAGCTTTACTATTAAAGTAAAATAAGCTTGGAGTGGCCTACACTCAGCTTTACTATTAAAAATAAAAGTCTGGAGTGGCCTACAATGAGCTTTACTATTAAAGTAAAAAAAAAGCTTGGAGTGGCCTACACTCAGCTTTACTATTAAAGTATAAAAAAATCTGGAGTGGCCTACACTCTGCATTACTATTAAAAAAAAAGTCTGGAGTGGCCTACAATGAGCTTTACTATTAAAGTAAAAAAAATCTGTAGTGGCCTACACTGAACTTTAAAAAAAATTATTTTGAGGGCCTACACTCAGCTGTACTATTAAAGTAAAAAAATCTGGAGTAGCCTACACTCAGCTTTACTATTAAAGTAAAAAAAATCTGGAGTGGCCTACACTCAGCTTTACTATTAAAGTAAAAAAAATCTGGAGTGGCCTACACTGAGCTTTACTATTAAAGTAAAAAAAATCTGGAGTGGCCTACACTGAGCTTTACTATTAAAGTAAAAAAAAATCTGGAGTGGCCTACAATCAGCTTTACTATTAAAGTAAAAAAAAATCTGGAGTGACCTACAATCAGCTTTACTATTAAAGTAAAAAAATCTAGAGTGGCCTACACTGAGCTTTACTATTAAAGTATAAAATTTCTGGAGTGGCCTACACTTAACTTTACTATTAAAGTAAAAAAAAAATTGAAGTGGCCTACACTCAGCTTTAGTATAAGTGAACATTAAGTTCTCTTATTCAAACTTCGCGAAAAAATCGATTTCAAGATTTTGATGGAATTACATGTTTTGAGGCCCCTCAAGTCCTTAAAGAACGTTTTTCTGTATGATGTCTGTGGGTGTGTAGGTAGGTGAGTGTGGGTCCAACAGCGTGTGTATTCTTTACACTCCACAATCTTTGATAAAATCAAATTGATATTTTACACAAAACTGGGCTTCATATGCAGATGAACCCTATTGTTTGGGAGCAATTATGTATGATGAGAAAGTCACTTTTTTTGTTCAAAATCTGTTTTAAGATAATATTTTTTTCTCCTAAACTACTAACTCTGGAGTGTTAAAATTTTAGTATATCTTGGAAGCAACAAAATCAATAACTGAAAATATCCTCAGATTTTTAAAAAAACTGGAAAATTTCTTTCTTAATAAAAAAATGAAAACAATTTGGCTTATCATTCAATCTGAAAGCATGTGAGGCGATACAAGTTTTGTATCAAAACCATATGTTCTGACTGATCAAAATGAAAGTATTCCTAGAAATAACACATTATTGTGTTCAATGAGTTCAGAAAATTAATTAACGTAATGAGGAAATGAGTTGAGGTAATTTTATTCGAAATTACATTAACCAAAGGGAAATTATAGTACATTTTCTGTTTTATATATATATATTTTGACGCTAAACAACTCATAAAAAAAATGAAATTTTACTAAAAAATTGAACAAAAAATTAACACTTCACAAAAAAAACGTGAAATTTCAATTACCTCAAAGAGCCATAATGTTATAAAAACTGAATATTCATCCTAAAGTAATGCACCACCTACTATACTTATCGGATTTATTTACATATTTACATTGTTTACATTCTGTTAGAAGTTTTTTTCAGTGAATTAACTGGAATAAAATTGATATTCTGAGCTTTCATGAAAAAAAATTGGCAATCATTCAATCACTTATTACAAGATGTAAGTATAGCAACCGCATAAGTTGTAACAGAGTATAGTAACAGTATAAGTATAATGTAGTATAGTAACAAAGTATAGTAACAGAGTATACGTATAGTAATGGAGTACTGGAAAAAGCTAACACTCGCCTACAGTAAATTAGATTATTCTGATTTTTGAAAAAAGAAGGGGAACTGATTTCATAAAAAAAATAGCGTGTAATAAAATTTCGGATATAATAATTTATAATTGTTATAGATACACTTGATGTAATAGATGGACTAATTGACCACAATGAAACAATTTTGTAAAACAATGCTCTAAGGCCTTTCGTCAACACATCGTCAGAGAGCAAGTGAACTAAAAAATTATGTATATATATATATATATATATATATATATATATATATATATATATACTGACAGTACTAGTAAAAGATCCCAACTCTAAATACACTTGAGGTGTACAAAGTTCAGAACTATCAGTGTACAATGTTCATTTGGTAGTATCATAAAGGTCAGTCTTTGGACTGTGTTACTTACTTTATAACGTTATTGTATAACGTTAAATCTTACTTAACCTATAGATAAAGTTAAAATAAGATATATTCTCAATTAATTAATAAGATATATTATATATATTTAGGTATCTTTATAAATAAAATAATGATTTTGTCTGTACATTGCTTAGAACTGACTCATTTCAAGTTTTCTTTACGATATTATATATATTTAGGTATCTTTATAAATAAAATAATGATTTTGTCTGTACATTGCTTAGAACTGACTCATTTCAAGTTTTCTTTACGTTTCATACATTGGAGAAACCGAATCCACCCTTAGAAAAATTTCTGTCGGTTTGTCGGTTTGTCGGTTTGTCTGTTTGCCCGCAAAACTTTGTCACAAGTAAACTCAGCTACCATAAGACATATAAAGCTGAAACTTTTACAGTAGATTTGTGTAGGTCTAACTTAAAATATAGGCTCTGAATTGATTGAAAATTCAAAGTAGGAGTGAAGTTATGGACGTTTAACGCAAAAATGTTTGTCACAAGTAAACTCAGCCATCATAAGACATAGCGAGCTGAAACATTGACACTGGATTTGTGTATGCCTAACTTAAAATATGGGCTCTAAATAGATTATTAATTCAGTACAGAAGCGAAGTTATGGGGCTTTTAGCTGTATTTTCCTAACTTCACAGACAAGTTTGTTTTGAAAATACACAGGTGTGGCAAGTAGGTATTGTTAGTTGATTTTAATTTCAATTGAGCATATGAATATATTGCGTATTTGACATCATTGAAATGGTGTTTCACAGAGTTGAGGATGTACTATCTATTGAAAATAAATATTTTGTAAACGAGCAATTCTTAGCCCTTAATATGAACAGGCATGAGAAATCAACAAACAAGTTCTTACGCTATATCATACCGAGGAAAGAACTTACAAGTCAGTAAAGAGATTGGATTAGTGATGAAGAAGCAGTTCATTATCTAATTGAATTTCTTGACTCTGAATTTATTTCTCCTGGACTGCTTGCTCATGAGTAAAAACTTAAAGTAGGAGCACCAATGATGCTGCAATTTATAGCAGTAACAAATTTTATGTTACGAAACATGAGTGGCCCAAAAACTGTGCAACGGGACACGACTCTGAGTTCGTGCTCTACACAGATATGCCATAGAGGTGAACATAATGACTGAATGTGGTATTGGGGAGTCTGTGTGTATACCACGCATACCATTGATTCCGAGCCACTGTCTGTTTCCATTGAAATGATTGCAAGGTCCCCTCAGAGTCTATTTCGCAATGACGTTAACTAAGTCACAAAGGGAGACTTTATCTACTGACTCTTAGGAATTCAAGTTAGCGAAACTAAGTTTTTCTCACATGGTCAACTGTAGTTTACTTGCTCAATAGTCAGAGGTTTCAACTGATTGTTCTTCCATGAACCTGAAGGACAGACAGCTAATGTAGTGTATACAGAGGCATTTGTTTAACACTGTACTAATAATGGTGTTTTCTACTATTCTATAATTTCTAATTATAGTATTAGTAATATACTATAATTGATATTTTGGAATACCAAGTATAATAGAATTTTTGATTCCGTCAAAGACGGGTACGTTTGCCAGTATTATATATATTTAGGTATAAGATATATTCAGGTTTATGATAAATGTGTAACCTATAAGGGAACACACTGTAAATATAGGGTCCCGATGCAGGGTTACTGTGCTGGTAGAAAAAAAATACTGTATTATACTGTACTTACTAATACTCTATTAGTACTGTATAATTTACTAATAATTCAGTACTAATACTTCATAAATAATACCTAATACTAAACACTGTACTAATACTTCACTCTTTCCTAATACTGTATAGAAATAAATCTCAGTGATTCTAATATTTTTAAAAGGGATTAAAAAATCTATTACCATTTTTTAGATAAAAATATGATACATCTCTTAAGCATAAAACACGTACGCAAAGATATCAATCTTTATAACTATGTTACTAACTGAAAGGGTTATATTTTTACAATTACAATTTAATGAGTGAATGCAAACTTAATAATAGCAAAACAGTTAATTTTTCATTTTATATTTTAAAAAGATATTATTGAAGAAAGATTGGAACTTTATTTGTAGTGTGCTTTAACAAGCATGATCAAATAATTGTGAGAGCTTTTTTTAAGTTCTCATAATTCTATTTTATATTGTGTACGAACACACATACATATATTAGGTTCATGTAAAAATATGTATTTTTAAATAATTCTAATTGTATAAAGCTGAGTCAATATATTTAATTTGTACAAGAGAACAGGTGACTCTTGATTTAAAGGTCACTGAAATCAGGAAAAACAAAACAAATAACTATTACAATTAACACATTGGGTACAAAGGTCAGGAGTGATGTGTGAAAGGACAGAGATATAGTGTGTATGAGAGAGAGAGAGTGAGAATGAGAGGAGGGGAGTGTGTGACAGAGATGAAGTGTGAGTGGAAGCGAGAGAGGAGATGGCAATTAAATATGGAGGCGGCAAGCTTAGAGTTTTATATCAAACATCAACCAAACATTAAAACTACCGATTTTTAAAAAATAACATTGTTGTTAATTATGTAGTATTATAATAATAATTTTACATTTTTTTACATCAATTTCAAGAATTTTGTGATCCTCAAATGAGTTGAAGACTCATTAAATTAATAATTATTAAATTAGTGATAATTAATACAAATTAATCTCTAATTAGCGAGTAGTTGAAAAGTAGCATAAAATACGTAAAGGAGATAACCTGTTCAATGCAATTTCTTAGTAAAATATAAAACAATAGGACTAAAAAATTTAATCATAATTTGTTAACTTCATTGTAATCAATGTTATTTAAGTGTTGCAAAGAAGTTACTGTAGATTAGCTTTATGAATTCTAACTTTTAAACTAAAGATTTTTAAATATTTGATATTGGTGGATTAAAAAGAAGTAAAACAACTTCCTTTTAACTTTGAAATACAGGTATTGTGTATGTAATATTGTGTACAATGCATATAAAAGTATATAAAAAAGAAAATCATGGAAAATGATGTCATAGTACATGAATTATGAACAAATACGTATTACCTTAGCATGATGAGACGTAATTTTGATGTCGTAGGTCTGGCGAAGCGAGGGGAAGACTGACGTGTTAGGACATGAATCCAACAATTGGGTCCAAAGTTCACTTACATTCCCTGTTCTGTTAAACCCCCCCCCCCCCCCCCCCACCCTACATCTAAACAACTGCGTCTTAATTTATTATGAGGCCAAATAGAGAATGTACAAAACAATCTTCTGCTGTTTTATTCAAAAGCAAATTATATTTGTTTTTTTCTTTCTTGCACTGATTCAAGTTCAGTGCACGAAAGTAAGAAAGAACATTTCTTACAAATGTAGTACGAGTTATTTACTTGCAGTTTATATAAATTGACACCCATTGAATTAAAATAATTTTCATATTTTTATAACAAAAAAAAAAACAAATTACAAATACATGGTGTCCCATTGTAGGGTGAGGGTCAGGCTAGCTCAGTGGTTACGTGCTCACCTCTGAACTGATAGAACCGGGGTTCAATCCTCACCTGACCCTCGATTTATTCACGCGGGAGGTGTATAAATCTGAGCACGTCGTCCCTCGGAAAAGGACGTTAAACAGTCGGTCCCGAGCCTGTACGATGTCAGGTACTCCTTAAAGATCCCTACTCTAAATACACTTGAGTTAGGCAAAATTTAGGACTCCCACTGTAGAATCAATCTTCATTTTGTGGTATCACAAAGGGCCAACGCTTGGCCTACGTGTGTTCCCTTGTGGGACTGCCACTGCAACCTAACCTAACCTAACCTAACCCATTGTAGAGTAAAAAATTAATGAAATAGTCTCCACATATTGAAATTTAATCGTATAAACAAGGCGTTTCGAACACGTAGTGTTCTTCTTCAGGGATTTTACTAAGAAAATACAGGTTGATCAGAGAGATATCTGTAGTACAAAGTAAATATAGTACAAAATAAAATAAGGAAAAGAGTACGAACCTAAGGATGAGTGCATTCTTAACTTTTTTGTTACTTTTTTTGTCCCTAAAGGTTAGGCAGGGCCTTTACATTTGCTCTAAGACTAGGTGTAGACTTAGTACAATGTGTCCCAAAAAAAATGTATACACACTTTTAAATTATTGTAATATTACAATAATATATCATAACTATATCCATAACTACTGATAAAAGTCTCAGATGTGGAATAGAAACAAAATTAAAGTTTATCACGACTCTGTTAGTTCTTCAGGTTCAAATTAAACTCTCATTGCCAAAGTTTTTATTTAAATTCTTTTTCATACGTCTACAAAACAGAGGAAATATAAGAAATAATTTAATCATTCAAACATCAAACATAAAAAAAAAAGCGTAATTAGTTACAAATAAGAAATTAAGATAGAACTTTTGACAATTGGTTAGTGAGAGAACTTACAGAAGTATTTGTAACTGATTGTGCTTTTTATGTATGTTTGATTTTTCAATCATTGAGTCATTTCTTATATTTCCTCTGCTTTTTAGACCTATGAAATAGGTTTTAAATAAAAACCGAAACGTTGGGAATAAGAGTTTAATTTGAACCTGAAGAACTGGCAGAGTCTTGATAAACTTTAATTTTCATTAACTGTGCAATCTGTTATAGTGTGGTATTTACTCATGTTAGGAAAAGTATTAAGTTTCCACACAAAGAAGTTTATTACTAGAAACTAAACAACGCGTTTCAAACACTTGATGTCCTTCTTCAGGTTACATCTGCTCTGCTGGGGTGTTTGTTCAGGTCCTTGCTTAGTCTTACCTACCGAACAACCACTCCAGCGGAGCAGATGTAACCTGAAGAAGAACATCAAGTGTTCGAAACGTGTTATATAGTTTCTTGTAATAAACTTTTTTTTGTGGAGACTGAATACTTTTCTTAACTTAATTTTGTTTTTATATCCTTAGCAATAATTTTACATCATAACTATATTCATAGTTATGATCGACCGTGAAGTTAACTCATCAGAAATTACACTGTGCTGCTGATTATCATCAAAATGATTAACTCATCATTTTTTGTTAACTCCACTGTACCTCGTCTAGTTTACTTGAACCTACTGAACCTTTTTCAACTACTTTTTCGGTTTTGATCATAATCAGTAAGAGAATGAATTAATCTGAAATGTAATTTTCCACTTAAAACATTTTTCCAACCTCAAACAAAAAAATTGAGTTATCAGCAGCAAAAAAAGATATGCACATTTTTTTGAAACCCTTCACATTATCGGCAGTATGTGGACCAAAGTGGACTATAGTTTGAGAACACGTGGTGACCAAACATTAAAATAGTGCTTGTTAATTTGTTTACATGGTTAGAACAAAATTAATTACAATAATTTAAAGAGTGTATACATTTTTTTGGGACACCTTATATAATTTAATTTCAAAATATAAAAAAAATTGTCATATTACTTCTATAAATGATTTAATTCATTTCATCTACTGATAACCTGTTTAGAATAAAACTCTAACACCATCTTATGAAATATAACGGTTTGCCATATTAATAATATAAAATATACTTCGTTGTTAAATGCGCGTAGTGCACCTGGCGTTAATCTCGAGAAATAATGCTTCAATTAATTAGTTCCTTGCCTTTGCATTTAGTTTTAATGTTATTTTTTATTATTTAATTATTTTATTTATTTAATATTATTTTACTCTCGATATTATTCTAAGTTTTATATTACATTATTATTTATCTAAGGCATATTCTTTACTTCTATTTATGTATAATGTTCTCTGTTCATCCCTCTGTCTTTCTTCAGAACGCAAACTCCGAAAGCGTTCCAACGACTCTAAGATAATCTTACGAGGTATCAAGGTTTGCCATATTAATAAAAAAAGCAAATCAATTGTTACACGTTGTTGTTTACCAGCCGAGCAGACTCCTTTTCTTTTTCTTCTCTTTCTCTTGATGACGACTTGAGGTCGAAATATAAAAGTGTGTTGTTTCTACGTGTTCTTTTCTAAGGTAATCGTTTATTATTTTTTTTTGTTTATTTTGCGACATTTTTATCGATTTATAAATGAAGACAAGGGGGCTCTTTTTCAGTGATAACTAGTTTTGTTGAAGAATGTCAAGTAATAAGTGACCATCTTCAGTATGATGTGACATCTTCAATGAATAATGATTAACACATGGGAGATGATGAAGATATGATGAAAGTTGATCACTTTTCTTTTTTTTTTAAATCCACTTGCCTTACATGGTAGACCCCCTTACGCACACACACACACACACACACACACACACACACACACACACACACACACACACACCACACACACACACACATGTACTCCTACCTATAGTAAATAGGTCTCTTTAGCAAGACGAGAAAGTAGGTCTGCTGACCAGAGCAAGAGCGGTATTCAAGCCAAAAGGCCAAAGAGAGATGTAGCGGTGTAGTCGGGTCAGCCCGTAAACCAAGTCCAAAAAAGGCGATGCACCTTTTACTGGGCTTAAGCAATTAACTGCCTTCCCCCCCCCCCACCCGCCCCTCGACTTACAGAAGCTTTAGCAGTAACCTAGGCTAATGACTCCGACAGCGTGCATGCTTGAGTCAGCAAAGGTGATGCTTTCTCTAAAAACAGCGACTTAGCAACCTTCCACCTGGTCAAACTATAAAAACCAAACAGTTCTACATGACATCCTCTGAGATAAGACATAAAGTTGTTTTCTCTTCACTTAATACACATCAAAGCTGTGCACTGTTAGATTAGGTTAGATAGGTTAGGTTAGGTTAGGTTAGGTTAGGTTAGATAGGTTAACTGTTGTTAGGTTAGATTAGGTTAGGTTGTAGTGGCGATTCCTCGAAAGAACACACATAGACCACTAGCCATTTGGGATATCAAACAATGAACATTCTATATTGAGGGGCATGAATTTTGCATAACTCAAGTGTATTTAAAGCATGGATCATTAACAAGTACCTTGCATCATACAGGCTCGAGAGCAGATTTATTCACCTCCTGCGTAAGTAAATCAAGGGCGAGACTGGATATTTAACCCTAAATCTACCTGTCTAGGTGCAAGAAATGTTATAAGTGGGCGGATAAGGCCTCCTGTACTATTAAGTAACAGACAACATTTCAGATATAATATACATAAATTTCTTCTTTTTTACTATACTATTAGTACATAAGTACAGAGGGCAGAGTAGCCCAGTGGACTTGTAGATCCGAGGTTCAATACTTACTCTGGCTCTCGATATATTCACGTAGGAGGTAAGAAATTTGAGTAACTAGTCCCTCGGTGACGTCGTTTATTCGTGAGGACCGTGATTGTTCGATAATTTTGAAATTTTCAAGTGATGTCTGGATTTATATGGGTGGGGAGCAAACAAACATGCTAACCACAATACTTGCTTACTAAAGCAGGCATGGTAATGCTCAGAACATCCTTATCAAGGCAAGCATGCTAACCATTAGACCTGTAATAGAAAGGCAAGCATGCTAACCATTAGACCTTTAACAGAATGGCAAGTATGCTAACCATTAGATCTGTAATAGAAGGCAAGCATGCTAACCGTTAGCACTCTAACAGAATGGCAACATGCTAACCGTTAGCACTCTAACAGAATTCTAACAGAACTCTAACCGTTAGCAAGCATACTAACCCTTAGACCTCTAATAGAATGGCAAGCATGCTAACCATTAGACCTTTAAAATAAAGGCAAGCATGGTGACCCTTAGACCTCTAATAGAAAGGCAAGCATGCTAACCATTAGACCTTTAACAGAATGGCAAGTCTACTAACCATTAGATCTGTAATAGAAGGCAAGCATGCTAACCGTTAGCACTCTAACAGAATGGCAAGCATGCTAACCATTAGACCTGTAATAGAAAGGCAACCATGCTAACCATTAGACCTTTAACAGAATGGCAAGTATGCTAACTATTAGATCTGTAATTGAAAGGCAAGCATGCTAACCATTAGACCTTTAGCAGAATGGCAAGTATGCTAACCGTTAGCCCTCTAACAGAATGGCAAGCATGCTAAACATTAGACCTGTAATAGAAAGGCAAGCATGCTAACCGTTAGCCTTATAACAGAATGGCAAACATACTAACCATTAGACCTTTAAAATAAAGGCAAGCATGCTAACCATTAGATCTGTAATAGAATGGCAAGCATGCTAACCCTTAAACCTCTAATAGAATGGCAAGCATGCTAACCCTTAGACCTCTAATAGAATGGCAAGCATGCTAACCCTTATACCTCTAATAGAATGGCAAGCATACTAACCCTTAGACCTCTAATAGAATGGCAAGCATGCTAACCCTTAGACCTGTAATAGAATGGCAAGCATGCTAACCGTTAGACCTCTAATATAATGGTAAACATGTTAAAGTTTATGCTTTAAATACAATGCCAAGTGTGATACATCTATATATAAATCCTCTTCGTGGCTCTGTGTGTATGTTTGTACCTTATGCATTCGGCCTACATTGGACCTTTTTCAAAAATTCTTTTGCAAGGCACTTTCTATAGGTCTTGGGGAGGTTTTAGGCTATTAAACTCTGGGGGACAGCCTAACCCAGGCCCCCTAGGGCCCAAAAACCTCAAAAATTTGCCGATTTTGAGTTTTTGCATTTTTTCTCAAGAAATATGGCGTCTACGGCCTTAATGCATAAAATATGAAATGTTGGAAATAAAAATCAAGCTCAATGTTATTTAATGATTTTTTGCTCTAGGATGCTTCTTTCATAGCCTAGGTACCACTACTTTCCTGAAAATGTTAAAAAACGTCCAAGGGACTGTAGATCACGAATGAAGAATCGTAAGACAAAAATGTATAAAATAATATTGAACCCAATTTTCATTTCGATCATTTCATATTTTATACTTAAAACTTCTAGACCCGAGCAACGCCGGGTATTTCTGCTTGTTTAATATAAATCGGAGTATTCAAACGCTACACATTTAATAGCAAGGCAAGCACGCTAACCACTTAACCAGATAAATGTATAAGGTTTCCACGCTACTTCGCGGATTCAGTGTTTTGCGGGTTGAAAAATATTCATTTAAAAATTTAAAAAATATATAATAAAAATTCAGAATTCCCGCAAAAGTTGCTCTTTTTATAAGAATGAAAGAGTTTTAAATTTAAAATATTTACAGGTTGTACACTTCAATACATTTGTATCATGCACACGAGAGGGATAGAATTTTAATCATTTTTTCATATTTATTGCTGTGTTATTGTTCAATGTCGAAGAGTAATATTTACAGTAATATACGTTTAGTACTACTGCATTTACAGTACGTACACTATGATTGTATGCAAAAAATTTTTTCCGACCGATGCAAACACACACACACACACACTTTTTTCTTCTTACGAATTGTTTGTTTAGGCTAGGCTAAGTATAAACAAACACTATTATACGATTTATTTAGGTTGTTTAATGATAATATATACACTTACGGTTTCATATACACTTATTTATATCATATATGACCGAGTAAAGTTTGTAGGGGGGGGCGGGGGGGGGGGGGGGCGACGACGCTACTTCGCGGGAGATTGTGGTCCCTAAAAACGACGAAGTGGGAGGGAACACTGTATAACATTTGCTTGATTCTTTCCATCTCAGTTTTCGACACATCTTTTCTTGACACACACACATACAAGTCTAATGTGCTATCCAAGCTACTGCTCTGGTAGGTGTGACTGGTCATGCAAGCCCTCGTCACAAGGAAGGAAGCCAAGTAGTTTTTCCCTTCCGGAGCAGCATATGGAGCCCATCTGGTGGCCTCTGTCACACCGGCGTCACGTGCTTGACACTGTATATCTCCAATGACACAACTCCTCTTGTCTTAATTATTCCACCCATCGCCCCCTACTGTCATTATTAACTCAGCTGTAGATTCATTAGAAACTCCTACGTCTTTCTCAGATAGTCTCAATATAAAATACAACTAAAATAATAAGTACTATTGACCCTACCATTAATATTAATCAAATTGTTTCCATGGAACAGAATAAAACTGACTTTGCCTACTCAAAGGAATCAGTTACAATAATCGTAAAGACGTGTTTAGAAGCCATAAGGAAGAACAATGCTAAAAACAGAATAACATTAGGTTTTAACTTAAGAAGCCAATCAATCCTCCACAAAACTGCCCTTGACGGTAAAAATTTTAGAAATATATTTTTGGATACGGATAAGATAACTTAAAAGTCTGGGATTATAATGATTCTTATGTTAAACCATGAGCAGTGAAATGCAGTTATTAAAAACTGAATATCAAATACTTATTTACAAATACATGGAAATCTTATTACAGCCGTATTTTGTCATGTAATACATCATAACATTGTACATTAATACAGTATCACTTAATGAATTACATGCATATTATTATTACCACTGAGGTTAGTATGATTTATATTATTAATATGGCAAACTGCCACATCTCGTAATATGATCTTGGAGTCGTTGCAGCGCTTTCAGATGGCCGAAGATCGACAACGAAAGCGCTCCAACGACTACAAGATCATCTTACGAGGTTTGACGGTTTGCTATATTAATAATATAAAACTTAATGTATTGTTTCCTCTTTGCTTCTTTTCCGACTTGTATTATGGGATTGCTGTTACATTGTATGTATATTTGTGTGTATAAGTATTTATGCGCATAAGTGTGAGAAAACGCGCACGAGTGTGAGTACTTGTGTTTTAGTGGGTGTGCGGGGGGGGATTGATTTGTAATTATTTGAGGGGGCCAGGGTAGCTCAGTGGTAACGTATTCGCCTTTCAACTGGTAGGTCAGCGGGTCTTGGGCACATCTACGGCTCAATGCACCTCTCCTATAGGAGGGTTGTTGTGGTACGTCAGATGTGGCTAAAGGGTCTCATGTTAAAAACAATCGATCTGTTATGGTTTGTTCACAGAATGGCCGAAAGGTTGATAGACATGATTACAAATCAAAGCAGGTAGATCAGTGGTTCGATACCCACTCTGGGCATCGATTTACCCACATGGAAGATGAATAAATTGGCAAAGTCGATAAAAAATAAAAATAAATAAAATAAAGGTCTCAGAGAGGATGTTAAGCCGTCGGTCCCAAGCCAGTACGATGTCAGTTACTGGTTAAAGAACCCGACTCCAAATACACTTAAGTAGACACAATTTAAGACTCCTAATATTTTAGAATTAATTAATATTAAGAATTAAAGAAGATGTAGAATTAATCTTCTTTGTGTGGTATCACAAAGGGCCGATATTCGGCCTATGAACCGCCAGAATAACCTAGCCTAACCTATTCGCTCATTTCGAGAGAAAACATTTCTAGAGGATTAACATGTCTCAATAACCCTTGGATCAAAATAACAAAACACTAGAAACTTATTAATAAGACAATACGGGTGACCCAAAAAAAAAAAAGGCCCCAACTCTAATTAGGCCCCGTTTCTTAGTGTTTTGTCCGAATGAAATGAAACTTTGGTCATAACTAGTTTACTATATTCAAAACATCACATCAAAACACTAGGGTCTTTAGCCTTTTTTTCTACGTTCTACGGCATGTGTTCTAGATGGCCTCCATTTAACTCCGTGCATTTCCTGAGACGCAGCACGAAGTTGTCCATGACATTCTTACAGACTGAATTGGTAATGGCTCTCATCTCCTCCCTGATGGCTTCCTTGAGTTTCGTGATGGTTCTGGGTTTCCCTGCGTAGACTCTGTTCTTAAGATAGCCCTAAAGAGAACATTCTGGGGGGGCTTAGGTCCGGGCTATGAAGGTGCCCACTCAAAATCAGTCTTGAGACTGATCTCTTTGAAGTTCTCTTTCAACCAATCTCAGGACAGGTTTGAGGTGTAAGAACTTGCTCCGTCATGCTGGAACCAGAACTTCCTCATGAGAAACGGGTAGAGCGTCTGGAGCTCACTCTTGAAATGAATAAATAAAGGAGATATCACATAAAGTGTAAACGAGGCCCGTTTTTTTTTTGGGTCACCCGTATAAGATTTGATATTTGTTTTGTTAAATCACCTGTTAGGTAAAAACTGCGTCTCATGACAGATGATGACCAACTTTAAAACTTGGACTATTTTTTTTTTCGACGAGAAATACTCCAACTAAAGTAGAATTACAATTTTTGCGAAGGAAAACACATTCTAGCGTGAAAACTTATTCAATAACGAGAGACCCTCTGGGTGAGGGTGGGGTGGGGGGGGGAGTTATGAAGTTGATGCCAAACAGTGACTTGGGGGGGGGGGGGGGGGAATATATATATGTTGGCAAGGCGCGAAGTTTCTTTCTCTAACTTCTGTCTTTTCTCTCTCTCTCTCTCTCTCTCTCTTTCGGACTGGTTTATGGCACTTGTTTCTACTTCTCTGCACCCCCCCTCCCCCTCTAAAGGCATTGAATACCCCTCAACACATAGCATATTCAGCCAGTCAGCCTTCGTCACAAGCACATGTCAAGCAAAATAATCATTTATATTACAAAGACGCCTGTTTAAAAAAAAAAAAAAACTCTGTATACTGGACAAACACACTTCTCCTTCCTTCTTCTAAGATATCGACCTTTTTACAAACTCTTTTTATTTCTATCGTGTTTTATGTCCTCTCTAGATCATATCTGACTATCGATATTTCACTCAATTCTCTCACAATTTAGATCAAATATGACTATCGATAAACCATTTACTTTTCTCATGTTTAATATTCCTCTATCTAGATCAAGTCGATGAATCGATATATCAAACACACTTCCCAATTATTATCCCATTATATGTCCCACTAGATCAAATCTGATAATCGATATTTTATTGACTCCTCTGAAATATTGAATGTCCATCCTCTCTGGATGATATATAATTCTAGACATTTTACACATTTCTCAGAAATGTTTAATATTTGTTTGTTTAGATCAAATCTGATAATCACTATTCCACCTCATTCACACAAATGTATACATACTAGGTTAGGTTTGAGTTTCTCAAGAGAACACAGGCGTACGAAAGAGATTAACTCGTTCTGATACCACACAACCAACATTCTATATTACAAATCATAAATGTTGACAAACTAAAGTATATTCAGAGTAGGGGATCTTTTACGAGTACCAGACATCGTAAAGTATATTCAGAGTAGGGGATCTTTAACGAGTATCAGACATCGTAAAGTATATTCAGAGTAGGAGATCTTTAACGAGTACCAGACATCGTAAAGTGCATTCAGAGTAGGGGATCTTTAACGAGCACCTGACATCGTAAAGAGTATTCAGAGTAGGGGATCTTTAATGAGTATCAGACATCGTAAAGTATATTCAGAGTAGGGGATCTTTAACGAGTACCAGACATCGGAAAGTGTATTCAGAGTAGGGGATCTTTAATGAGTACCAGACATCGTAAAGTATATTCAAAGTAGGGGATCTTTAACGAGTACCAGACATCATAAAGTATATTCAGAGTAGGGGATCTTTAACCAGTACAAGGCATCATAAAGTATATTTAGAGTAGGGGATCTTTAACGAGTACCAGACATCGTAAAGTATATTCAGAGAAGGGGATCTTTAACGAGTACCAGACATCGTAAAGTATATTCAGAGAAGGGGATCTTTAACGAGTACCAGATATCGTAAAGTATATTCAAAGTAGGGATATTTAACGAGTACCAGACATAGTAAAGTGTATTCAGAGTAGGAGATCTTTAACGAGTACCTTACATCGTGAAGTGTATTCAGAGTAGATCTTTAACGAGTACCAGACATCGTAAAGTATATTCAGAGAAGGGGATCTTTAACGAGTACCAGATATCGTAAAGTATATTCAAAGTAGGGATATTTAACGAGTACCAGACATAGTAAAGTATATTCAGAGTAGGGGATCTTTAATGAGTACCTTACATGTGAAGTATATTCAGAGTAGGATCTTTAACGAGTACCAGACATGTAAAGTGTATTCAGAGAAGGGGATCTTTAACGAGTACCAGATCATCGTAAAGTATATTCAGAGTAGGGATATTTAACGAGTACCAGACATAGTAAAGTGTATTCAGAGTAGATCTTTAACGAGTACCAACATCGTAAGTATTCAGAGTAGATCTTTAATGAGTACCAGACATCGTAAAGTATATTCAGAGTAGGGGATCTTTAACGAGTACCAGACATCGTAAAGTATATTCAGAGTAGGGGATCTTTAACGAGTACCAGACATAGTAAAGTATATTCAGAGTAGGAGATCTTTAACGAGTACCAGACATAGTAAAGTATATTCAGAGTAGATCTTTAACGAGTACCAGACATCGTAAAGAGTATTCAGAGTAGGGGATCTTTAATGAGTACCAGACATAGTAAAGTATATTCAGAGTAGGGGATCTTTAATGAGTACCAGACATAGTAAAGTATATTCAGAGTAGGGGATCTTTAACGAGTACCAGACATAGTAAAGTATATTCAGAGTAGGGATCTTTAACGAGTACCAGACATCGTAAAGTATATTCAGAGTAGGGGATCTTTAACGAGTACCAGACATAGTAAAGTATATTCAGAGTAGGGGATCTTTAACGAGTACCAGACATAGTAAAGTATATTCAGAGTAGGGATATTTAACGAGTACCAGACATAGTAAAGTATATTCAGAGTAGGGATCTTTAACGAGTACCAGACATCGTAAAGTATATTCAGAGTAGGGGATCTTTAATGAGTACCAGACATAGTAAAGTATATTCAGAGTAGGGGATCTTTAATGAGTACCAGACATAGTAAAGTATATTCAGAGTAGGGGATCTTTAACGAGTACCAGACATAGTAAAGTATATTCAGAGTAGGGATATTTAACGAGTACCAGACATCGTAAAGTGTATTCAGAGTAGGAGATCTTTAACGAGTACCAGACATAGTAAAGTATATTCAGAGTAGGGGATCTTTAACGAGTACCAGACATAGTAAAGTATATTCAGAGTAGGGATATTTAACGAGTACCAGACATAGTAAAGTATATTCAGAGTAGGGATATTTAACGAGTACCAGACATAGTAAAGTATATTCAGAGTAGGGGATCTTTAATGAGTACCAGACATAGTAAAGTATATTCAGAGTAGGGATATTTAACGAGTACCAGACATAGTAAAGTATATTCAGAGTAGGGGATCTTTAACGAGTACCAGACATAGTAAAGTATATTCAGAGTAGGGATATTTAACGAGTACCAGACATAGTAAAGTATATTCAGAGTAGGAGATCTTTAACGAGTACCAGACATCGTAAAGTGCATTCAGAGTAGGGGATCTTTAACAAGTACCAGACATCGTAAAGTATATTCAGAGTAGGGGATCTTTAATTAGTACCAGACATAGTAAAGTATATTCAGAGTAGGGATATTTAACGAGTACCAGACATAGTAAAGTATATTCAGAGTAGGGGATCTTTAATGAGTACCAGACATAGTAAAGTATATTCAGAGTAGGGATATTTAACGAGTACCAGATATCGTAAAGTATATTCAGAGTAGGAGATCTTTAACGAGTACCAGACATAGTAAAGTATATTCAGAGTAGGGGATCTTTAACGAGTACCAGACATAGTAAAGTATATTCAGAGTAGGGATATTTAACGAGTACCAGACATAGTAAAGTGTATTCAGAGTAGGAGATCTTTAACAAGTACCTTACATCGTAAAGTGTATTCAGAGTAGATCTTTAACGAGTACCTGACATCGTAAAGTGTTTCAGAGTAGCGGATCTTTAACGAGTACTAAACATCGTACAGACTCGGGGCCGATTTGCTCAGATTTTTTTTCATCTTCCGCGTGAATAAAACTAAGGACCCTAATAGGTATTGAACCTCAGATCTAGCAGTCCAGAGGCGAGTACGCTGCCAATGGGGCTACCGTGGAACCTAATACGAAATCTGACTATCATTACTTCATACTTCCCTCATATATTTATTGTATGTTTAGATTAAATCCGATAATTAATATTTCACGCACTTATAATTGCATAAAGCTTATAAAATAATAATAAATACAGTCTTTTTCAGAAAATAAGTCCTCTCCCGAAAATAAGCCCTAGTTAAAATAATACGAAAAATATAATTCGTTAAAAATTATAGCTATATTTCAAGACATAAGATATTGGGATCAATGATTCTACAGGAAATGAATTTAGAGGAAAATAAGAACGTTATTACAAATTTAATAATTTATTACTATGTTCCAGACGAAATTGTAATTGAATAAATTTAAATTTATGTATATAAATAAATATTAAAAAGGAATATTTAAATCTCCTAATCTATTTGAAGCCCTCTCCCGAAAATGAGCCCTATCACGTATTTTGTACCTAAAAAGAAAGTAAGACAGTGTCTTATTTTCGGAAAAAGACGGTAATAGAGATGATAAAAAACTAAATGAAGTAGAATGTTTATAAACTAAACTATCTGTCAGTGAGTCTATTTATATCAAGTTAGGCGATTCATTTGACAGAAAACTTTTTTGAACATTTCATTATCCGTGAAAAGATGAAGAGGGAATCAGAAGAGGATGAGCTTCGTGAGTATTCCATACCCACTCTGGGAATCGATTTACTCACGTGAAAGGTTAATAAATCAGAGCATATCGACCCTCGAAGAGGATGTTAAGCCGTCGGTCCCGAGCCAGTACGATGTCAGTTGCTGGTTAAAGAACTCGACTCTAAATACACTTAAGTAGGCAGAATGACGTACAAGCAACCCCACCAGTCATTGCTCCTGTAATTCATTCTTCTAATAACATTTCAAAAATCACACTTGAGTATAAATAATAAATACTATTAATAATATTCATAAAACCAATAATACTAATTAATAATTAGTACTAGGTCACATGAAGATCCCCCCCCCAATAGTCTTAGGGTACAACATCTTCATACGATCTATCCTGGGTGATGGAAATATTAATTTGGTCCTATATATTGTTTTGCCAGTTAATAACAAGGAAAGAATTCTCTGTTAGCAAGAATACGACAATAGTTTGGGAAGTATCACGATCTATTCTTGTATTCGATACTGAGTCCATGGGTTAAACCTGATCTATTATATATCAAAGGTAGATTATGGTATCTGGCACCAGAGTGGGATTATTACAGCGCAATTAAAATTTCATCTATCTTTAAAGATGGATTAACTCAGGTCAAGTAACAAGATTAAATATATATGTGTACCGTGTTTAATTCACTTGGCTACTTTGAAGGGGGGGGGGGGACTTAGGGTGGGTGTTTCTTGGGGGGGGGGGGATCTTCAGGTGGGTGTTTCTGTGTGTGGGGGACATCCCGTAGTGGTTGGGGGGGGGGGGGGGGGGGGTGGATCTGGATGGGTCTTCAGGTGGGTGTTTCTGTGTGGGGGGGGGATCTTCAGGTGGGTGTTTCTGTGTGGGGGGGACATCCCGTAGGGGTTTTCGGGGGGGGGGGGGTTCATATTTTCCTTGGTATTAATATTCATAACTATATTAATGAAATATTCTTATATACATTTTAATTATTAAATATTACATCAATTATTAATTAATTATTAATTATTAATAATTAATAATTCATGTTTAATTATTAATATTACCCTGAATATATAATTATTTATAAAATAATATATGTACTAATTATTAATATTAATTAACAAGTAAATGCTAATTAATTATACGCCTTAATATTAATAATTATTACTAATAATGCAAAAGTAGTATTAGAAATTAATATTGCTAAGTAATATTAGCAATTCATATTAGATTTAGTAATATTAGTATTAGTACCAATATTTCTGGTTTATCTGGGAGTCCAGCACAATGTGCGTAAATGCATTTCACCTCCTTACAAAAAAAACAACACAATATTAATTAATTAGTATTAATTGATAATAATAATTAATTATGAATTAATAGTTATAAACTAATTAATATTTAGATTATATTTGAGTCAAAGTAAAAACAAATATACAATAAGATTTTCTCAAGGCAAGACAATATACCTCTGCATAAGATTATAACAAAGTCTATAAAATGACTTTAAACTTTATGCAAATTGATAATAAGAAAGTTTCATGCTAGAGAGTTGGCCAAATAGACAAAATGATTTGTATCTGTAATTCAATTATTCTTTTTGAGCAACTATAATCATATTCAATTAATCTAAGTTTCTCAAATTAAATAGTTTTTTTTTTTAAGGAAATAAAAAACTAGTTACTCATTGTTATGAAATTGTTGGAAAGGAAACTTGTAGAAGAAAGTTTTGTCATTGTTCCCTTTGAAAGGATTCATTCTGAATTTACAAAGCTGAAATTCAATTTTGCTTCGATCAACCAACACAGTAATATAATCTTTGTGGCTGTGTTCCATGCATTTGATTATTCAAATATATATATATATATATATTGATATAGTTTCTCGACCACTGAGATTTCAAATTCACATAAGAGGTTATTGAGGATTTTGGTCATACAACATACAACTCCTGATCATCAGCCGACGTTAATATTTCTGTTGGATGGTGTCTGATGATGTATTTATCTTGCTTTACTTATGTCGTTTAATAAATTGTTTTTTAGCCTTGAAAATTACAAACAACTTTTGGCAAAACGTCGGCTGATGATCAGGAGTTGTATGTTGTATGACCAAAATCCTCAATAACCCCTTAAGTAATTTATATATATATATATATATATTATATATTATATTATATATATATATATATATATATATAAACTAAAGTTCATCGGGACTCGGTCAGTTCTTAATGTTCAAATTAAACACTCATTGCCAACGTTTCGGTCTTTATTTAAAACGTTTTTCATAGGCAGAAGTATAAATTTTGAAACAGAAAAACTAATTATTACATTACAAATTATTTTACAAGGAAAAATAGTATGTGGATTTTAACAACAACTACAGTCTGAATGAACACGTGACACTGAACTGTGGAAGTAATATCAACCGTGGAATAGAAACAAAACTAAGATTTATCGGGACTCGGCCGGTTCTTCAGATTCAAATTAAACTCTAAATGCCAATGTTTCGGTTTTTTATTTAAAACCTTTTCCATACGCCTACAAAACAGAGGAAATATAAGAAATAATACAATCATTCAAAAATCAAACATACATGAAAAACACAATTAGTTACAATTAAGAAATTTCTATTGTAATTTCTTAATAATTTCCTAAATTATTAAATTTAATTTTTAAATTTAATTAAAATTTAATTAAAATAAGTTTAATTTAATTTTGAAATGTTTTAAATATTTTTATAAATATTTAATAAATTAAATTATAATTTCTTAATTGTAATTACAATACAAATTTCTAATTGTAACTATTGCACTTTTTCTGAGGTAAAATGGATAAACTAACAAAAGTCTCCACACAAATGAAGTTTTATTCAACGCGTTTCGAACACTTTGTGTTCATCATCAGTAAGACACCAAGGATGTGGTACTGACGGGTTGGTCCAGTGAACACAACTGAGTTGTTCACTCAACTCAGGAGTGTTACCACATCCTTGGTGTCTTCCTGATGATGGACACAAAGTGTTCGAAACGCGTTGAATAAAACTTCATTTGTGTGGAGACTTTTGTTGGTTTATCCATTTTATCTCGGAATGAGTAAATACCACACAATTACGGATTGCACAACTAATGATTGCGCTTTTTATGTATGTTTGATTTTTGAATGATTGTATTATTTCTTATATTTCCTCCGTTTTTGTGGGCCTATGGAAAAGGTTTTAAATAAAAAACCGGAACGTTGGCATTGAGAGTTTAATTTCACCTGAAGAACTGACCGAGTCCGGATAAACTTTAGTTATATATATATATATAAAATGAAAGGTCCGTGTGGACAATAAACACTTTAACACAGAGAAAAGAACACAGAAAGACACTACAAGTAGCAGTTTGCTTCTCAACGCGAGTACTTCGCACTTCTTCCCCATGACGACGGATGTCGAAATATCGAAGTGAGTTCTGTAGTGTATTTCTGTGTTCTTTTCTCTGTGTTAAAGTGTATATATATATATATATATATATATAAACAGATTCAATAATATATCGACCGTTTGATAGAATAGGTGTGTTCTCTAATCGGGGTTCGGTCAATTTTCCAGGATAAAAAATCAAACTCTCGTTGCCAACGTTTCGGTTTTATTTAAAACCTTTTTCAAAGGCCTATGAAAAAGGTTTTAAATAAAACCGAAACGTTTGCAACGAGAGTTTGATTTTTATCCTGGAAAATTGACCGAACCCGATTAGAGAACACACCTTTATATATTATATATATATATATATATAAAGATTTCACATAAACACATGAAATTACAATCAATGATCAAACCACAATAAGAAATGGGAAAACAAGACTAAGATCTTTCAACCGCAACAAGCGGTCTTCGTCAGAGTCAAAAACCCAGCTGCTCCAGTTGGGTTTTTGACTCTGACGAAGACCGCTTGTTACGGTTGAAAGATTTTAGTCTTGTTTTCCGATTTCATATTGTCTTTTGATCATTATATATGCATATATTGATAATATATACATATATGGGGCTTACAGTGACTTATGTATCTGTGAGAGCAATTGTCCATATTTTTTTCATTTAAAAATTTAATTTAAATGGATATATTTTATAATACAGTTACTTTTAAAATATAAGGATACAATAAAACATTTCACATTCATGTCAAAATATGAAAGACTCATTCGAAACCTGCCAATTTAGTGTATACTTATGAATTATACTATAGTATATTATAAATTGTTCTTTTAAAATATTGTTCAAAAAACCATGTAGTAGTAGAGTGATGAGGTGACTGCACAGACTAATAACCTTTCTATTTACTTTTAAAACATTGTTAAAACACTTTGATTCTATACGAAATCTAATGAAAGTTTAACATATTCAAAGCATATGTAGTTAATTATTACGCCGTATACACATATAGCTAAAAGGATTTCTCAGTTAGATAAAAAGCCATTTCTGTTATGTGTATAAGAGTAAGCTGGAGATGGGGGAGATTTTTTTTTTTTTATTTCAGTATAGAATGTTTGTGCATCTAAGTCACGTGCACTATTTGGCAAAATCGGTGGGGGGGCTCAGAGGCAAGGCATGGAGTACCGCTACCACCTCCACCTCCCCCAGTGGATTGATATTCCTGCCCATTCGCAACTTTACATTCATTTCTGTTTGCCTTTAATGAAAACATGAGCATTCCAAGTGTAGGCAAAGGGGTTTGCTGTCATCAGGGGGAGAGAGAGACGGAGAGAGAAGAGAAAGGGGAGAGAGAGAGATAAAGGGGGAGAGGGAGGGATAGAGAGAGAGAGGTAGACAGAAAAGAGGGAGAGGAGAGAGATAGAGAGGGGGAGAGATAGACAGACATAGAGAGAGAGAGAGAGAAGAGAGGGAAGGATAGACAGACAAACAGAGAAAGAAAGAGAGACAGACAGACAGACAGAGAGGGAGAGATAGACAGGAAAACAGAGAGAGAGTGAGTCAGAGAAAGGGGAAGAGAGAGAGGGAGTACAGAGAAGAAGAAAAAGAGAGAGAGAGAACAGAGAGAGGGAGGAAGACAGAGAAGAGAGGAGAGAGAGTAGAGACAGAGAGAGGAGTCAGAGAAAGAGAAGGAGGGATAGAGAGAGAGAAGAGAGAGAGAGAAAAAGAGGGGATGGGAGGGATAGAGAGGAAGAGATAGACAGACAGAGAGAGTGAGAAGACAGAGAGAGAGAGCAGAGAAAGAGGAAGGGGAGAGAGGAGGGATAGAGAGAGAGAGAGAGAGAGAGGAGAGAGGAGAGAGAGAGAGAGAAGGGAGGGAGATAGACAGACAAAGGAGAAAGAGAGAGAGCGAGAAACAGAAGGGAGAGGAAGGAAGAAAGAGAGAGTAGAGAGAAGGGAGAAGGAGAGTCAGGAGAGAGTCAGAGAAAGAGAAAGGGGAGAGGGAGGGATAGAGAGAGAGAGGAAGAGAGAGAGAGGAAGAGAGAGAGAGACATATATAGAGGGAGAGATAGACAGAAAGAGAGGGAGTGAGAAACAGAGAGAGAGCCAGAAAAACAGAAAGGGAGAGAGGGAGAGACAGAAAGAGAGGTAGAGAGAGAGTGAGACAGAGAGGTTGCGAGGGAGGGTGAGAGAGATAGAGGCGGGAGAGAGGGAAACAGAAAGATGGAGAGGTAGGTAAAGGACAGAGACAGAGTGAGAGAAAGAGAGAGATACAGACATGTAAAAAGAGAAAGAGCGACAGAGGCATTCTGAATAAAATATGTAAAAGAAAAAGGAAACAATCCTAATTAATCAACATTTTGAAAAAATTAATTTTTCATAAAATTGCTAAAATTGGCATGAAGTGAATCAATTAAATGAACAAAAACATGGAGTTCAACTATGAACAGTATATAACGTCAACTAGTAATCTTTTACTACGGTTAGGATACTGAATGATTAGTTTTCTCCTAGAGTTATTACAAAATAAGTTTAATAGGCTTATAAACCATTAACTTGCTATTTTTGATCAATTAAAAAGTTAGTTTTGTCATAGTTCAAGTAAACTACGATTACTTCTAGAAGTCGTACATATGCAAGATGAAAGTGAATAGATAAACAGAGAGACAAATAGAGAGAGAGTGAGAAACAGAGAGAGAGTCAGAGAAAGAGAAAGGAGTAGGCAGAGAGAGGTTGCGAGGAAGGGTGGTTGAGATAGAGGAGGGAGATAGGGAAACAGACATATGCGGTGGGAGGAGGACAGAGAAAGAATGAGAGAAAGGACCAAAAAGTTCAGATGTGCCAAAGTTCAAATATCAATAAATCAAATTTGTTTAATCCAATTAGTATGGTACAACCTAAGTTTAGAACTTAATATTGAACGAAGATGGATCAAAAAGAAAAAATGACTTATTGAATTTCTCACATCCTTAACACTATAATCTCGAAATTTGTTTTTGTTGTAATGGCACAATCGTCACGATAATATGTTTACAGTTTTGACTATATAGCGTGTGTTGTTTTTATCTGAGAGGCTAGAAGAGGTAGATACCTGTTTGCCAGCTTAGCCAGTTTTTATCATTGAGAATAATGGAGGAGACAACCGTATTGATTCTTTTTATAAAAAATCGTATTAAAAAAAACTCTTGAAATATTGACAGTGGGATAAGGTGAGGCAACCTGAGAACTAAAAAGAGAGAGAGAGAGAGAGAGAGAGAGAGAGAGAGAGAGAGAGAGAGAGAGAGAGAGAGAGAGAGAGAGAGACAGAGAGAGAAAGAGAGACAGAGAGACAGAGAGGGAAGGATGGACAGACAAACAGAGAAAGAGAGAGAGAGAGAGAGGAGATAGACAGACAAATAGAGAGAGAGAGAGAGAGTGAGGGAGGGAAGGATAGACAGACAAACAGAGAAAGAGAGAGAGAGGGGGGGATAGACAGACAAACAGAGAGAGAGAGAGAGAGAGAGAGAGAGAAGACAGACACACGGAGTGAGAGAAAGAGAAGGAGGGATAGAGAAAGAGAGAGGAGGAGAGATAAAAATAGAGAGAGAGAGAGGAGAGAGAAGAGAGAGAGAGAGAGAGAAACAGACACACGGAGTTAGAGAAAGAGAAGGAGGGATAGAAAAAGAGAGAGGGAGAGATAAAAATAGAGAGAGAGAGAGAGAGAGAGAGAGAGAGAGAGAGAGGGAAGGATAGACAGACAAACAGAGAAAGAGAGAGAGAGGGGGGATAGACAGACAAACAGAGAGAGAGAGAGAGAGAGAGAGAGAGAGAGAGAAACAGACACACGGAGTGAGAGAAAGAGAAGGAGGGATAGAAAAAGAGAGAGGGAGAGATAAAAATAGAGAGAGAGAGAGAGAGAGAGAGAGAGAGAGAGAGAGAGAGAAGTGGTATAAGTTATTTCACAGGTAGTTATTTTTCAAATAACGAAAAATCGCCCAACATAGAAACACGAGTCTCTCATATGAAAAAAACACACGATATAAGGTCAAAACTGTGAACATATGATTATGACGAGTGTACCAACGAAACAAAAACAAATTTTGAGATTATAGTGTTCAGGACGAGTGAAATTCAAAATGTTTTATAACCTTTGTTCACTTTAGACTTCGTATAAAGAACTTAGTTTAACACTCTCCCAGAACTGGGGTTTAAACAAAACTTAAGCCTTAAATGTTTAAAAACTTGAACAAGAAAGCTTACACAATCATAATATTGTCTTCTAAAAGTATATTCAGTCAAAACGTATTTACAAAGAGATTTTTATAAAAGTAAAAAATTGAGGAAGAAATTTTATTTTGATAACAAGTTGGACTTACCCTTACCAAAAGCCATATACTATACAAGTTAATGCAAGACTAAAACTGGAACTCACCTAGAACAAATAAAATTCAATCGTTAAGAGGTCAGTCTATAATGACAGTAAAAATTATAAAACATCTTAAAGTAAGAAAAGATGGAAACAAGGAATCATGAATGAAACAAGGTTACATAACTTTTACTAATTACATACATAAACACACACACGGGAAGGGGGGGGGGGGCGACATTTATCAGTGGCAGGAGTTAAAAAAGAAAATTAGAAAAAAATTAAAATAATAAAAAGCTAAAAAAAAATCTGAAATTTATACCGAAATGAATTTTTAATGTCGTTTTCAACTGTTTTTATGTTTCCTTTCTGTAGTACTGTTTTCAAACGGATTTTCAACTGTAATATTTGAAAAAAAAATAAAATAAATTTAAATTTTAAAACATCAAAAACCAGTTGTTTATTGGGGTTGAAAATTTAGTATATATATTTGCGTAGCCAGTTCATTTAATTTAATAATTTTTTTTATGATTTGCAGTTTTTTAATAGGGTTGAAAATTTAGTATATATATTTGCGTGGCCAGTTAATTTAATTGAACAATTTCTTTATGATTTCAATTATATATTTTTGTTTTGAAATATCTTTTGCTTTCTTTGATGATGACTGCATATGTATACGAGTACTGTAATAATATGTAAATCTGGGATCAATGACAGCAGTCTAGAATTAGATTCTTGACTGTAATTCCATTACAATAAATATTTTCAGGACTCTCAAAAGTTTTAAATATTAACGGATTATCAAATCTTATGACCGCCCAGTTCAGCAAAAATAGTAGAGAGAGACATGCACGAGAGATAGAGATAGAGAGACAGAGATAGAGAGAGGGGGGGAGGGAGAGGGAGATGAGATACAGAGAGAGAGGGAGGGAGAGAGACAGAGAAAGTGAAAGAGAGAGAGTGTGAAGAGAGAAGAGAGGGAGGGAGAGGGAGGATGAGATACAGAGAGTGAGAGGGAGGGAGAGGGAGGATGAGATACAGAGAGAGTGAGAGGGAGAGAGAAGGAGGAAGAGACAGAGAGAGTGAGTGAGACAGGGGGAGGGAGAGAGACAGAGAGAGTGAAAGAGAGAGAGTGAAAGAGAGAGAGGATGTGAAAGAGAGAGAGAGAGAGTGAGACAGACAGACAGGCAGAGAGAGAGTGTGAATGAGAGAGAGAGAGAGTGAGACAGACAGACATTCAGAGAGAGACAGAGAGGGGGGGATGAGATACAGAGAGAGTGAGAGGGAGGGAGAGGGTGGATGAGATACAGAGAGAGTGAGAGGGAGAGAGAGACAGAGAGTGAGTGAGATATGGGGGAGGGAGAGAGACAGAGAGAGTGTGAGATACTGAGAGTGAGAGAGAGACAGAGAGAGAGTGAAAGAGAGAGATAGTGAGAGATACTGAGAGAGTGAGCGACAGACAGAGAGAGAGAGAGAGAGAGGGAGTGAGACAGACAGGTAGAGAGAGAGAGGGAGGGTGGGAGAGGGAGGGTGGCAGTGGGAGGGTGGCAGAGGGAGGGAGGGAGGTAGAGATACAGAGATAGTGAGAGGGAGAGAGACAGAGAGAGTGAGTGAGAGAGGGGGAGGGAGAGAGAGAAAGTGAGATACTGAGAGAGTGAGTGAGAGAGAGACAGAGAGAATGAGAGAGTGTATTTGGGTGGCAGTAAGGTTCAGCTGGAAAGGTAATTTAGTGTGAGACGCCTCACGAGTTTTATTTATGTCAAAGTAAATTACAATTTGCTGAACGACCAAAGCGTAACACAACCTGTACGCTAATTTGCATATAAAATATAACAATATTACAGTATACTGGCAGCAAGTCTTCTCGTAGGCATATAGTATTAAATACATCATCTTCAGCATTTATGGCTTTCTTACTGGTCAAAGCAAACTTCCTTCCGAGTTTCGTCTCTTATGACCGGAGTCGTCGTAATAGTTGCCCAATAGACATTGTGATGTCATGTTAGACAACTTATTTATCTATTATTAGTAGTAGGCAATTCTTTAGGTTGCAGTCGCTGTCCCACAAGGGAAAACACATAGGCTAAACATTGAACCCTTTGTGATACCACACAATCAAGATTGATTGTATATCGGAAGTCCTAAATTTTACTTAACTCAAGTGTATTTAAAGTAGGGATCTTTACTCCCTTGTGGTAGAAGGGAGTCACTGTATGAGAAACAGTACCTTCTCGGGAGGGTGTTTACAGAGAGATCTAAACCCTCGACCTTTACCATTAGGAAAAGTCCATGTACTTGGCTGATATACTTTAAAACTGGTACTCTCTCTGTAACTGAGCCCTGGTCCCAGCAAAACGGGTACACACCCATAAAGGAGGACGACCGAATCCTCATAGATCCAATCGTAATCCTTAAACTGATGTTAATATTAAACATATAATATACCATCTTACCTCGTACACTGCTGCTGTATCTCTCGTTTCAGACCTATCTTCAACGGGTGACACCCGAAACCCGTCCGAGAGCTACAGCAGCAGTGTACGAGGTAAGACGGTATATTATATGTTTAATATTAATAATACTAACCTCTGTGGTAATGACGAAATGCATGAACTTAAACTGATGACTCGAGCAGCAGTCGGCCAGTCATTAGACAGCTATTAAGGCAACTCCAGTAAAACAGAAAAGATCGCATGGAAGATCGAAAAGACTGGCAAGAGAGTAGTGAATGCATAATCTCCTATCTACCGACTAAAATATTATAACAAACATACAACTGTTTGCCCTTTAATTCATACACAGGTTCATAAATTAACAAGAATATTTCTTAAATAGATGAATGATATATAAACTTCAATGCTTTTAATAGTTTTATAAATAAAAAAATATAGCTTAATTGCTACAAAGAGCAAAGTAAAAATTAAAATGAAGATTGCTCCATTTTAGAACATAAAGAAAACATTTGTACAGTGGGTGCATAAGATATACCCAATACATACCTTGTACGTACATACACACACACACACACACGCACACACACACGCACACACACACGCACACACACACACACACACACACACACACACACACACACACACACACACACCACACACACACACACACACACACACACACACACACACACACACACACACACACACACACACACACACACACACACACACACACACACACACACACACACACACACACACACACACACATGGCCTGTAAGAGATCTCCGTTTACTAGTCAATAACCCCTTATACATAATCTTTGAAAAGTTTTTACGCAATATTGACTTTAATGAACTTTAAACATAATCCTATAAATCTAATAATAATTTATATGTTTATTTCTCTCATAATTCTGTTTTGTTTCGTCTTTTATCTCTTATTCTAAAATTGTTAAATATATTATACAGCTATATTGAGTTTATAAGAGATTCTGTATAAGATATACATGTAATATGATAATGGAGCATGTATCAATAAATTCCCTGGTGTTAGGGTGTACTTTCACCAGGAAAACAAAAAAAAAACCACACACACACACACACAGAAGACTTAAATGTCGCCAAAGTGGGATATGCAATGCTGAAATCGCTTTGCGTTAGTAAAAGGTAGAAATTATGGTGTATTTAGGGCAAGATACAAAATTCGTCGTTACTTTTTGATCAAACTTCGTATAAAGGACTTAGTTTAATGCTCTTCCAGAGTTGGGTTTTTACTAGCCGACTTGCACCATACTATGTGCAATCGACCTTTGTTACAATAAACCCATACAATTAAAGAGACCATCTCTCCACTCAAAGATGCTGGCCTTGCCACAGAGTAGTAGTAGTAGTCTATCATTATTTTATTTCATCTTGATAGATCCATTCTTGTCATGTCACTGGCTTATTTCCACTTGAATTCAGCCACCACTATACTTATGTCTGTTACAGATGTTCTTTCCCTTATATCGCTATTTCTCATCCTTTCGCATCCCCTTCAGAAGAACATCTATGGTACTACGTTCCATTTTATTTGTCTATTGCTTTAGTAATTGCCTTTGCCATGCATACCACAGGGAAAAGAGAACACAACATCGCAAAACCTTAGATACGAGTGGGATCACAAAGTAAGGACACTTTTTTAATTTCGAAGTCTCCGTACACTATTAATTTCAAAATTTTTTTTGTTGTGTTGATACTCTCGTCACGATCATACATACACAGTTCTGACTATATAGCAAGTGTCGTTTTTATGTGAGAGGCATAAAGGTTAAACTCGTGTTTGCGTGATTGCCGATTTTTTTTCAATTGAAAAAAAAAATTATCTATGAAATAACTTATACCATTTAGAAACATTTTTTTCGCAGATAACACAAATCTAATAGTCAACATTTCAAGAGTTTTTGAGCATTTGATAAATTTTTTTTTTGCACAAAAATTAAAACGAACTCTCTGGTAAATATTTTCAATAGTAAAACATCGCCGAGCACGCAAACACGCGTCTAACCTCGTTAACTCATCATCGCGTCACCTCTCACGATCATATGTTCACAGTTTTCACTATAGCATGTGTTATTTTTATGTGCGAGGATAGATGAGTTAACGAGGTTAGACTAGTGTTTGCGAGCTCAGCGATTTTTTTTTATGGTGAGATATACAAAATGCGTCGTTACTTATAGATCAGACTTGGTATAAAGGACCATGTTTAATACTCTCCCAGAGTTGGGTTTTTAACAAACTTAAACTTTATCGTCTAATAACTTAAAGAAGAAGGCCTGCATACTATTGTCTTTTAAAAGTATGTTCAATTAAAAAGTGGAACATTTTACTCGTAAGCAAACACGAGTCTAACCTTGCTCGTAAGCAAACACGAGTCTAACCTTGCTCGTAAGCAAACACGAGTCCAACCTTGCTCGTAAGCAAACACGAGTCTAACCTTGCTCGTAAGCAAACACGACTCTAACCTTGCTCGTAAGCAAACACGAGTCTAACCTTGCTCGTAAGCAAACACGAGTCTAACCTTGCTCGTAAGCAAACACGAGTCTAACCTTGCTCGTAAGCAAACACGACTCTAACCTTGCTCGTAAGCAAACACGACTCTAACCTTGCTCGTAAGCAAACACGAGTCTAACCTTGCTCGTAAGCAAACACGAGTCTAACCTTGCTCGTAAGCAAACACGAGTCTAACCTTGCTCGTAAGCAAACACGAGTCTAAACTTGCTCGTAAGCAAACACGAGTCTAACCTTGCTCGTAAGCAAACACGAGTCTAACCTTGCTCGTAAGCAAACACGAGTCTAACCTTTATGCCTCTGATATAAAAGCAACACATGCTATCTAGTCAAAACAGTGAACATATGATTGTGATAAGGGTACCAACAAAACAAAATAGAATGAATTTGAGATTATAGTGTACAAAGAGCGGGAAATACAAAAAG
>JAPFBL010000546.1:10000-130000 GCA_026182355.1 Hermatobates lingyangjiaoensis | reverse complement strand
TTTGTTTACTTTGTTTTGTTTGTCTTTCGTATGTTCTTGTTCGTTTGGTTTTCTTCATTTGTTTGTGTTTTGATGTTTGTTGTTTGTTTCTTTGTGTTTTGTTTTTCCGTGTTATGATCGTTTGTTTGGTTTCATTATTTGTTTACTTCTGTTTTGTTTGTCTTTTCTTTGTTTTTGTTCGTTTTGTTTTCTTCATTTGTTTGTGTTTCGATTGTTTGTTGTTTGTTTCTTTGTGTTTTGTTTCCCATGCTTTGTTTGTTTGTGGTTTATTTGTTTGGGTTTCATTGTTTGTTTACTTCTGTTTTGTTTGTCTTTTCTTTGTTCTTGTTCGTTTGGTTTTCTTCATTTGTTTGTGTTCCGATTGTTTGTCTTTTGTTTGTTTGTGGTTTGTTTGTCCGTGTTTTGCTTGTTTGTGGTTTCCTTGAGTTTTGTTTTTTTGTGTTTTATTTATTTACTCACTTTTGTGTGAGTGTGTGTGTTGTTGTGTGTGTGTGTGTTGTGTGTGTGTGTGTGAGTGTGTGTGTGTGTGTGTGTGTGTGTGTATGTGTGTGTGTGTGTGTGTGTGAGCGTGTGTGTGTGTGTGTGTGCGTGTATGTGTGTCGAAGGTATTACTCGAATAAAAAATTATTCGATTTTTCGTTTGCTGTAAGGAGGTGAATTCACTTAAGCTGATAGTGCTGGGCTCCCAGTTTATAATATTATAAGAAACAATTGTTGTGGCACTAGTAATACTTTCAGTACATGTAAATTAGTTATAAAATAGTTTATTTCAGCCCACAGGAATAGAATTGAGATTCGTTTCTTTGAATGATGTATGAGTTTTATTTCTTTCAGTGTTGTTAGTCATCCATGAGACAATTACCTGATGATTGTGGCTATGTGGCTACTGTAGGCGAGAAGTAGTGAATGCGGGTAAACGGTCAAGGTCATGACCTTACCGTCAACTCGTGTCGCCAGTCATTGACCTTTGCTTCTGAACAACAGTCGTCACCCAATCAAACACAACACCAGTATCAACTAAAAATAATATTGTGTAAAATTAAAATATGTGTTTGAGCCCAAACGGTCGATCGGTGAGAATTATTCACATCAGGGGTTCTCAAAGGGGGGGGGGGGGGGGGATTCACTCTCAGGGGTGAATTGCACACCAGTTTACAGACTGAGAAATGTATTATAGGTTTTCACCTCTTAATTATTAATTACCTAACTTGATCGAATTAATATTTTATATACAATCAATTATTATAATTATTAGCACTTCATTTGTAAGATTCTATCACAAACAAAATCAATGTAAAGATGGAAATTTGTATATACTACCTTGGAAAGAAGAGAGGCTGGTGGGAAATGGCTAGAGGGGTGAATGGGCCAAGGAAGTCTGAGAACCCCTGAGTTATATACTCATTCCAAGGCATTATAAGCCAAATTGAACCAATTGCCTTAATGAACCATGTTCTAGGTATGTATGTGTACAATTAATTTGTGGTGGTATGGGTCGCGTGAAGGTATATATATAGTGTAGATGCACCCTCAAAAAGCTTAGTTTAATATTATAAGAACATTTATCAAAATGTATTAGGCGGTTGAGTTTGAACCACGAATAACTTGTTGTTATTATTAATAACTCACAATCGTAATTCATACAGAATTATTAGTCGTATCATAATCATTGTATAAGAACCTGTGTACCAGGTACTCCCGTGGGTTCACGGGTACTCACGGTTCACGGTTCACGTGGGCTCACGCTGGCCCTCTATTTATTCATGTGGGAAGTGAATAAATCCCAGTACATTGTCCTTCGGATAAGACGTTAAGCTGTCGGTCCCGAGCCTGTACGATGTCAGGTAAGGGCCTGGGTAGCCCAGAGGCTTGTGTGTGCTCCTCTGGGCTGGCATGTCCGGGGGTTCAATACCCACGCTGGCCCTCGATTTATTCATGTAGGAGGTGAATAAATCTGAGTACATTGTCCCTCGGAGAAGACGTTAAGTTGTCGGTCCCGAGCCTGTACGATGTCAGGTAAGGGCCTGGGTAGCCCAGAGGCTTGTGTGTGCTCCTCTGGTCTGGTATGTCGGGGGGTTCAATATCCACGCTGGCCCTCGATTTATTCATGTAGGAGGTGAATAAATCTTAGTACATTGTCCCTCGGACAGGACGTTAAGCTGTCGGTCCCGAGCCTGTACGATGTCAGGTAAGGGCCTGGGTAGCCCAGAGGCTTGTGTGCGCTCCTCTGGACTGGATGTCGGGGGTTCAATACCCACGCTGGTCCTCGATTTATTCATGTAGGAGGTGAATAAATCTGAGTACGTCGTCCCTCGGAGAAGACGTTAAGCTGTCGGTCCCGAGCCTGTACGATGTCAGGTAAGGGCCTGGGTAGCCCAGAGGCTTGTGTGCGCTCCACTGGACTGGCATGTCGGGGGGTTCAATACCCACGCTGGCCCTCTATTTATTCATGTAGGAGGTGAATAAATCTGAGTACGTCGTCCCTCTGAGATAACGTTAAGCTGTCGGTCCCGAGCCTGTACGATGTCAGGTACTTATTAAAGACAAACAGTAAATTTGCTTAGATTTCAGCCGGAAGAAGGTTTAAAGCGATTTGGAAATAACATTTTAATTAATTGTTTGCTTGCTTTTCTTTTTGTCAAAAATTAACTGTGGTTAGTTAATTGTATCTAGTTTGGCAGTAGACGCTCTTGAGCCAGCTCCACGATACGATAACGACCTCCTTCACTAGCCTTCTCTCTATTCTCATTAGCCTGTGCTTCTCTCTCGGCTACACTCTATCCAAGCCACTCCAATCACACTCTCCACACAATGTCACCGCTCTTTCAGCCCAACATAATTAGATTTTTAAATCACCCTTCAAGCCTGCCCCACCCCTGACCTACATGATGTTGTTTCAACACCACACTGACAGCTTAACTTACTCTTCTTGAATTTTGAACTCGTGTATATATATATTTGTAAAATTTGGAAGCAGTCCTTCATTTAAGCATATTTCATTGAACAACTGACCGTATTTCACTGATGTCATTTTCTTCACCAGTTTTTCAAGGTTTCAAGGAACCGAAAGAAGTCGGTTCCCACTTAAATAACATTCTCCAATGTTTGGATGAAGGAAAGAAGAAGGTATTCAGAAACCTTGAAAAACTGGTGAAGAAAATGACATCAGTGAAATACGGTCAGTTGTTCAATGAAATATATATCTATATATAAAAGATTTCACATAAACACGTGAAATAACAATCAATGATCAAACCACAATAAGAAATGGGAAAACAGGACTGTTTTCCTGTTTTCCCATTTCTTATTGTGGTTTGATCATTGATATATATATATATATATATATAACTTTAAATCACACAAAGCACGACACAGAAAAGAGAATACAAAGAAAACTTACAGAATTCAATATTTCGAACTGTTGTTCGTCATCAGGAGAGTAGACTAGTAGAGAGGACGAAGTGAGAGAGATCTCCCCACGTCGAAGAACGGAACGCGAATCATATTATATATATATATATATATATATATTCACTGTTTTGTTATTGAGAGCTAGGTCAAATAAAAGAAAATAAATCCTTTCTAGGCCGACGTTTCGATTATTTGTACATCATCTTCAGGGCTAAAATTAGAGTAAAGACTATAATACATTTATACAAAACAATCTAACCTCACATAGAGAAATAAACACATTTTTTTTAAGGACCAACAGATAAAAAAATAAAAAAAAATGTGTTTATTTCTCTATGTGAGGTGTAGATTGTTTTGGATAAATTATTATAGTTTACTCTAATTTTAGCCCTGAAGATGATGTACAAATACATCGAAACGTCGGCCTAGAAAGGATTTATTTTCTTTTATTTACCTAGCCCTCAATAACAAAACAGTGAATAGAATAGAAGAGGTCAATAACAATTTTTGAGTATATTATATATAATATTGGGTTACTTGCCGTTGCGTCTACAACGTGCTTGGTCTCCATTCTCTTTTTCCTGAAGACGGATTACCCGAAAATTTGAGTCTGTAGTTGTTTTCCCTACTTTGTGTGTTGCTTTTGTTAATCTCGAACTCGTATAATTTTATATATATATATATATGAGAATACGTTGGCAGCAGGTCTTCTCTCAAACATATGTTTTAAAATTTGCAGCAGCTTCTGCACTCACTAACTTTAAGCTGGTGGCCTCGATCCTTCGGGCGATTTTTCTTTCTTCTGGCTGCAGTTGCCACAGCATCTGTCCTAGAGACATCTTCAATATTACACGAGCTTTCGACCATAGGAACATTGGTCATCTTCAGGTAGAGCATGCCTTGTAGTAAACAGCTTAAATGCCAATCAGGTTGACTAATTCGAACCAATCAGAGCGCAGGGTTAAGGCTGCTGCTCTGATTGGACCTCATGCTCGGCTCCAGGCTCCTGCTCGTCGGAATTACATACATGTCCTTGACCTGGAGGTTTATAGAGGGGTTCCTTTCCTTTATGTACAGGGCTTCCAATATTTGTAGCTTCTCCCATTCTGTTCCGCCTGTATGATGGCAGTGCCCTGCACCAGCATCTCCCTCGTCAGCTGAGTGTTGTGTTTTTCCTGTGTATGTTTCTTGGGGGCTCCCGCAGTTAAATGAAGAGTTAGCCTCCTAGAGAGCTTAGTCGCAGTCATCCCAATGTACTTGGAAGGCAGGCTTTCACATTCACCTGTGGTGCAAGTATACTCGTACACTAGGTGACTGCGCTGAAGCTCCGGGTATTCTTCTGAGGATTGTTTTTCAGCAGTAAGTTACTTGTTCTCTTGTTCTTGTAGTAAATTATGACTAATCCGGCGCTTTCATCCTTGGGTGTTACGTAGGTGTGAACAATCTTTTGAATCGCCTTTTCGTCTTGCCTATATTCAGTGTTCATGTAGGCTTGGTAGTATAATTTTATAGTTTCCTTACTGGGGGTAATGTTATTGTCATTCTTGCTGTACCATTTATCCATCTCGTACTTAATAGACTGTTGGACTTGCTTGTTGGAATATCCGTTGTTGATTAGAATTGAGTCACCCTTTCAACTCTTCATTTACTGCTCCCCAATCACTACTATGCGTTAGTGCTCTTCTGACGTAGGCAGAGATAGTGGAGGCTTATACCTCTCGGGACATTCACTAAGGCCATTGAGGCAAAGCCCAGGGTTGGTGACCTTAGTGTAGACCTTTGTTGAGAACTCCTCTTTTACTTGGTTAACAAGGACGTCTAAGAATGGAAGCTGGCCGTCTGCACCGTGCTCGACGGTGAAATTTAATGCAGACGATTCTTCAAAGGCTTTTTTTAAGGGCCGCAACTTCCTCTTCTTCTTTAGTTAAGATAAAGATGTCATCGATATATCTGGCATATATGGTCGGTTTTTTCTGTTTAGAGAATACTTCCCTCTCTATGCATCCCATGAAGAAGTTGGCAAATAGTACCCCTAAGGGCGACCCCATGGCAACTCCATCAATCTGCTGGTACATAGTGCCATCAGGTGAGAGAAAAGGGGCTTCTTTAGTGCAGATCTCCAGCAGAGTTTTCAGGGCTGCTTTTGGTATATCACATTTTGGTTGTTCGTTCTCAGGATAAACTTCTTTCAGGATGTACTGGATGGTCCTGTCAACGGGCACATTTGTAAAAATGACTCCACGTCCAGTGAGGAGATTATGCTTTGGAGTTAGTGCCTTTCAGAAGGTCTAGGAAGTTTGCAGATGATGAAAGGCTAAATTCCTTAGGGACGTAGGGAACGCAATTCATTAATGCCTTTGCGAGACGGTAGGTTGGAGTTGGTCTGGTGATGATAGGGCGAGTGGAAAACCATACAGTATTGGATTGGGATACTGTTTGGAAATGCAAGTCACACAAGCCTGGTTTTCCACTACGCCCTATCATCAGCCAGATACCAACTCCAACCTACCGTCTCGCAAAGCGCATTAATGAATTGCTGTCTCCTACGTCCCTAAGGAATTTAGCCTTTCATCATCTGCAAACTTCCTAGACCTTCTGAAAGGCACTAACTCCAAAGGCATAATCTCCTCACTGGACGTGGAGTCACTTTTTACAAATGTGCCCGTTGACAGGACCATCCAGTACATCCTGAAAGAAGTTTATCCTGAGAACGAACAACCAAAATGTGATATACCAAAAGCAGCCCTGAAAACTCTGCTGGAGATCTGCACTAAAGAAGCCCCTTTTCTCTCACCTGAGGCACTATGTACAGCAGATTGATGGAGTTGCCATGGGGTCGCCCTTAGGGGTACTATTTGCCAACTTCTTCATGGGATGCATAGAGAGGGAAGTATTCTCTAAACAGAAAAAACCGACCATATATGCCAGATATATCGATGACATCTTTATCTTAACTAAAGAAGAAGAGGAAGTTGCGGCCCTTAAAAAAGCCTTTGAAGAATCGTCTGCATTAAATTTCACCGTCGAGCACGGTGCAGACGGCCAGCTTCCATTCTTAGACGTCCTTGTTAACCAAGTAAAAGAGGAGTTCTCAACAAAGGTTACACTAAGGTCACCAACCCTGGGCTTTGCCTCAATGGCCTTATGAATGTCCCGAGAGGTATAAGCGCTCCACTATCTCTCCTACGTCAGAAGAGCACTAACGCATAGTAGTGATTGGGGAGCAGTAAATGAAGAGTTGGAAAGGGTGACTCAAGTTCTAATCAACAACGGTATTCCAACAAGCAAGTCCAACAGTCTATTAAGTACGAGATGGATAAATGGTACAGCAAGAATGACAATAACATTACCCCCAGAAGGAAACTATAAAATTAACTACCAAGCCTACATGAACACTGAATATAGGCAAGACGAAAAGGCGATTCAAAAGATTGTTCACACCTACGTAACACCCAAGGATGAAAGCAGCCGGATTAGTCTGATAATTTACTACAAGAACAAGAGAACAAGTAACTTACTGCTGAAAAACAATCCTCAGAAGAATACCCCGGAGCTTCAGCGCAGTCACCTAGTGTACGAGTATACTTGCACCACAGGTGAATGTGAAAGCCTGCCTTCCAAGTACATTGGGATGACTGCGACTAAGCTCTCTAGGAGGCTAACTCTTCATTTAACTGCGGGAGCCCCCAAGAAACATACACAGGAAAAACACAACACTCAGCTGACGAGGGAGATGCTGGTGCAGGGCACTGCCATCATACAGGCGGAACAGAATGCGGAGAAGCTACAAATATTGGAAGCCCTGTACATAAAGGAAAGGAACCCCTCTATAAACCTCCAGGTCAAGGACATGTAGTAATTCCGACGAGCAGGAGCCCTGGAGCCGAGCATGAGGTCCAATCAGAGCAGCAGCCTTAACCCTGCGCTCTGATTGGTTCGAATTAGTCAACCTGATTGGCATTTAAGCTGTTTACTACAAGGCATGCCTTGAAGATGACCAATGTTTTTTGGTCAAAATTTTGTAATTTGAAATGTCTCTAGGGTGGGTGGCAACTACCAGAAAGGGAAAATTGCCCGAAGGGATCGAGGCCAAGGCTTAAAGGTTATTGAGGCCAGAAATTTTGTTTGGAAAATTTTAACAAATTTTATTTATATATTTATATATTATATATATATAAATAAAGATTATATTTATAGTAGGTGTTAATTGGTAAAACAATTGTTGTAAGCCCTGCAGATGACATAAATTATATGTTGAAAACGTCGGGTAAAAGGACTAGTTTAAAATTTATTAGACCCAAACCCTCAAAAAAAGTACAATCATATATATATATATATATCCAGGGCATGTTAATAATTCACAATCATTGAAAAGAATAGATGAAGAAACATCTAATGAAATTAATGAAAATATACGAAGAAGAAGAGTTAGGATTTTGAAAGATATTTCATTGTTGGACTGTCCTGACTCGCACCTTTAAAGTGTAGGCAAGAATTTCGCTGAGTCCTGTACAAAGTTGATACTGATTGAAGGAGAGCTAACTTGTGCCTGTCACTCACACACACACAAACCCATGAGTCAGTCTTTTTTAGGTTATTTACGATGCTTTCAAACACTTTCACAGGACTTTATTATAACTTTAGTATCATTGAAACTATACTTGGCCTAATAATTTACACTCTATCCAAAAAAAGAAGTAATATACACTTTGTCAATGAAGTATAAAAGAATAGAAAACGATAGAACTAAATCCTTTGTGGGCTTTAATTTGTGTCATCAGAACAGCAAAGGGATGCTCTCTGATGACACGAAGTGAAAGGCCTCAGAGTATTTATGGCTATTGTTTTCATTTTCTGTTGTGGTTTTTATAGTTCATTCTTGCATCATGTGTTTATTTAATTCTTCTACATGTTTAATTTTTATCAATAATTAACTAGACTAGTCGAAGGTTTTGGTCCGGTTAACATTGTTGTTCTTTTAAATTAATGTAAATTTCATTTTCTTAGTTAAAAAATTCTTACTTCTGTAAAGTAATATTGTTTTATGTATCTCTGAAATATTTTGCTTGTAATATTCATAAGTTTAACAATCCATTTTCATATTGTGTATATGTTTGATGTTGATATGTGATTTCTTATTAATCCTTTGTTTGTAGGCCTATGAAAAAGGGTTTTAAATAAAACCGAAACGTTGGCAACGGAGTTTGATTTTTTATCCTCGAAATTGACCGAACCCCGATTAGCATACCTATTCTATCTTTCGGTAGATATATTATTGAATCTGTTTATATATATATAATAATATATATTTATATATATATATATATATATATATATATATATATAGTTTCCAAATTCAAGAAGAGTAACCACACAGAGTAAGGAAACACACTTACTGACTCAAATTTTCGGGTAATCCGTCTTCCTTTCTTTTTTTTCTTCTGAAGACGGATTACCCAAAAATTTGAGTCTGTCAGTGTGTTTTCTTAATTTTTTTTCTGTGTCGTGTTTTGTTTAATTTAAACTTTCTAATTTATATATATATAAACCTGGAAAATTGACCGAATCGCGATTACATTATACACCTATATATATATATATGTTTTGTTGAATGACCTTTGTACTGTGGCATGAATAAATTTCATTGTCCATCTTTCAAGTATTCTCACCTTTGTTTTAAGTATTTCTGGTACTAAATATATTAGTTCTCCAAATGCTAGTATATTTAGTACCAGAAATATTTAAGACAAAGGTGAGAAAACTTTAATGATGAACAAGGAAATTTATTCATCCCACAGCACAAAGGTGGTTCAATAAAACATGTATAAAAGAATGATTGCCCCCCAAATTTACAAATATATATATATAAATGATCAAACCACAATAAGAAATGGGAAAGCAAGACTAAGATCTTTCAACCGTAACAAGCGGTCTTCGTCAGAGTCAAAAACCCAACTGAGGTTGAGTAATGAGGTTGAGTAATTAGTTAAGTAATGAGGTTGAGTATTTAACTGAGTCAGTTGGGTTTTTGACTCTGACGAAGACCGCATGTTACGGTTGAAAGATCTTAGTCTTGTTTTCCCATTTCTTATTGTGGTTTGATCATTGATTGTTATTTCACGTGTTTATGTGAAACCTTTTTTATATATTTATATATATATAAAAAAAGGTTTATATATATTATATATTATATAATATATTATATTATATATATATATTATTAATAAATGACACAATCAATGTTATTGAAATACTTAACGTTAAAGTGACTTAACAATGTAATATTTTTTTTTAATATCATTTATTCGGACGGAGGAATATATGAGAGGCAAAATATATATTGGTTTTTGATTTTGCTGATCTGTAAAACAGTCGAGAGAGTGCCTGCAGTCCCATCATTAAACTGAATCGACCCCGAAATCAAATTAAACTAATATTGTTTGGCAAATAACAGATTTTACATTTTCCAGTTGCTAGCAAACAGGAATTTCGTTTTACTGAAGAGAGAGAGAGAGGAGAGAGAGAGCGATGGTGTGAGGGGGGGTGGGGGGGGGTGATGGGGGGATTATTGAAGGATTCCAATTAGAAATAAAAATTTCAAATATACATTTTGATTTTATTATTAATGTTCAATATACGTAATGGACTTTATTAGTTGTTTGTGATTCATTACGCGCTATATGTCGTAGTTAGTTGCAGTTAGTAGCTAAATAGGGATTTAATTGACGCAGTGAGCAACATAAATAACTACTCTTAGAAGAATTTATCTCAAATGGTAGCTAAACGGGAATTTTTATTCGCATTTAAGAGCACTTTTACTTTATCTAAATAAAAGTAAATAAAAATTCTGATTATTTATATATAAATAAGATGATTATTACAATTATATCTAAATAATAATGGTTCATTTATCTAAGAGCAGTATAAATGACTGCTCCTAGAATATTGGATTACAATGGTAGATAAATGCAATGCAATAGATGGATTATGTGCAGTAATAAAAGCTTTTAGAATATTGGATTACAATGGTAGATTAAATGCAATGCAATAGATGGAAGTATAAGACACTATAGATATTGGATTACAATGGTGATAATGCTCAATAGATGGATGAGCAGTATAAATGAGCTCCTAGTATATTGGATTACAATGGTAATAAATGCAATGCAATAGATAGGAGTGAGCAGTATAAATGACTGCTCTAGAATATTGGATTACAATGGTAGATAAGCAATGCAATAGATGGAGTGAGCAGTATAAATGACTGCCCTAGAATATTGGATTACAATGGTAGATAAATGCAATGCAATAGATGAGAGTGAGCAGTCTTAAATGATGCTCCTAGAAGTATGGATTACTGGTAGATAAATGCAATGCAATAGATGGAGTGAGCAGATAAATGACTGCTCCTAGAATTATTAATGGTAGATAAATGCAAGCAATAGATGGAGTGAGCAGTATAAATGACTGCTCTAGAATATGATTACAATGGTAGTAAATGCAATCAATAGATGGAGTGATGGATTGAGCAGTATAAATGACTGCTCCTAGAATATTGGATTACAATGGTAGATAAATGCAATGCAATAGATGGAGTGAGCAGTATAAATGACTGCTCCTAGAATATTGGATTACAATGGTAGATAAATGCAATGCAATAGATGGAGTGAGCAGTATAAATGACTGCTCTAGAATATTGGATTACAATGGTAGATAAATGCAATGCAATAGCTGGAGTGCGCAGTATAAATGACTGCTCTAGATATTGGATTACATATGGTAGATAAATGCAATGCATAGATGGAGTGAGCAGTATAAATGACTGCTCCTAGAATATTGGATTACAATGGTAGATAAATGCAATGCAATGATGGAGTGAGCAGTATAATGACTGCTAGATATTGATTACAATGGTAGATAACTGCAATGCAATAATGGAGTGGCAGTATAATGATGCTCCTAGTATTGGATTACAATGCGGTAGATAAATGCAATGCAATGCAAACTATATTCCTGGTTACTGTTATAATAAGATGAGTATAAAATAACTTTCCAGTAAAAAACATGCTCCCTCCCCAATATATATATATATATATATATATATTATATATAAATATATATATATGATGAAACCGCAATAAGAAATGGGAAAACAAGACTATGATCTTTCAACCGTAACAAGCGGTCTTCGTCAGAGTCAAAATCCCAACTGGGTTTCCCATTTCTTATTGTGGTTTGATCATTGATTGTTATTTCACGTGTTTATAAAAAATCTTTTTATATATAATATATATCAATGATCAAACCACAATAAGAAATGGGAAAACAAGACTAAGATCTTTCAACCATAACAAGCGGTCTTCGTCAGAGTCAAAAACCCAACTAATGTTTGATCATTGATTGTTATTTCACGTGTTTATGTGAAAGCTTTTTATATAATATATATATATATATATATATAATATATATCTCATAATTTGACTTTCGTCCCGCCGTCAATTCACTTCTTCTCCTGAGGAAGGTCGAAATATTGAAAAGTGAGTCATTGTTATGTTTCTGTCTACGTGTCATAGTTTATTTTAAGTGTAAATCATAATTTGCAGATATCAAATCTTATATAACAACAAAATACTTAAAACAGCATAATCATTTATTAATGCTTCTTCTTTTAACATATATAATCCTATTACATCCAATAAATATTTATAATACATATAAAATATTTTTTTCAAGAATAAATAAAATGAAAAAAAAAAGGATGTAATAAATTTCGCAATTATTATTAAATTCCTGGCAGCTTATCTCACTTGGAGCATAATCAACTTCCTTCTGAATTATAGTTCAAAATTAAGGCTATAAATTTCTAATGCGGAGTTAATTATCTTTTTTAATGCCGCTATATATTCTTACCCGCTGATATTATTTTTTTTTTAATGCTTTCGTGCAATAAATGATTTTGCAAGTACATGAATATTAATATGGTCTTCATGTTTCTCTGACGTTTAGATGAATATATTTCCTTTTTCTTCTAGGTGGAATATACTTTCGATTATTGAATTATTCATTTTTTGCTTAAAAAAATTTATATATATGAATTTTTTTGTGAAGTAGGAAAACTGTATTAGGTTTTTTTTTGTTACTATCTTCAATAAGAAATACATAAACTACTAGACCAAGGGTCTTCAACCGGTGGGTCACGACTCCCTTGGGGGTCGCGAAAGGGTTACACGTGGGTCCATTTGGGGGATCGCGACTCCCTTGGTAGTTGCGAAAGGGTTCCAGTGGGTCGCAACTCCATTTGAGGGGTCGTGAAAGGCTAAACGGGGGTCGCAACTCCATTTGGGGGGTCACGACTCCCTTGGGGGTCGCGAAAGTGTTACACGTGGGTCGCAACTCCATTAATCAACTCCTATGATTAATCGAAAAAAAGATTAGGATTATATATTATGATTATATATTAAAAAGGATCTAAGTTCGATTAATCATAGAAGTGATATTACTAATTTAAGTAATATTTATTCTGGAGTGTTGTGCTGAGGTTTAGTGAAATTTGACTTATTTAGTTCCCTTGAGTGAACAGTGTTGAGGTTATTTGTAATGTTATCTTATTAGTCTAGTCGAAGGTTTTGTCCGGTTAACATTGTTGTTCCTTTAAATAATGTAAATTTCATTTTCTTAGTTCAAAAATTCTTACTTCTGTAAGTAATATTGTTTTATGTATCTCTGAAATATTTCTGCTTGTAATATTCATTAAATTGTAACAATCATTTTCATATTGTGTATATGTTTGATGTTGATATGTGATTTCTTATTATCTTGGTTTGTAGGCCTATGAAAAAGGTTTTTAAATAAAACCAAAACGTTGGCAACGAGAGTTTGATTTTTTATCCTGGAGAATTGACCGAAGCCCGATTAGAGAACACACCTATTCTATCAAACGGTCGATATATTATTGAATCTGTTATATATATATATATATTATATATATATATATATATATATATATATAAAACCACAATAAGAAAATGGGAAGACAAGACTAAGATCTTTCAACCGTATATATATATAGTTTTCTTGAACACCTAAGACATTTAAAAACTTTCCTACATCTTCAAATCCATCTCAACCAGACATAAACTCGCAAGCCAGTGCATGCAAAGAGATAATTTTAATGGTTCAAGTTTAAATAGGGCAATGTGGTTATTTGCAAGATACTTTAGCGTGGGTGATGGGATGGGAGGGGGTGAGAGGAGTTAGCCAACATCTATACATTTACTTGCAAAACAAGGGGAAATTCCAAAACACATATCTAATTTCGTTTCTTTTTCTAAAATCTTCTCCTAAAACTGTCTTTCAATCTAAAACTTAAAACTTTGTTTTAAATGTTACAATTGAACTAAAATACGTTCATCCTAGATTATAGAAATTTATTTTCTAATGCTAAAACCCTATGGTTTATTATAGCTTTGTAAAACAATATCCCATTTGCCCTCATGATAGAAAATTTACCTTATAATTAGTTTAAATTATGTATAAAAATTACAATATTAACAGAAATATTGACCTAAATTCGACATGTTTGGTCTTTATTACCGAAATGTAAATTATTAAAATATGCAAATTAACCACAATCTTGATATAAGGATATGTTCGTGATGGCAATAAATAAATCTATTTATTTATTAAATTTTATTCCAAGTTTGTCCAATCGTTCAATAAATACACTGAGAAAAAATAAATTTCGGTAACCTTAAGGAGAAAACCACCCCAAAAAAAACCAACTTAAAATAACCTAATAAGTACGTTTTTTTTTCATTTTTACAATAAAACGTCGTTTTTGAAATACAGTTACTAAAGAAAGGTAATTTTTTTTTTATTTTCAATTATGAAGTAAATATCTGTTTGGTTGTATATGTGGGCGACTATTAGCTGATAAACCAATATAGCATACTTGAAGCTCTGACATATCAAAGTGAATACCCTTAATGAAGCATAAAGCAGAATGGACTGAGGGAGACCATGACTGCTTTTGTTGTTGTCCATGTCTGCAGCGGCCCTCCTCTCCTGTCTACTGTCCTACCATGCTTATTCAATCATCCTATATATCCCGTAACATTAAAGGGTTCCATCAATATTTGTCTCATATATATATTATATATATATATATATATATATATATATATATATATATATTAATCAGGATTCGGTCCATTTCTAGGCTCAAAACTCAACTCAAAATATTGCTGCAGACGTTTCACTTTTATTTTACAACTCTTTTCATAGGCACAAGTAAGAATTTTAAAATTTACATTAGTTTCTCATTCAATAATTTCTGACTTTTGCAAATGAAAAATGTATTGAATAACAGTGCTCCTAGATCTAAACAGAACTAACACCATCAATATCTAAGAAAATCTCTCTCTTCTCTCTCGCTCTCTCTCTCTCCTCTCACACTCTCTCTCTCTCCTCTCACACTCTCTCTCTCACTCTCTCCCCATTCACTCACACTCTATTTTTCTCCTATTCTCCCTCTTTCCTCCCTCCATCCCTCCTCTGCCCTCCCTCCATTTCTCCCTGTTCCTCTCCCCCTGGCTCTCTCTTTTCCCCTCCCTCTCTCCCTCACACTCTCTATTCTTCCTTCCTCTCTCTCTCCTCCCTCCATCAAACTCTCATCCTCTCTACCTCTCTCTTTCCTTCCTTCCTCACTCCCTGTCTTTCCTCCCTCAACCCTCTCTTTCAATCATCCCTCACTCTCTCTCCTCCCTTACTTTCTGTTTGTTTTCTCTCTCCATCACCTCTCTCTCTTCCCCCCCCCCTCAATCACTCACTCTCTCTTCTCTCCCTCCAACCCACTCTCTCAGGCATCCCTCACTATCTCTCCTCTCCCACTTTCTGTTTGTTTTCTTTCTCCGTCACCTCTCTCTGTTTCCCCCCTCAATCACTGACTCTCTCTTTTCTCCCTCCAACCCTCTCTCTCAGTTATCGCTCCTTCACTCTCTCTCTTCACTCACTTTCTGTTTGTTTTCTCTCTCCGTCACCTCTCTCTCTTTCCCCTCTCAATCACTGACTCTTTCTTTCTTCCCTTCAACCCTCTCTCTCAGGTATCCCTCACTCTCTGTTCGTTTTCTATCTGCCTCACCTCTCATTCTTTCCCCCACCCTCACTCTTTCTCTCTTTCCTCCCTCACTCATACTCTCTCAGGCATCCCTCTCTCTCTCCTCCCTCACTCTCTGTTCGTTTTCTATCTGCCTCACCTCCCATTCTTTCCCCCTCCCTCACTCATTCTCTCTTTCTTCCCTCACTCACACTCTCTCAGGCATTCCTCACTCTCTCTCTCCCCTCCCTCACTTTCTGATTGTTTTCTCTCTCTGCGTCACCTCTCTCTCTCTTTCCCCCCTCAATCACTCACTCTCTCTTTCCTCCCTCCAACCCTCTCTCTCAGACATCCCTCACTCACTCTCTCTTTCCTCCCTCACTCATACTCTCTCAGGCATCCCTCACTCTCTCTCTCTCTCTCTCTCTCTCTCTCCTCCCTCACTCTCTGTTCGTTTTCTATCTGCCTCACCTCCCATTCTTTCCCCCTCCCTCACTCATTCTCTCTTTCTTCCCTCACTCACACTCTCTCAGGCATTCCTCACTCTCTCTCTCCCCTCCCTCACTTTCTGATTGTTTTCTCTCTGCGTCACCTCTCTCTCTCTTTCCCCCCTCAATCACTCAGTCTCTCTTTTCTCCCTCTAACCCTCTCTCTCAGGCATCCCTCACTCTCTCTCTCTCTCTCTCTCCTCCCTCACTTTCTGTTTGTTTTCTCTCTCCGCTGCCTCTCTCTCTTTCCCCCTCCTCACTCATTCTCTCTTTCTTCCCTCACTCACACTCTCTCAGGCATTCCTCACTCTCTCTCTCCCCTCCCTCACTTTCTGATTGTTTTCTCTCTGCCTCACCTCTCATTCTTTCCCCCACCCTCACTCTTTCTCTCTTTCCTCCCTCACTCATACTCTCTCAGGCATCCCTCACTCTCTCTCTCTCTCTCCTCCCTCACTCTCTGTTCGTTTTCTATCTGCCTCACCTCCCATTCTTTCCCCCTCCCTCACTCATTCTCTCTTTCTTCCCTCACACACTCTCTCTCTATGGCATTCCTCACTCTCTCTCTCCCCTCCCTCACTTTTTGATTGTTTTCTCTCTCTGTCGCCTCTCTCTCTTTCCTCCCTCCATCCCTCACCCTCACTCTCTCTCTCTCTCTCTCTCCCCTCCCTCACTTTCTGTTTGTTTCCTCTCTCCGCTGCCTCTCTCTCTTTCCCCCTCCTCACTCACACTCTCTCAGGCATCCCTCACACTCTCTCTCTCCTCCCTCACTTTTTGATTGTTTTCTCTCTCTGTCACCTCTCTCTCTTTCCTCCCTCCATCCCTCACTCTCTCTCTCTCTCTCTCCCCTCCCTCACTTTCTGTTTGTTTCCTCTCTCCGCTGCCTCTCTCTCTTTCCCCCTCCTCACTCACACTCTCTCAGGCATCCCTCACACTCTCTCCCCTCCCTCACTTTTTGATTGTTTTCTCTCTCTGTCACCTCTCTCTCTTTCCTCTCTCCATCCCTCACTCTCTCAGGCATCCCTCACTCTCTCTCTCCTCCCTCACTTTCTGTTTGTTTCCTCTCTCCGCTGCCTCTCTCTCTTTCCCCCTCCTCACTCACACTCTCTCTTTTCTTCTTCTCTCTCACTCTCACACTCCCTCTCTGACACACTCTCTTTCCTCTCTCCCTTAATCTATTAGCGAAGGACATCATGTATTTCTTTTCGTGAGTTATACTCAGAGGTTTGGGCGGGGCAATCAGCACCAAACTCAGGAATGATTAATTAACACTAATGTCAACTGATCTCAAACAAGAAAAAAAACCACCTTTAATTAAATACATACAGTTCGTCAACATTTGAAAAGTTGATTTAATATTCTGTTTGTTAATTTCTCTAACCCTACTACAATACACTAGTGAAGGCTATCTGGCACAAGCTTCTTTCAACAACACTGCAATGTAAACACAAGCGCTGGAAATCTTTTGTTGTATTATCAACTAACCCACTTGGTGGAATAGTTTGCAGCAGGCTGCAAGAAGCAAATAGAATCAAGTCTTATTTAAGTTGAGCCAACTTCACTCCCTCCTTTACTTATACACAGTTCAAGAGTTGATTTAACCTAAATGCTAGGGTTTGCTTTAAAACTGTTTTAAAATCTCAACGGTAAGTAAACTCGCCTGTGTAACACATGTTCTATTTAAATACGGCATGTTTAACAAAACAAAAACTGATTGGATCACACTCAACTTTAATATAAGTAAACTAATTATCAAACTCATGGATAAGCAAAATTACTATAACTTAAGTATACTAATCTAAATATATATATTATATATATATATATATATATATAAAAGATTTCACATACACACGTGAACTAACAATCAATGATCAAACCACAATATGAAATAAAATGTTCAAATGTTAAGTTTTTGACTCTGACGAAGACCGCTTATTACGGTTGAAACCTCTTAGTCTTGTTTTCCCATTTCTTATCGTGGTTTGATCATTGATTGTTATTTCACGTGTTTATGTGAAATCCTTTTATTTATATATGTATTTGTTTTTATGTACATATATATTTGTATATATATGTATATATACAAAATTTCACATAAACACGTGAAATAACAATCAATGATCATACTCAGTTGGGGTTTTGACACTGCCGAAGACCGCTTCTTACGGTTGAAAGATCTTAGTCTTCCCCCCCCCCCCCCCCCCCCCAATTCACATTATCATATATATATATATATATATATATATATATAGTATAAAATAAACTGTGACACATAGACTAAAACATAACAAAGACTCACTTTTCAGTCTATGTGCCACAGTTTAGTTTAAGTGTAATCTGTCCTGCCGGACCGTTTTTCGTTTATCATGGTATATATTTATTTAGTTCAATATACATAAAAAAAAATGGTTGGAGACTCCTACCGTCTCTGTACCAGTGCGCTTAGTTGCCCTTCTTTATCTCTCCTGAAGACGGTTCAACCGAAAATTAGAGACTGTAACTTTTTGTTTTTAATTTCTCTATGTTTCATTATGTACATTGAACTGTATTTGTCCATTTCGGATCGTTTTTTCATCGAAAAAGTATATATATATATATATATATATATATATATATATATATATATATATATATATATATATATATATATATATATATATATATATATGATCAAAACACAATAAGAAAATGAGAAAACAAGACTAAGATCTTTCAATCGTAACTAGCGGTTTTTAATAACATTATGAAGGCTTTTACAACATTTGATATTTGTTCAATATTTTTTTCACAACTCTGTCTGAGTGTAGGTGAGTGGGTAGGTAGGTGGATGTCAAAATATCCATATTCAAATCAAACACTCCTATGCCAACGTTTCGGTTTTTATTTAAAGCTTTTACTTTTCACAGGCAAAAGAATGAATTCATTGAGTATGAATAACTTAAACCTTTTATATAACTCGAAAATAACAATGTAAAAGTTTCTAGTTTTTTTCCTACTGAATGAAATTTTACTTCTGCCAGTGAAAATGGTTTTTAAAATAAAAAGTTCTACCACCTCTACAATGATGCTACACTTTAAGGGTAATACTACAATATATAATATAATAAATATAACAACTATAATACTTTTCTTTCTAAACTAAACATAATTGTGTATCATATATCAGATAAACATGTTATACATCACTATATATAATATATATCATGTATTATATGATATATATAATCGCTCTCTCTCGCTATCTTTCTCGATCTCTTTCTCTCTCTCTCTCTCTTTCTCACTCTCTCCCTCTCTCGCTCTCTTTCACACTCTTTCTCTCTCTCTCTCGCTCGCTCTCTTTCTCTCTCTCGCTCTCTCTCTCGCTCTCTTTCTCTCTCTCTCTCGCTCTCTTTCTCTCTCTAGCTCGCTCTCTTTCTCTCTTTCTCTCTCTCTCACTCTCTTTCTCTCTCCCTCTCACTCTCTCGCTCACTTTTTCTCTCTCTCGCTCTCTTTTTCTCTCTCTCGCTCTTTTTCTCTCTCTCGCTCTCTTTCTCTCTCTCTCGCTCTCTTTCTCTCTCTCTCACTCTCTCTCTCGCTCTCTTTCTCTCTCTCTCTCTCTTTCTCTCTCGCATCTCTTTTCTCTCTCTCGACTCTCTTTCTCTCTCCTCTCGCTCTCTTCTCTCTTTTCTCTCTCTCTCGCTCTATTTCTCTCTCTTCGCTCTCTTTCTCTCTCTCCGCTCTCTTTCTCTTCTCCATATCTTTCTCTCTCTCACCCTCTCTCGCTCTCTCTCTCTCTCTCTCTTTCTTTCTCTCGCTCTCTTTCTCTCTCTCTAACTCTCTCTCTCGCTCTCTTTCTCTTTCTCTCTCTCTCTCGCTCTACTCTCTCTTTCGCACTCTTTCTCTCTCTCTCTCTCTTTCTCTTTCCTATCTTCTCTCTCTCACTCTCTCGCTCTCTCTTCTCTCTCTTTCTTTCTCTCTCTCTTCTCTCTCTCTAACTCTCTCTCTCGCTCTCTTTCTCTTTCTCTCTCTCTCTCACTCTCTCTCGCACTCTTTCTCTTTCTCTCGCTCTCTCTCTCTCTCTCGCTCTCTTTCTCTCTCTCTCTCTCTCTCTCTTCTTCTTCTCTCGCACTCTTTCTCTTTCTCTCGCTCTCTCTCTCTCTCGCTCTCTTTTTCTCTTTCTCTCTCTCTTGCTCTATTTCTCTCTCCTCTCTCTCTCTTTCTTTCTCTCGCTCTCTCACTCTCTCTCTCACTCTCTCTCTCGCTCTCTTTCTCTCTCTCTCACTCTCTTTCTCTCTCCCTCTCACTCTCTCGCTCACTTTTTCTCTCTCTCGCTCTCTTTTTCTCTCTCTCGCTCTCTTTCTCTCTCTCTCACTCTCTTTCTCTCTCTCACTCTCTTTTTCTCTCTCTCGCTCTCTTTCTCTCTCTCTCGCTCTATTTCTCTCTTTCTCTCTCTCTCGCTCTATTTCTCTCTTTCGCTCTCTTTCTCTCTCTCCTCTCTCTTTCTCTCTCCATATCTTTCTCTCTCTCTCACCCTCTCTCGCTCTCTTTTTCTCTCTCTCGCTCTCTTTCTCTCTCTCTCACTCTCTTTCTCTCTCTCTCACTCTCTCTCTCGCTCTCTTTTTCTCTCTCTCGCTCTCTTTCTCTCTCTCTCGCTCTATTTCTCTCTTTCTCTCTCTCTCGCTCTATTTCTCTCTTTCTCTCTCTCCTCTCTCTTTCTCTCTCCATATCTTCCTCTCTCCCCCCCCCCCTTCATTCAACTAGCTAAACTCAACAATATGTACGTGATCTGAAATGCTTCAGCCATCCCATGCTATAGTATAATCCCATGAGAGGCTAGAACGGAAATTGAGCAACGGATAAGGAGGATGCTTCATTTCCCACATTGAGATAATGGTGACAGTCAGTGCTTTCGGGTGGGGGTTGCAAGGCATGATTGTTCTGTGTGTGTGCCTTCACGAGCTTTCGCTATCTCAATCCATATCTGCTTCACTTGATTTTCATTTTGATTTATAATAATTTAAAATTAAAAGAGTGATGTCGTAAAAACTTACAATTTAACACATTACAAATATGTATTTAAATAAATTATTATTTAAAAATACAAACTTAGTTTAACTTGTTTCTATAAAGAAATAAATGAATATAATTCGATGTTTTCTTATCACGATGGCGTATATTCAATGCTCTTTTTCTGTCTTTATCTAGGTTTGACGCTAGATCAAAGATAGATAAAGAAAGAAAATCAGTGTGGATTAAATGAATATAGAAGTACTTTTCAATGGACATACACTACCCTGACTATACTACTCTTAGCACACAAACACATAATAAGCCTATCGCTACTTGTATGTATATTACAATCCTTAAACATGACTCTTTTACGATGACTATACATAACGACAAGGAAAGTACGCGCATCACAGGTCTCCTTAATTTGTAAATCTGTAAAAATCTTCAAACATCATTCAAATTTGATTAAGTTGAAAGTATAAGATAAAGTTTTATTGAGAAACAGAATAAGCGATATATATATATAGTTCACTATAGACAAAGAAACATAGAGAAATCAAAAGAACACACTTACAGTATCAAATTTTCGGTTTGAATCATCTTCAGGAGAGATAAGAGAGGGAAACCAAACGCACTGGTTCAGAGACGGTTGGAGACCCTCTCCTGAAGACGGGTCAAACCGAAAATTAGAGACTGTAAGTGTGTTCTTTTGATTTCTCTATGTTTCTTTGTCTATATTGAACTATATTTGTCCGTTTTGGATCGTATTTCCAACGAAAAGTATATATATACAGATATATATGTATATAACATCATCAAGACAGAATTACAACTTGGATTAGGAAATTATATTATATATATATATATATATATATATATATATATATACAAAACTAAAGTTTATCGGGACTAGGTCAGTTATATATATATATATATATATATATATATATATATATATATATATATATATATATATATATATATATATATTTGAAACTTTGGGGAGCAATCCTTCTTTTATACATGTTTTGTTGAACGACCTTTGTACTGTGGCATGAATAAATATCATTTGTCCATCTTTCAAGTTTTCTCACCTTTGTTTTAAATCTTTCTGGTACTAAATACACTATTTCACCAAATGCTTTATTATTTATAATTCTGAAGATGGTCAAGGAGACCGAAACATGTCAGTTATAAATAATAAATCATTTGGAGAACTAGTGTATTTAGTAGCAGAAAGATTTAAAACAAAGGTGAGAAAACTTGTAAGGTGGACAATGAAATTTATTCATGCCATAGTATAAAGGTCGTCCAACAAAACATATATATATAACTTTAAATTACACAAAGCACGACACAGAAAAGAGAATAAAAAGAACACTTACAGAATTCAATATTTCGAACTGTTGTTCGTCATCAGGAGAGTAGACTAGAAGAGAGGACGGAGTGAGAGAGATCTCCCCACGTCGAAGAACGGAGCGCGAATCTTCATATATATCATCATATATATATATAATTAAATAACTTGCCTACTTTAAGTCTTGTATGTATCTTACATACTTCTCGAGTTTTCTGATGTAATTCCTCCATCTTTCAGGTACCATATACGAATAAAGTCTAAAAGCAGGATAATTTAATAATAAAAAAGGAAAAGGAAAAATAAATATTTCCTAAAAAAAACTGTATTATCAATGAGATTTAAAAATGCTACCGAGGAATGTCTGTGTATTATAATGTAATACATGAGCGACGGCTCGCGTGCATTGAATTCATAGCATATTCACGACACGTTCCAACACTTTTTCAACATCCAATAGTTTGAAAGAATCTTCTGGCATACCATTTCTAATCAGGTTTGAAAAAAAAATAGAAAAAAAAAAAGAATGCATAGGCCCTCCTATAGAAAATTATACAGAAGAATAGTTGTATAAATAAAATTAAATGGTAAATGAGAATCGGGGAAGCATTATTGTAATATTGATTAGTAAAAAGATTTCATAATAAGAACGTGAAACGAAACTCAACATTCAAACAAGAATTAGAAGAAAAAACCTTTCAACCGTGACAAGTGGTCTTCATCAGGTCAAATCTCAACTGATGAAGACCGCTTGTTACAGTTGAACGATCTTAGGTTTTTTTTTTTTTATTATTTTGGTTCGGACGTTAATAATGACCATATAGTTGCAAGTGACCCAATGATATCAGTTATATTGAAAACGAGTTAATAGAAGTCTGGTTTTGGTTGTGTTGCTGGTAAGTTTGTTAGAATGAACCAAATCCAGCTCCAAGGATACAGTGCGAACTATTTTATGTTCTCCTATCGTGATATTGTATAAACCGGTTTCAGCTCTCGTTGCAGGATAATAAACAAACCGGCTTTAAACCAGAAACGTAAAAATTATTCTCCATCTCAAACATTACCATCCCATGGAAACATGTTTCTTACAAAGTTATGATTCAAACAAAAAAAACAAAAACAAATCCAAGCAATGTTTCGTGACTTCATTTAAGTCAAAACTAAATCAGCTGAAATAGATTTAATACTATTTGATTGATCTTGGAGTAAAAGTTTCGCTAGATCAATAAGGAAATGCCTTCAAAGAACTAAAGTACAGGATAGGTCACGACAATGGCGACCTAGTTCGGCGAAACAACGGAAACAGCTATATTATTCCAATAGAAATAATAGCAGCACAGTTATTCTTAGTAATTAATTGTAAGAGTTAATTACAATTAAGACAAAAATCTAATGTTGTTTTTTGCTATTTATATTTTTTGTACCAGACACTTGTGCTATCCACGTGGGATGATAACTGGCCGTGATAAAATGGGTGTTTTCCAAACTGAAAATAACTATATTTCTTGTCAGTTTTGTAGTTTATATATTTCTTGTCTTTCTTCTTTGTAGTTTATCTACATGAATAAAGTATAATTACATTACTACGCAGTATGCAGTTCAGTGCTATTAACAAGTAGCTCCCGCTACTGAATCCAATGATATTAAGATAAGACCTCTCCCACAATATGTACTTCTATTAACACGTCACTTCTGCTACACTATATACCTTTGGTTTGGTGGTGATGCAGTATGTATATATATACTTTGTATGATCCATATATATAATTATTTGTGTTCTTGACCCAATATTTATATTATGTAATTTTTTTTAAGGGTTGAGGTCCAATGATTTTAAACTAGTCCTTTTGCCGACGTTTCGACATATATTTATGTCATCTCCAGGGCTTGGAAATCTGTTTATGTTGCAGCATACATATTTACTACTGTTACATGATGGCTACTATTATAGTAATAGTACATTACTATGGAGTACAGGGTGTATTACAATGTAATGTCACATTGTGTGAGAGTCAATGCACAAACTGAACTGTTCCTGGTTGGGGTTGAGACATCTGTTGGGTGGTTGATGAGAGGGGTGGGGTGGTTCCAGGTATATATATCAAAAGATTTCACATAAACACGTGAAACACGTGGTTTGATCATTGATAGGTATATATATATATATATATACCTGGAACCACCCCACCCCCTCTCATCAACCAAAAAACGATCCACAAAGGATAACAAACGTTTCACAGTGAACTATAGACACAAAGTACAGATACGAACACATTAAAGTCTCTAATTTTCTTTTGAAGTCATCAGGAGAGTAGAGATCGCGACACCAAACGCACTTGCAAAGCGACAGTTGGAGACTCCAACCGTATGGCTCAAAAAAGATATCAGGACCTGGAGTATAAAAAATTTTATAAATGGAACAAAAACTACTTTACAAGCCCGAAAATCCTGTATTGATTTTTCAACTTTACTCGTAGTAAAGCTCTAGTTTAGCATATCCGGAGCTAGATCATAAAAAATCATCTTCGTTGAAACAGAATTGTTCGTCCTGGGCTCCGAAACCTTAGTATTGATTATTCAAGTTCGCTAGTAGCAAATATTCGGTATAACTTATCCGGAAGTAGATCATCAGAAATATTGTCATTGAAACATAATTGTATTTACTGGCTCCAAAACCATGATATAGATTTTTCAATTTCAGTGGTACAAAATCTGCAGTTTAAATTATCCGGAGCTACACCAAATAAAAGATCTAGTAGTTGAACCACCATGGCTGTTACTGACTCCAAAACCCTTTGTAATTAAGACAAATCTAATGATGTTTTTTGCTATTTATATTTTTTTGTACCAACACTTATGTTATCCACGTGGTATGATACCTGGCTGTGATAAAATGGGTCTTCTCCTCGATTTTTCAAGTTTTCTGGCACTAAATCTCTAGTTCAGATTATCCGGAGCTGGACCATATGAAATCATGAAACTGAAATGGAATTCTTTTTAATGCTTCTAAAACCCTGCTATTGATTTTTCAACTTTACTCGTAGTAAACCTCTAGTTTAGCTTCTCCTTAGCTAGACCATAAGAAATATTGTATTAAAACAAAGTTGTTTTTACTAACTCCAAAACTATAGATTTTTCAAGTTCAATGGTACAAAATCTACAGTTTAAATTATCCGGAGCTACACAAAAAAAGAAAGCTAGTCGTTGAACCACCATTGCTCTTACTGGCTCCGATTTTTCAAGTTTTCTTGTACTAAATCTCTAGTTCAGATTATCCGGAGCTGGACCATATGAAATCATGAAACTGAAATAGAATTCTTTTTAATGCTTCTAAAACCCTGCTATTTATTTTTCAACTTTACTTGTAGTAAACCTCTACTTTAGCTTCTCCTTAGCTAGACCATAAGAAATATTGTATTAAAACAAAATTGTTTTTTACTAACTCCAAAACTATGTTATAGATTTTTCAAATTCAATGGTACAAAATCTACAGTTTAAATTATCCGGAGCTACATAAAAAAAAGATCTAGTCGTTGAACCACCATTGCTCTTACTGGCTCCGATTTTTCAAGTTTTCTTGTACTGAATCTCTAGTTCAGATTATCCGGAGCTGGACAATATGAAATCATGAAACTGAAATGGAATTCTTTTTACTGCTTCTAAAACCCTGCTATTGATTTTCTAATCGCTACATATTTTTCCAATAATTAAATGGTTTTCTTCAACATCTGGTCTAAACTATATCGACATTTTTTTCCCCCTGTTCGACTATAAATTTAGTTGTTTGCCCAGACTTTATAGACGAGTGGATTTCTGCTTTGAAGAAGATAACTAACTCCCAGTGTGTACACAATCAATATCAGCTTGGTCAAAGTAAACGGATCATAAAAACGTAACCAATCCTATCTTGATAGTATTTACAAAGGAGATTTATTAGTGCAATTGAATTGCAATGCCTTCCCTTCAGCTATTTACAGCACCAGGGCTTAAGTAAAGAGTGTTTATAGACCATAGGAACACTTTATGTCAGAAATAAAATCTATTTATCTATAGAAATAAGAGATGATTGTATGAATTCACGATCAGTGCAAGAACTTATTGTGTGGTATATACTCATAATTACTGTCTTGTTCTAAAAATAAGACACTCTCTTAGGGGGCCAGGCTAGCTCAGTGGTTACGTGCTCACCTCTGTACTGATGGGACCGGGGTTCAATCCTCACCTGGCCCTCGATTTATTCACGAGGGAGGTGAATAAATGTGAACGCGTCGTCCCTCGGAGAAGGACGTTAAACCGTCGGTCCCGAGCCTGTACGATGTCAGGTACTCGTTAAAGATCCTTACTCTAAATACATTTGAGTTAGGCAAAATTTAGGACTCCCACTGTAGAATCAATCTTCATTGTGTGGTATCACAAAGGGCCAATGCTTGGCCTACGTGTGTTCCCTTGTGGAACTGCCACTGCAACCTAACCTAAGACACTCTCTTGTTTCTTTTTAGGTCCAAAATACGTGCTAGAACTTATTTTCTGGGGAGGGCTTCAAGTACAATAAGTACTTGATTTACAAAACAGAAATGCAAAAACGTTGCACCTGCCCTGTCACTCTATGTAGACTGTTGCAATATATTGTATTTTGTCGGTCCCAAGCCTATACGATGTCAGGTACTCATTAAAGATACCTACTCGAAATACATTTAAGTTAAGCAAACTTTAGCACTCCCAATGTGGAATCAACATGTAATATCTCTCACAAAACTATTAAAATGTGTACCACATAATAACTGACCCACAATTTTCCTACCCTAAAACACCACTAAAAGGAAAAAGGCCTTTCGGAAACAAACACAGGCATTGGAAAACAAACATTTAAATATTTTTCAAAATAAGAACATACTCTACTAATGTTATATCGACAACCACAGGCATTGGAAAACAAACACTTAAATATTTTTCAAAATAAGAACACACTCTACTAATGTTATATCATTCAAACACAGGCATTGGAAAACAAACATTTAAATATTTTTCAAAATAAGAACACACTCTACTAATGTTATATCAACAAACACAGGCATTGGAAAACAAACATTTAAATATTTTTCAAAATAAGAACAAACTCTACTAATGTTATAACGACCTATAAATTTTATCGTCCCAATTTTATATAATATTTTAATAATTTATATAAATATTTATAAGGATTGATAAAAGTTTTGGAATAAAAAAATTACAAAAAAACCATATTATTTTGATTAGTAATGCTGTGATGACACAAAGGTTTGAAACTAAACACTAAAAAGGTATCAATAAGGAATTTCCAAGATAACGTATTATGGGTGTGTTTGATAGTGTTATTCTTTTAGGAAAGACAAGGGTTTTACAAGTCGATTATAGTACAATGTGATGTTGAGAGATGTGAAGAACTGATAGGAAAGGAATCAGAGAATGAAAGAGATTTCGTTCTATGATTCAAAAGCCAGATAAGGACCAGCAATTACAAGAATATATAATTAAAATAGGTCGATGAGATAAAACTATCTTCTCGTTGGAAAAGGGATTTTTTAGTCATTTCATAACAACTGGCGCCACCATATGGTTCTATAGTGATAAAGATCTGCTTGCCTTAGTCCAAGAACAAAATCTCTCACCAAAAAAAAAAACTTCTTACCAAATAACCTCTCCCATTCATTCTTATTTTTAACTTCTTCTTTGAGTAAAAAAAAAACCAAAGATTTAAATATGAATAGATTTCAAGCAGATCGGAGACATTTACACAGATTTGACAAATCTATATATAAATTCTCTTCGTGGCTCTGTATGTATGTATGTATGTATGTTTGTACCTTATGCATTCGGCCAACAATGGACCTTTTTCAAAAATTCTTTTGCAAGGCACTTTCTATAGGTCTTGGGGTGGTTTTAGGCTATTAAACTCTGGGGGGCAGCCTAACCCAGGCCCCCTAGGGCCCTATAATAGATAAGGTTTGCTGTATAACCTGTTTGTTTACATTTTGACTTTAATTGGTAATGGCGGCAACAGGTAGATTAATCTTTATGATAATTTTTCCACATGCTTTGTTCAATTATTTTTTCGATACAATGCTTCTTCATAAACAAATAATATTTCATCAAAATATTGTTATTCAAACTTTTAAGAGACAATTTTGTTTACTGATATAATTTTAATTGGACATTTAAAACTGTGTGAAGTCTTCAAATTGAAATCATTGAATGAAATGTAATGTGATATGGTTTAGCCTCTTCAACTAACTGGTTCCTAATTGAAACGATTTGGGGGTTTAAAATTCGTATCATATTTAACAGATAAGACATATCACATTTAATGAGCTTAGACTTCTTTCAAATTTCTTGATGTATTGTTCGGCAAAAAATATTCTTTTTATTATTTGTTTAATCTAATCTATCAACTTCCAATATTATTAGACAATGTGTGAAATTTATAATCACTGTTAGATTATACTCGTATATTTTTTGCGTAATCTATAATTTTAATTCTGTATTAATTTCGTTTTTCTCAAAAAAGTTAAGTGTAACGGAACTATAGAAAATTTAAATTGTTTTCGTTATATGTAATTTGTTATTAGAGTTGAAATTAGATTGTTTCCCGGGTAAAGCCGGATAGATCAGCTAGTTTGTATTAATAACGTTAGTTATTTAAAAAAAAAAAAAAAAAAAAAAAAAAAGTGACTTTCCCATCATGCATAATTCTTCCCAAACAATAGGGATCTTCGTCTTTATGGGGCCCATTTTTGTGTAAAATATCAACTTGATCCATCAAAGATTCTGGACCTTAGCGTGGTAACAAGCAATGCTAACACACTCACCCACCCACGCACCCACCCACACACACAGACATCATCGAAAAAACTTCATAAAACGACTTCTGGGACCTCAAAACATGTAATTCCGTCAAAATCTCGAGATCGAATTTCTTCACGATCACTATACTTTACTTATAGTAAAGTAAAAAACACATACAATCATACATAGTTCAAAATAGTTGTTTCTCGTAAAAGTTCTATGTTAATACACATATTTCACTTCATTTAAGACATCTCCTCATTGCTACCACTACTCTATTTATTCTCGCTATTTTCTCTGTACCTCTGATGAAGAATACATATTGTCCAACATATGAAGAATCACAACCTCCACAAGGAATCCTATAAACACAACCTTCCTTTTCTTTCTTTTCAAAAAAGAAAAGGAAGGTTGTGTTTACAGGATTCCTTGTGGAGGTTGTGATTCTTCATATATTGGACAAACTGGTATAAATTCACTTACAAGAGTGAAAAAACATTAATATTCTATTAGAAGGCAAAAAGAGTCAAGTGCTTTGATGTTTATTTCACTCGTCTGATGTTGAAAGAAACTTAGTAGAAAGTGACCTAATTAAGTATATTTTGAAAAACTAATTAATATAAGTGAGCCGCTTATTTTGAAAGTGGCCTAATTCCATTTATGTTAAAATCGAGATATTTAAGGGTTTGCGTTTTACAAAATTTAAAAATATTGTCATTTTATTTATCAACTAATTTTTGTTATAAAAATTCTTAGTAATTTTAAATAAATTTTGTACAATTTGCTGCAAAAGGTAAAGATAACGTAAAAATGTAATTATTTAAATAGCTAGCTAAATTTTTTTGGAAAATGGAATTAGGCCACTTTCAAAATAAACGGCTCAAGTAAGGGGCTATTTAAGTAATGAGTTAGTTGAATTCTTAATTCAAGGGATAGTTAAGCAAATTGGACCTGGGGGTTCTTGGAAATGTACGAGTATCTTTGAACATGAACTAAAAGAGTCAAGTGCTTTGATGTTTATTTCTCTCGTCTGATGTTGAAACTTAGTAGAAAGTACCCTAATTAAGTATCATTTTGAAAAACTAATCAATATAAGTCAGGGGCTATTTCAATTAGCTGAATTCTTAATTCAAGGGATAGTTAAGCAAATTGGACCTGGGGGATCTTGGAAATGTACGAGTATCTTTGAACATGAACTCTGACCAGATTGTTGATTCAAACAATATAACTTAATATTTTTTTCTTTCTTCTCTTTTAATTATTATTAAATTATAATTCTATTTCTCGCTGTTAGACCTGCTTTGTTTAATGTTATAGGGTATTTCTTCTTAAGAAGCTATATTGTCATATTGAGTTTCCAGTATATTCCTTTTACCGGTTTCTTTCGGGTGAAATAATACACATTGGAAAAACTGAAAAACTTGCAACTCTAGAAAGGACATAGAAAAATTCTGCCAAATTTACACAATACAAAAAAAAACCAAACCATAGTGACTAAACACATTAAAATTAGGCAGACCCAGTAAAATATAAACCCAGTAAATTAGTGAACACGCTTGATGATTTGGGTCACAGAGGAATATTTGGGATCCAGGAGAAATAGTATTTTCAGGGTCCATGGTACGCTGTTAGTGCTATGTGTGTACAGAATCAAGCATATAATTATGACTTATATGTGTACAGCATCAAACATATAAATATGACTTACATGTGATTTAATCACTCAACGCATTCAAACCTTAATATTCATCGTTTGTTTGTTTTCCAACGCCCGCTTTTATAAGGCTTCAGCTTTTAGCGTTCTTATAGGGGCGGATTTTGCGGCTCATTTATTATTGTGTACCCATTTTAGTTTTAACGAATACTTGACATCGTACAGGCTCGGAACCGATGGTTTAACATCCTATCTAGTCAGCATGATTTCATTTTTCGCGGTCGGTATGCTGTTACTGCTCCAAGCTAAGATTATATGAAGACTCCAGACATCTGCATAGGTTTTCTTTATGTTAGGTTAGGTTAGCTTAGGTTGCAGTCCTATAAGAGAACACACATAGGCAGAACATTATCCCTTTGTAAACAGAAATGAGCGTTATGGTACATTTTATGATTTCAGAAAATTAATTTTAACATTTAAACGACTACTATAGATAAAACCTATAATAAAAATAATAACAAAAAAAAAAGCACTGGGTACTCAACATGCAAGAGAGAACCTAACCGTAAAGAAACCTCCAAACAAACATAGACAGAAGCTTGCATGTATTAATCATGTAATTGAGTAACGGAAGGTATGCTGCAACAGAAACAGATTCCAAAGTAATGAAATATTGATCTCTATACTTATTGTAAAAGCAATAAAATAATAATAAAAATATGCTTATGTCATTGTACAAAAAAATGCATTGTCGAAATAACTAATTTATCAATCAATACCTCTCTGTTACTGTTCATGAAAAATGTAATAAATAACCAAAATAGTAGTAATAGTAGTGCTAATTGTAAAACAAACATGTTGTAGCCCTGAAGATGACATCGCGAGGTGTTAGGTCTAACACCCTCTCCGATGGACTGACGTGCTCAAGTTCATTCACCTCCCCACGTAAATAAATCAAGGACCAGGTGGGTATCGAACGCCAGATCTACCAGTTCAGAGGCAAGTACGTTAACCATTGAGCTACCCTGGCTCCTTTATTTCTACCCTAAATACACTTGAGTTAGGCAAATTTTAAAACAATCTTCACTGTGTGGTATCAGAAAAGACCAGTGTTCTGTAAATGTATGTACCCTTGTGGGACTGCCACTGCAACTTAACATAACCTAATTAGTTACAAGGTAGAGCTAAAAAAAAAATGTTTATTTAAAGATGAAATGACTAATTATTAATTAGCTAAAAGTATTTAATGGGTATAAGATAAGACGAAAAGAGTAGACGGTAGTCACCTTAACGAGTCTGTTGTGTGTAATTTGTGAAGAGATAAAGCGCGGGAGATAAGAAGGAAAGGAAGCAGGTTTCAGTGGCACTTTGAGGAGGGTGTGATAGTGAATGCAGATAAGAGACGCAGGGTTGGATGAGGAGTGGGGGGGGCTATGGGCCAAAGGACCTGTGGCTCTCGCCAGCCAAAACCCTAAATAACCCTCACAGAGAAGTCCTTGCCTTCATTACAACCCAGGAATCTTTTTATAAAGGTATGCTGCCAAGAGCTGTTTCAGTAGGACTTCGGTCCCACCCGAGAGCTCTTATCAGTACCACGGGAACGAGCTTCCAAGACCATGACTGAATTTCATTATTTTAATTTTTTTATTATTATTATTATCTTTCTCTTTCTTTCAGGATTTCAATCATACCTCGTCATGCGGTCGGACTCGTGGTGGCTGTGGTTCCTTACTCAGGTAGACTCTAGATTAACTTTCAAGCAACACCTTCATAATAAATCCAAGCTTGGACTTTACTTGATGTGTAATCTATATTCTCTTTTCAAATCAAGGAATTCTCCCGATTCGGTCAAGGACCTTGTCTATAAGGGGATCATTCGTTCAGCGATGACTTATGGATGCTCCGTCTGGTTTAGAGCTGCACCAACAAACAAGGCGTGTATCCAGATTGTTCAAAATAAGTGTGCCCGCCTTATAGCCAGGGCTCCTTGGTACGCCCGTATTGTTGATATTCACCATGATTTGAAAATGGAATCCATAGATAGTTACATCACTCGACTTACTACCAATGAAGACAACAAACTATCTACTCATCCAAACCTCCTTGTACAAACTCTAAATCCTGCCACCAACCTTCTTTGAACAATTACTTCATCCACTGACTATCTGACTACTTTTCCAACTGATGACTAAAAACTTTGAAAACCATAACCTCAACAAGAGCACATGACCGCGAATACGAGATCTTTACTGTACAGACGAACTTATATCAGACATGAATTACTGACATTCCAAGTTATAGTAGCACAGTAAGCAAGCAGTAGAAGGCTTCTGGTCTGGAACTGCTAGTTACGACGTGTACTATAGTGCGCGGATATATTCGTTGGTCGTTGGACTCAGGTAGAGTAGACACAAATGATCGTATGTCATGTGTCACTCTGTGAGAAGCAGTATCTTCTCGGGTGTGTGTCCGCTTAACACCAAGGAGGAGCTAGACCTGCTCTCACCAGTGGGTGGGAGGTAGACCTGCTCTCACCAGTGGGTGGGAGCTAGACCTGCTCTCACCAGTGAGTGGGAGCTAGACCTGCTCTCACCAGTGTGTGGGAGCTAGACCTGCTCTCACCAGTGCGTAGGAGCTATACCTGCTCTCACCAGTGGGTGAGATCGAGCTAGACCTGCTCTCATCAGTGAGTGGGAGCTAGACCTGCTCTCACCAGTGAGTGGGAGCTAGACCTGCTCTCACCAGTGAGTGGGAGCTAGACCTGCTCTCACCAGTGAGTGGGAGCTAGACCTGCTCTCACCAGTGGGTGGGAGGTAGACCTGCTCTCACCAGTGGGTGGGAGCTAGACCTGCTCTCACCAGTGGGTGGGAGCTAGACCTGCTCTCACCAGTGTGTGGGAGCTAGACCTGCTCTCACCAGTGAGTGGGAGGTAGACCTGCTCTCACCAGTGGGTGGGAGCTAGACCTGCTCTCACCAGTGTGTGGGAGCTAGACCTGCTCTCACCAGTGGGTGGGAGCTAGACCTGCTCTCACCAGTGGGTGGGACCATTTATTGGCAAATGCTCCTATACTGGTACTCATTCTTAATGAGCCCTGGCCCGGGTAAATGGGTTTTTCCATTCTGGAAACGACCCAACTCCTAAGAGTTGTATGGTAGTCCTTAAACTGTCGGCTAGTAGGTGGCTGGTCACACACAATTTATAAAGGTATCCTAGAAGGACAGAGTATGAAACACAACGCTACGCGTGTATATTCTGTCATAAAGCATTTCGGTCTTTCAGCACTGATACGACCATGCAGGTGAAACACCTATAAAGTATACCAAGCGACCACGGTATTCCTTAAACGACTACATGTAGCAAGCCACCTCTTGACCTATAAGACTGTACGACAACTCATCCCAAGAGAGACCAATTAACTATACCATAATCCTTATGGCTTATGACCTCCAGATTTTACAATCAGCTGTAGTCAGACTATTTAATGCAGTGTTTCCCAAACTTTTTCTAGTGACCGCCCTCTTGGGTCCATAAACCTATAACTCAACACCCTTGAATAATAATCACATTCCTAGACTAAATAACCAAATGAGTAACATTTTAATAATTAAATTAAAATAATTACTAATCGAATATTTATTTAGAATCCAATAGATGTATTGTTTCATAGCATATTTATGCAAAATAATTAATACACAATAAAATAAACTTAGGTGAGAATACACTTTTAACATAAAAATGAATTATCAAAACAAATAATTTTAAGAAACTGTTTCCTAGAAGTTTACATGTCGTGTTTTCACTTAAATTTAGAAATTTTATTGCATGAACATTTTCATTTTATAGAAATAGAATCCCCGCTCCTTTTTGCACTATCGCCCCCCCCCCCCCCCCACCGGTATCAAAGCACTGCCCACTTTGGGAAACACTGATGTAATGAAATACCATAAGGCAAGGAATAAAAACCTTTCACATTAAGACAAATTTATTCACAGACAGAATTACTGACCATACCACTTATGGAAGCAGAATAATTCAGCACTAGTAGGCCTATAGTATGCAGTATAATACCATAAGGAAAGGGATAATACCGTTTTGCGTCAACGTTACTGATGTTACTACTTATGGTAACATAATAATACAGCACTGGTGTTGCCAGAACTAAAATACCATAAGGCAAGGATGAGAATGTGGTATGTAATGAAATACCACAAGGCAGGGAAGAAGACCCTTTTAATGACAGTTATTTCCTTTTCGATAATTAGTTGCTAACTTTTGTATGAAAAGGTAAGTAACTATTAAAGTAAAACATATTTAAATCATTAGTTGTGCAATCCGTAATTGTGTATTATTTCACTCTAATTTTTTAACTGATTAGATATAATTTGTATTATAGTGTCTTCGTGATGATGAACACAAAGTGTTCGAAACGCGTTGAATAAAACTTCATTTGTGTGGAGACTTTTGTTGGTTTATCAATTTTACCTCAGAATAAAACAAATTTAATTGATAATATGTGGAGTTATTAATACTTTCTTTGATAACTTTAACATGTTGTACTCCCTATGAGTAGGGAGTACATGTCTTTAACATGTTATAGACAAAAGAGATATAAACATGAGAAAGGATACTTTGTTTTTTTTATTGCTCTCTCATCAATGGACTCTTTAACAGCTCGCGGCAGATCTCTTAGAAACAAGGTCTTAGGTTAAATACAATAGATAAAACAAAAATACTACACTCACTGGTTATGCAATCCTTTACTGTGTGGTATTTGGTCATAACTATATCACTACCCGTGACCTTCGGGTCATCCAACACCTTCCTTTTTAATGCAATCATCACATAATCATCTTCAATGCAATCATCTTCACACAAATGCAGATAAACTCTAAATTGATAAATTACTAATAAAGAGGATAATGAACATTTTTTAAGATAGTTCTCATTTTTGGAAAAAAAATTAAGTATTCCTTGCCTTATGGTATTACATTACATAGTTTGTAATTGTAGTATTACATTACATAGTTTGTAATTGTAGTATTACATTACATTTGTTTGTAATAGTTTAAATCATTAGTTGTGCAATACCGTAATTGTGTAGTATTTACTCATTCTGAGGTAAAATGGATAAACTGAGGTAATTGTGTGGAGACTTTTGTTGGTTTATCCATTTTACCTCAGAATTGTAATAGTTTTTTGTACATTGTAAGGTAAAAAGCTAATGTAATAACCTATAGGTTCGTATTCTCTTCTTTATTTTATTTTAGTTTTATTTTGTACTATATTTACTTTACAATATAGATAACTCTCTTGTGTCATTGTATTTTTTAGTTAATGCCTGAGGAAGAACACTACGTGTTCGAAAGGCGTTGTTTATACCATTAAATTTTTATATGTGGAGACATTTCATTAGCTTTTTACCCTACAATGAGTAAATACCACATAAATAACTGATTGCACTACGTTAGAATTTTTTGTACAATTTGAATTTTCCAAAAAAAAGTTTCATGTTTTCTTTAACATTACTGAGAGCAACATGTAACTCACCATAGAGACATGCTGTTTAACATAAATGAACTAAAACATTCTTTACAGTCTCTCCTTGAGACTTATGAACGGTCATGTCAAATCCTAACTGAATTGGAAATTGAATCCTTAAAAAAGGAATGTTGTCCTCTTCAGATAAGACAATTTTCAATTTTGGAATTAAAACTATTTCCCATTGATACCGTGATGCGATAATTTTATAAACAATGACATCATCATAAAGCTCTTTAGTTATTAGTCTTGTTTCATTACATAAGCTCGGTGGATCAATGTTTCTCATACATATACATGACAGGAGCTTCCTTTTTGAGTTCTAGCTTATGTTGGGGCAACCCAGAAAACTCTAGTGAAGTCAAATAATTCTTAAGAATAATTTATGAGTCCTGTTTCTACACAAACCGAGCTATATGACAGATATTGTTTAATTACTCTTGAAAATTATTCAATGAACCTATAATTAATTTCACTGTGTGTCTCTTTAAATTGAACTTATATAGAATTTTCTGTGAAAAATTTATAGGAATTCAAAGCGGTGGGCTCGATTCCCATCAAATTTCTAATATTTTATTCAGTTTAGAGTGTGTGTGCAAAATATTAAAACAAGAACATCAGAGTTTTATAAATATACAAATTAGAATATGGGAAACACAAACTAAGACTGCGTTTATACACAAGGTTTATATTGTAGGTGTAATCTGATAATAAAAGTAACCTAAGAGTTAATTTATTATCTGATAATAGTGTAACCTAAGTGTTCAAAAAGCTTCCTTAAATAAAATTATTTGTATGGAAACTCGGTATTTCTTTTCTCCATTCTAATCATAAAAAATAATAAGCACTATGTGTTTATCATAAAATATAGATATAAATGGCATAAAATAATAACAAAACATCATAAAAAACATATAAATATCATAAAAATAAAACATATAATAAAAATGCAGTATCTATTTAAAACTTTAAGTAGATACTGAATTTAACAATTTTATTATTTTGTTATTAAAATTACTAGACACCCATGGCATTGTAAACCTATAAATTGTTATACAATTGTTATAAATTATTGAATAATTCGAAACAAAAAGTAAAATTTGAATAGATTATAAGATTAGAATTATAGATTATCAGAAGATGCAACCATAATGAAGAGTTATCCAAATAGGGAAGAATTTTCACCTTATAATCAAGGAAATACAGTACATTACCTAAATTATTGCATTAATATATTTCTAACTAATTTTTAATGAAAACAACTGTGTTTTTTTTATTAATTTCTGTTTCTTTATCTAAGGTGAACTTTAATGAAGTTAATATCTTAATGAAAAGACAGGTTACATAATACAATTAGTGAACAATTTAATTACTAAACTGATAGTTTATATAAATCTGAAAAATAGATTAAAAGGACTCGAAATTCAAAACTGAGAAAATTAATAAAAGAATTATGTTAGTTAAAAATGTAAGATGGAAGGGCAAGTAGGACGCCATTATAAGATCATATAATGTAAAGAACAAAGTGTGGTTTTCTTTTTAATAAATAAAGGAACATGAACAGAAATATGTACATTGAAAAGAATATTAGAAAGACTACTACTACCTTTAAATAATGAGATGGCATGTTTGTTGTTTTAATTATAGTAACTATATGAAGAATTAAATTGAATTATGATTAACTTTTTATAACTTAACGCATGAACAGCAAACCAAGTAGTAACCTCCTGTTAGAACAAGTATTGCATTGCCAACCTCAGAAATATTAAAACGCAGTTAACTAAATAAATTCTTTTTTGCAAATCAATTGCTATGAGGTTATATAAATTAAATAACAACACAAGTAACTCTGATTGTATTATTTTAAAAGTATACTATCATTAAAAGAAGGTAGTTTTAACTCGCCTGATTGTTAACAAACTGATAACCAACTGATAAGAAGAAACAGATGGGAAAGATAAAAAAAGGAGGTATTAAATATTAATTATGAACTTTTTTGGAATTATAAAACAAGTTAGGAGATAAAACGGTACATATTTTTAATGATATAAAGAATAACCTCTGCATTACGGACCAGTAAATGATCTTAGATCTTAGATTATGATCTTAAGTTTATCTTCGAGATAAACTTGATCCCATCACCTTTTCATTTCTTTTCCCCCATTTAAATAAAACATACGTTTGCTGGTTTCTTCATATGTTCTTTTATTAAATATTTGTTTTTTTTTATATTCATATAGAATACCTCTTTATATTACCTTCAATTATTCCATTCATTTTCACTACAATCGGGTTCATATGGGGAAAGTAATAAAGAAATTAGTTTAGCAAATGATAAATTTAAAAAAAAATACCTAATTTCAATAAAATTAGTAAGATAAAATGTAAGAAGGTTAATAATTAAATATTTTTTGAAAATATTAGTTTATTTACATAAAAAATAAAGTGAAAAAACACTAAAGAAATAGGATAAAAGTCATATAAACAAAACAATTAAGTAATGCTCTGTCTTTAACTTTTATAATCGGAAATATAGAATTGTTGTTTGAAGTAAGTACACTAGCAAGAGGAATCAAAGTATTGTGAACAGTTCGAAATATTAATAACTCGTTATTTGACTATACTGGAAAGTAAACATCTTACTTTAATGTGGCAACGTGCTCCCGTCGCCGTCCAGGGTTCAACACCCAGTCTGGCACTCGATTTATTGACGTAGGAGGTGAAAAAATTTGAGCACGTCATTTCTTAGAGAGGACGTTAAACCTATTTTGGCATTATTTCGCGCTCCCAGCTTATAAAGCTATATCGAAGATAATAACAAGAGAACAGACTGATGCCTTTTTTTATGCGGCGTGAAAGGTCTTTCGCCGCATCTCGGGAGCTACAAGCTCTAGCCGAAGATAAGAGACAAAAGACGTTAAGCTGTCGTTCTCGAGCCTGTACAATGCCAGGTACTCGTTAAAGATCTTCTAATCTAAATACAGTTAAGAAAGGCAATATTTAAGACTCTCAATGTAGATTCAACAGGTAATGTGGCACACCTAGTACCAAAATGGGTACCAAATAATAAATGAAACGAATTAAAACGTAAAAGCCTTTTAAGTCTAGATATAGGAAAACAAACATAAAAACATTTAAATATTTTACAAGATAACAAAAACTATAATCTTACCACTTCCCTTGCTGAGGACAACCGTGGAATAGAAACAAAACTAAAGTTTATCAGAACTGACCGAGTCCTGATAAACTTTAGTTTTATATATATATATATATTATCAGTCGTTATCAGCCTTTAGTGCGATTCACATCTATTCCTGACGACGAGGACATAGAAATATAGTAGTGAGTTCGGTGATTTCTTTTCTGAGTGATCTTTTGAAAATTCTAGTTTATATATATAAAGAAAGCATTTTAGCATAATCATGCTAAAATATATATAGCAGTTGGGTTTTTGACTCTGACGAAGACCGCTTGTTACGGTTGAAAGATCTTAGTCTTGTTTTCCCATTTCTTATTGTGGTTTGATCATTTATATATATATATATATATAGGTGTGTTATCTAATCGGGATTCGGTCAAATTTTCTAGATTCAAAAATCAAACTCTCATTGCCGACGTTTCGGTTTTATTTTAAAACCTTTTTCATAGGAAGAAGTAAGAATTTTTTTAACCTAAGAAAATGAACGTTACATTATTTAAAGGAATAACAATCTTAACCGGACAAAACCTTCGACTAGACTGTCTTGTCTAGTCTAATCTAGTCTATATATATATATATATATGAGATTAAATGTTCTGCCTACTTTTTCTTGATCAATTTCTTGGGTACCTTTTCCCAAATCTCTTAAGAGTCCTTTAAATTATCTAGGAATTAGATATATTAACACACCATATGTTTTGTTGTCCATATATTTATTATTTCCAACGTTTCTGTCTTCTTTGACCATCTACAAGGTGATTTTTTTTAAGACATATCCATAATATCATAAAACTATTGAACACTATTAAATACTTCGATATAACACTCAAATTACATGATAAAAATGCTAGACACAAAGTAAATATCTAAACTGGATGGCTGCGATTTCTGTCACATGTAAGCTGGTGAGTCTTCAGTTTCTTCTGTCCTAGTTAAATTCCCTATTTGTTGTGGTTGGAACTGTCCCATGTTCAGCTTCAATATGTTTGCAAAACTTGCAGTTTGATTGTTTATATTGGGCCTCATTTCCAATATATTGAGGGCCTCAATAATACTTAATCTGCTATGAACTCTTTCTTGATATAATATTTCTGTGTTTTCGGTAAGCATGTCGCTGGCCAGCGTCACTATATGCAACCTTTCTGTATGGTTCTTAGGTCCTCCTGCAGCTAGATGTATCGTGAGACACCTACATGAGGTTGTGGTTGTTGCCCTGATGTATGTATGTAGACTTTAGATTACTTCTATAAGTTATATTATTTTATTTATCTCTGAAATACTTCTGCTTATAATATTCAGAAGTTGTAACAATCCATTTTCATATTGTTTACATGTAGGATGTTGATAAGTGATTTCTTATTATACTTTTGTTTGTGGCCTATGAAAAAGGTTTTAAAATAAAACCGAAACGTCGGCAATGAGAGTTTGATTTTTGAAGCTAGAGAATCGATCGAATTCCGATTAGATAACAACCTATATATATATATATATATATATATATATATATATATATATATATATATATATGTCTGTGTGTGTGTGTGTGTGTGTGTGTGTGTGTGTAGGTATTTTTTTTTTTTTTTTGAGGGTTGAGGTCTAATGATTTTAAACTAGTCCTTTCGCCGACGTTCCGACATATATTTATGCCATCTTCAGGGCTAAAATATGATTGTTTTACAATTAGCACTACTATTACAACTATAATCAGTTATTTCGACTATGGATTTTTTTAATGACATAAGGATATAATTACTCTATTGCTTTTTCAATTATTTCATAAGTATAGAGATCACTATTTGATTACCTTCGAAATCTGTTTATGTTGCAGTATAAAAAAAAAAGAAAAAATACAACATACAAATATTGGGTCAAGAAAGCAAATCATTATATATATATATATATATATATATATATTTGTAAAATTTGGAAGCAGTCCTTCTTTTAAGCATATTTCGTTGAACAGCTGACCGTATTTCGCTGATGTCATTTTCTTCACTAGTTTTTCAAGGTTTCTGAATATCTTCTTCTTTCCTTCATCCAAACGTTGGAGAATGTTAATTAAGTTATAACCGACATGTTTCGACTGGCTTCCAGTCATCTTCAGGGTGATTAATTAAACAAAGAGGAAAATTATTAGTCTTTGGAGTTGGTGTGTGTGTTTTAATACCAACTCCAAAGACTAATAATTTTCCTCTTTGTTTAATTAATCACCCTGAAGATGACTGGAAGCCAGTCGAAACATGTCGGTTATAACTTAACTAACATTCTCCAACGTTTGGATGAAGGAAAGAAGAAGGTATTCAGAAACCTTGAAAAACTAGTGAAGAAAATGACATCAGCGAAATACGGTCAGCTGTTCAACGAAATATATATATATATATATATATATATATATATATATATATATACTTCCAATAAAATGAAAGGTCCGTGTAGACAATAAGAATTTACAAAAACTTCGTATGTGTTAAAGTTTATATATATATATATATATATATATACTTGAAAAAGTTGGAAGCAGTCCTTCATTTAAACATATATTGTTAAATAACGGCCCGTATTTGGCTTGTATCTGTTTCTTATACAATTCTCCAGTTTCCGAAATTCCTTCCTCGTCTCTTCATTAAAACTATAAAGCTTATCACCAATATTGCTAGTCGACATGTTTCGAATGTAGCACATTCATCATGAGGACAATAATGAGAATAATAGTAGGATTGTTAGTTTATATATAGAGAGGTGGATTACCATTGGAATGTTCACAGGACATCACCCTGGGTCACGGGGCATTATGGGGGATTTAAATAGTAGTAATTTAAATTACAACTATTAAAAGCAATAATAATTCAAGAAAAGCAGTCAGCCATAAATATCCAACTTAATAATTCTTATCGAATTTTAAAACAACAGGCCAACCCAGATTAGCCAGGTAGTAGGTGAGTCCACACACCCTACCTTAATCCCCCATAATGTCCCGTGAACCAGGGCGATGTCCTGTGACATTTCAACGGAACTAACACAAGGAGGCGGTAGAACTGAACGTCTTTCCCGTTTCACACCTTAACCAGAGAAATATCTCTGTCAAAGAGGATAAAAGAGGATACAGAGTATCGAATATTAATAAAGATTTTTATAATTAGTTTATTCTTCTTTGTACTAATTATTAGTATTATTGACTAATACAAAGACAAAAGTAACTTATTGTTAGAACTACATAATACTTATTGGCCCGGCCTACTGGAGATCAGATTAGGCTGTATTCAGGCCCAAGACTAAAGTGAGTTTGACACACTTGTCCAAGACTCAAAATTGACAAAGCAGCTGTATTAATATTACAAAGAAGGATTGTGTTGGAGTCATTAAACCGGTTTCGGGCATCCATCCATCATCAAGAACTAAGCTAACTTGTTTAATTGTATGTTTCTATCTGCTTATATGGATATAAACACACAGATCAAGTATTTAGATCAGGTGGGGCCAGTGGCTTGCGCACTCACCTCTGGACTGGTAGATCCCAGGTTCGATTCTTACTTTTTGCTTCTTCACACAGGAGGTGAAAATCTTAACACGTCATCGCGTCCTCCATCGGGAAAAGGATACTAGGCTGTCTATCCCGAGCGTAAAGATCCCTACTCTAAACCCACTTGAGTTTGACAAAATTTAGGACCTCCAATGTAGAATTAACCAGGCAATGTGACACCACCCATTAATAAAATGGGTGCTAAATAATAAATGAGCCATACTTTCCGCCACAAAAACAGTATTAAAAGGTGAAAGCCTGTAAGTGTGGGACTGGGAAACAAAGAACAAAGAAAACAGAAAACTCAGATCGGTTCTTATTGAAGATGGATAATATCAGAAACCAGTCGATCGCCAACCCCAGAATAAAAGGTTAAGATAATGTAACCTAATATAACCTCTGTAGTACTAACAGTATGAATATATTTAAAATATAGGTATTACTGTTGTTCTCAACACTCACACTTTCTAGGTAAAGTGTTGTTAATTATTCAAAATATTCAAAACCTGCTTAATAATCTCCAAAGACACGGAAAAGTCATTTTCACATGGACGAGAGCCCATGTGGGAACTATGGGAAATCAAATTGCAGATTCTATTACAAAGCAAATGACTACAGATACAATTGGGCCAATAAAACACCATATGCCACCTTGGTCGTTCCATCAAAACAGACTAAATACGAACAGTATTCAAAAATTGAACCTACAATGGATAAAGAGTACCCATGGTTCGGGTGACAAGGGAATACTTCCCTACAGTTTACTCTTGACTGGAGATAACAGATCTGAAACTGACATACAAAGAAACTCAAATGAAGACCGGCCACGGAAAGATTCGAGCATATCTCTACAAAATTGAAGTGATCAACTCTTCTAGGTGTCCTTGCGACGAAGGAATTCAAAATGTTAACCATCTTATTTATAACTGTAATATCTTAGACAGTAAACGATACCAACTCAGAAGACAAGTACAAACAATGGGAAAAACTTGGCCACCTTCAAAAGAAGATCTTATGAAAAAAGATCTCAGAAAGACATTCCTAAAATTTATAAATGACGTTGATCTGAACAGTTTATGAAATACGCTAATATATATATATAATATTTATAATTTCATAAGACACCATTAGTATAATGTATAATTAATTTTATTTATATTAATGCGAATTTATAGGATTTGTATACAGCATTAAGCATAATATTTGTAAATTGAAGTACTAAAAATATCATGCTATATCGTTACATAACAACTGTAAATAGTCTAATTGTTAATACTTCTTCATTGTCAACAATGTATTTAGCCAAATTATAGTTTTAAGTTATATGGTTGTAAAGAACGTACTGACAAGAATGTATCATTTGCATGTAATACAATGAAGTGGAACATGTTGAAAAAAAAAATGTATCTCTATAATTGGACTTTGATAATAAAATAAATAGACACAAGATAATCATTCTGGAGTAACTCACACTCAACTTTACTCTATGAGTAAAAAAATTATCAAACCTGTAGATGTTAAAATGAATAACTCAATGATTATATTCTGAAGTTTCCATCGCCCACATATACAGGTTTGTGTGTACTTTCTGTACAATTCTATGAACTGAAAGTGCAGTTTATTTGTTATTTGACACAAATTTCAGTTTATATATACATATTATTAAATACGTGAACCCATATTACACATATGAGAAGTCCAACATTTTGTTGTAAACAAGAGTATTGTAATATTTGGAGAGTAATATCTAACAAGATGTGAGATTGCACAAGCTCAAAATTAGGTTTTTTTTAAATGACGTAAATATGATTTTCCATCTTCTATAAAAAGAATAGTAGAATCATGGGTAAGATTCAAACATGCATTCTTCATGAGTAAAAGCAAGAATTGAATTTGACAGAATTAAATAAAGTTATATGAATCATTAATTTAAATTCTTTAACATAGAAGAAATTTTAATCAAGAGTGGCTAAGGAAAGCCGTGGGTAATTATTAATAAGAATATTTTTAAAAAAATTATTCAATAAAATATAAGAATTTAAAAATAAATGTAAGAATATATATATATATATATTACATAAACATTTATTATGGAATGTAAGATTTAAAATATGAATTACCTAAGTCGAATGAAAAAGCTTGATGTGTCAAGATGGAAAGATAAAACAATATCCAGATGACGGAGAACACCATGTTTTCACGTTGCCATATCACTGTTATTCACATCGAACACACGTGCGCAGTCCGACTGTCGAAGCGAGACACTCCCCACAACGATTCTACCAAGACTGGTTCATTGTCTGCATCACTAGCGCTCTCTTGAGCTGCGGCCAAAAGGACAAACAGACTTGTTAAGGCTCCTGCAGGGAAAGTACTTACAGTTGCACATATTGTCTTTTTCCGAAAATAAGACATCCTCCGAAAATAAGTCCTAGCGTGATTTTCAGGACGTTTTGCACTATAAGCCCTCCCCTGAAAATAGGCCCTAGTTAAGACAACGTGAAAAATATAATTCGTTAAAAAATTGCTGTTGAATGTAGTAGGTATCTCTAGCTGTCGTAATATTTCGGAAAATTTTTGGAAAAAATATTTCAAGAAATTCCTTGTTTATCTCTAAAGTTCGTTTAAAGGAGGCTACTTAGACAAGAAGTATTAATTTAACCTCAGCTATATTGCAAGACATGAGAGATTCAGACTAATGATTCTACAGGAAATAGATTTGGAGGAAAATCAGAACGGAATTCAAAATTTTGAATGGCGTAATCGAATAAATTATAATTTCTGTATAAAAATAAATATTAAACTCAAATATGTAAATCACTTAATGTACTTGAAGCCCTCCTCCAAGAATAAGCCCTAGCACGGATTTTGACCTAAAAATAAAGTAAGATAGTGTCTTATTTTCGGCAAAATACTGTGGTAGTTATAAAATACAATTAATTTTGCAAGCCTAAGCAAACACGAGTCATTGCCAAGTTAAAGCAGGACAAATGTTTTGTCAAAATTATAAATAATTTCAATTATATTAAAACATGCGTTTATAAATTTTTTTATGTTCACAGTTTGCACTGGGTGGATCCGTCATTAGTTAGTACCTGAAACGCTGCATCGAATTTGATCCAATGCTGGATCAGTTTGAGTCTATGTTAAGGTAAATATTATAAAGATTTTTATAAAAGTACAATATACAAGTACAAAAAGTACAATTCCGTTAAAAAAAAACTTCGAAAATTTTAAAGTAATATTTAAAAATATTTAAAAGAAAACAAGCACTGAATTTTGAAAGTAATATTCAAAAAATATTTTTAAAAAAAATTATGTTTTGAGTTGAATACAATGATTAGGCAAGAAAAGAAACACTAAGTCATCCACACAGAAAGAATTTAATCACTCAAAGTGTTTCGAACACTTAGTGTTCATCGTCAGGTTACATTTGCCTCAATAAGAAGGATGACATCTGTCAGATGTAACCTGACGATGAACACTAAGAGTTCGAAACTTGTTGTATGATTAAGTCTCTTTTGTAAAATGAAGACTTTGTGTTTATTTTCCTCTCTAATCTTTAGTAAATTACCTCAAAATAACTGTTTGCATAACTCGCAAGTTCAGAACATAAATTCGTCTTTTCTTTTTCATTTTTTTATAAAGGTAGACACGTTATATTGGGAACTGCCTGTCTGTTATAGAAATATATAGGAATCTATATAGAATATCAATGATCAAACCACAATACGAAATGGGAAAACAAGACTAAGATCTTTCAACCGTAACAAGCGGTCTTCGTCAGAGTCAAAAACCCAGCTGACGAAGACCGCTTCTTACGGTTGAAAGATCTTAGTCTTATTTTCCTATTTCATATTGTGGTTTGATCATTGATTGTTATTTCACGTGTTTATGTGAAATCATTTTATATATAGAATATCAATGATCAGACCACAATAACAAATGGGAAAACAAGACTAAGATCTTTCAACCGTAACAAGCGGTCTTCGTCAGAGTCAAAAACCCAACTGAACACTAGATGCAGAAAACATCTAGTGAGGAGTTGAGAAGAGTGGGAGGGAAGAGTGGTATTTTAAAAGGGTGAAAGCGTAGGAAAGGACCAGTGTCTAGACAGGGATGTTTGGGGAAACAAAGGAGTACAGTAAGAAAAAGTAAAAAACTATCCGCTAGCTGTCAACCCTCTTTGAAGAGGCTATTGCCCTCGTGACGAAAGTATCCAGTTTGAAGTGATACTTCAAACCACAAAGAATTTTTTTTATTGTGGTTTGATCATTGATTGTTATTTCACGTGTTTATGTGAAATCTTTTTATATATAGAATATATATATAGAAATATCTGCCGCTGGTTGCCAGGGCGGTAGATTTGAATATTACTTTCAAATGTTCGAAGTTTTTATTTTTTTTTTAAATTTATGAATATTACTTTCAAATGTTCAAATATTTTTTTTAATATTTTTTAATAATACTTTCAGATGTTCAAAGTTTTTATTTTTTTAATATTTTTGAATATTCCTTTCAAATGTTTGAAGATTTTTTTTTTTAAAATGGTAGTAGATGCCCCGACGTTTTACTTATGGGCAGTAAATCCCAAATAAGGAACCCTAATCAAAATCAAAATACCATAGTTATTTCCCCCGAAACAAGTTATATAAGATCCAGTGGTTAGAGATGGTTAGAGGTTAACCTCAGCTGCGGAGGCATGTATACTCTCTATATATTGAAATTATTTAAAATATAAAACAGTACATATTTTGATATGCAAAGTAGAAGAGTAATGCAAAGAAATCATTACGTTTCTTTGTATCTAAATGTTTCCAGTTTTATTTCTATAGCGGACAGACGGACAGACGGACAGACAAACTATGTATTTTATATACACAGATTACTTATGGGTGGTTGATCCAAAAAAAAGACCTATTTTTTTTAATTATTTTTTCTGTTTTCTATAAATAGGATGTAATATACCCTCCATCGCCATTGTGAATATGTAATCTGCGGATATTATGTAATAAATAGTAAATTTTTTTTATTTAAAAAATATACCTTAGTTTTTTCACTCCCAAAAAAAATTATATAAGATCCATATAAGTATAAGATGTATAAGAGTAAATAAGATTATATAATTATATAAGTCTCCAGTTTTATTTCTATAGCGGATAGACAGACAAACCTATTTATTTTATATACATAGATTGCTTATGCGTGATCTTGCTCAAAAAAGGAATCTATTTTTTTATTATTTTCTATGTTTTTTATAAATAGGGTGTAATATACCCTGCATCGCCGTTGTGAATACGTCATCTGCAGATATTATGTAATAAATAGTAAGATTTTGTTATTTTAAAAAAAATACCGTGGTTATCTCTCCAGGAAAATATTATATAAGATCTACATCTTTCTTTGTATCTAAATGTCTCCAGTTTTATTTCTATAGCGGACAGACAGACAAACCTATTTATTTTATATACATAGATTGCTTATGGGTGGTATATCTCAAAAAAGGGATCTGTTTTTTTAATTATTTTCTATGTTTTCTATAAATAGGGTGTTTTCTATAATATACCCTGCAACGCCGTTGTGGATACGTCATCTGCGGATATTATGTAATAAATAGTAAAATTTTGTTATTTAAAAAAAAATAACGTAGTTGTCACCCCCAAAAAAAATTATATAAGATCCATATGTTTCTTTGTATCTAAATGTCTCCAGTTTTATTTCTATAGCGGACAGACGGACAGACAGACAAACCTATTTATTTTATATACACAGATTGCTTATGGGTGGTATATCCCAAAAAAGGGATCTGTTTTCTTAATTTTCCTATAAATAGGGTGTAATATACCGTGAATTTCCATTATGGATATATTATCTACGGATATTATGTAATAAATGGTAAAATTTCATTTAAATAAAAATACCGTAGTTGGTACCCAAAAAAAAATTATATAACATCCATATATGTTTCTTTTGTATCTAAATGCAACCCGTTTTATTTCCATAGCTGACATTTATAAGATTTATTTAACCTATAACCTATTTATTTATAAGATTGCTTATGGGTGATATAGCCCAAAAAAGGGATCTATTTTTTTAATTATTTTCTATGTTTTCTATAAATAGGGTGTAATATACCCTGCATCGCCGTTGTGGATACGTCATCTATGGATATTATGTAATAAATAGTAAGATTTTGTTATTTTAAAAAAAATACCGTGGTTAGTTCTCCAGGAAAAAATTATATAAGATCTATATGTTTCTTTTGTATCTAATTGTCTCCAGTTTTATTTCTATAGCGGGCAGACAGACAGACGGACAGATAAACTTTGTATTTTTTTCAATACAGATGATGATTATTTTCATTCCGTTTGATAATAAGAGAGAAGAGGGTGTTGCATGTTTGCGTCATTTATGTCTGGAAGGGTATTTGATAAGGAGTCTTTTTTACTTTCATGTCTCCAAAGCACGCATTTCCACTGTAATAATTAGATTGGCTTGGGGGAAAAAAAAAAGAAAAAAAAACCTCGTGAATATGAGAGTCGATTAAAATAAATTATCTTTTGAATTCTTAATAGAAATACTTAGTAGAAATGGTGCGTGATACATAAGGATATGATGTTTTGACTTGACGTCTTTTCATAGAAAGGGGAGACAGTTGGTTTGTAATTATATTCACATCAAAGGTAGTTGTTTAGCTTTACATAAAACATGTCTTTGAGGTGAATGGGTTAATCTTTTACTAGCTATTGATTCATTGAAATAGCCTATAGGATTATAATCTTCAATACATGCATATTGTTAATACCACTGAGGTTAATATGATTTATATTAGAAATAAGAAAAAACCGTCATACCTCGTAAGGTGATCATGGAGTTGGAGCGCTTTCGGATGTTGTCCATCTTCGATCGCAACAAACCTACTGACCTGTTATATATATATATACACTTTTCTTCGTTGGAAATACGATCCAAAACGGACAAATATAGTTCAATATAAACAAAGAAACATAGAGAAATCAGAAGAACACACTTACAGTCTCTAATTTTCGGTTTGAACCGTCTTCAGGAGAGATAAGAGAGGGAAACCAAGCGCACTGGATCAGAGACGGTTGGAGACCAACAGTGTTGCCGCATGCGCGCCCGTTCACAGAAAATAAGGTAGACAGGAATCAATTTATAATTAATTTATAATTTATAATTACATTAAATTAATGGAATATGAATACAATAAATATATAAAAAAGAAAACATTGAAAAAATAAGGGAAATTGATACAGAGAAATTGATACTATCAATAATTGATATAATTGATATAATTGATAGTATCAATTTCTCTGTATCAATTTCCCTTATTTTTTCAATTTTTTCTTTTTTATATATTTATTGTATTCATATTCCATTAATTTAATGTAATTATAAATTATAAATTAATTATAAATTGATTCCTGTCTACCTTATTTTCTGTGAACGGGCGCGCATGCGGCAACACTGTTGGTCTCCAACCGTCTCTGATCCAGTGCGCTTGGTTTCCCTCTCTTATCTCTCCTGAAGACGGTTCAAACCGAAAATTAGAGACTGTAAGTGTGTTCTTCTGATTTCTCTATGTTTCTTTGTTTATATTGAACTATATATATATATATATATATATATATATATATATATATATATATATATATATATATATATGTAATATAGGTGTGTTATCTATATATATATATGTAATATAGGTGTGTTATCTATATATATATATATATGTAATATAGGTGTGTTATCTAATCGGGATTCGGTCAAATTTTCTAGGTTCAAAAATCAAACTCTCATTGCCGACGTTTCGGTTTTATTTTAAAACCTTTTTCATAGGCATCTTCTCCATATACTCTTCTTATATCTTCATAAAAACCCATATTTCTTCTTATATAAACCCAAAATTATATACAACAGATTCAATAATATATCGACCGTTTGATAGAATAGAATATATATATATAATAATAATAATAATATATAGAATAGAAACTCGTATTCTAATTCATTCTAACACACCTACTACATATACATATATATGTTATATATATATAATTATTGTGGGTGGTATATCCCAAAAAAGGATCTATTTTTTTTATTTTTTTAATTTTCCTATAAATAGCGTGTAATATACCCTGCATCGCCGTTGTGGATACGTCACCTGCAGATATTATGTAATAAATAGTAAAATTTATTACTATATATATATATATATAAAGATTTCACATATACACGTGAAATAACAATCAATGGTCAAACCACAATAACAAACTGGGAAAACAACGACTCTGACGAAGACCGCTTGTTACGGTTGAAAGATCTTAGTCTTGTTTTCCCAGTTTCTTATTGTGGTTTGATCATTGATATATATATATATATATATATATAGTTCAATATAGACAAAGAAACATAGAGAAATCAAAAGAACACACAAACAGTCTCTAATTTTCGGTTTGAACCGTCTTCAGGAGAGATAAGAGAGGGAAACCAAGCGCACTGCTTCAGAGACGGTTGGAGACCGTCTTGAACTCAAATTTGAACACAAAAGAAGTGTGTTCTTTTGATTTCTCTATGTTTCTTTGTCTATATATTGAACTATATTTGTCCGTTTTGGATCGTATTTCCAACGAAAAAGTGTATATATATATATATACGAGTTCGAGATTGACAAAGAGCAACACACAAAGTAGGGAAACACACTTACAGACTCAAATTTTCGGGTAATCCGTCTTCAGGAGAAAAGAGACCAAGAACAAAGAGGGGACCAAGAACATTGTAGACGCAACGGCAAGTAACCCAATATATATATATATATATATATTCAAACAGTTTTTTTTCTTCTCGGAGTTTGGTCAGGGTAAATATATGGAATCACCTTTTTCAGCTCAGTAGGTTTGTTGCGATCGAAGATGGACAACGTCTGAAAGCGCTCCGACTCCATGATCATCTTTCGAGGTATGGCGGTTTTACCTATTTATAATCTTCAAATCCAATACATGGGATGAAGCTCAATTTATGATCTTCATGTTTCAAGGTCATTATGAATATTAAGTTGATATACTCTAAAGCAGTGGTGCCAACATATGGTGCTTAAGCCAAACTTACACTGTATGATTTACTCTGGTGCATTACTTCCTTGAAATAAACACGAATTAAACATAAAGTACTGCTTATTTTTATTTTTTTAGTTATTTTCATATTTTGTGAATATCCTTTTAAATAATGTTATTTTCTTCTCAAGTTATATTCTGCTTTCAAGTTAGATATGATTGATTAAGCAAAAAGATGGGATTATATGTATTTCTCTTTTTGTGAAAACCATCATAAACCTGTAAAAATTTCACTGAGATAAGAAAATTTTCCCAGAGATTTATATATCGTTTCAGAACGACATATAGATGTGTACAAACATGTTCAGCCATGAAACTCATAAACATTAAAACTAACGAATTCCAATTTGAAGATACACTGCTGCTCACAGCTACAAATTTAACTCCAAGGGATTTAAAAATCAAAACAAACTCACAAGTCTCATTCGGTGAGTAAAGTTGATCGCCTTTATCAAGTTTGCTTGATATTTATTGTCTTAAATTTAATATTAAGAACATATGACAATCATATATGAACAATATTACATGTATATACAAGCTAGTAGGCGTTGGGTTACAAGAGATTTATGGCGCTAATCTATTCCTGATGACGAACTTCAGTTCGAAATATTGATCCAGTAAGTGTTCTCGTTTCTTGTATGTGTTGTCTTTTATATTTATTTTTCTGTCCAGTTTGGACTGTTTAGTATTTTCATCTCTATATATATATATATATTATATATTGACTTGATAAACGGAAGGACGATCCAAACTAGACACACTAACAGTAACTTTCTAGCTTAACTTAGCAGTAACGGATTACTAGCCGTTGCGTCTACAACGTGCTTGGTCTCCCATTCGAAAAAAACGAACCAAACTGGACGCAAATCAGCTCAAAAACGAAGAAAAGCAACACACACAGAAAGAGATACACTTAAAACTCAAATTTTCGGATGATCCGTCTTCAGGAGAAATAAAATGGGCGACCAACCACGCCGGAAACACAACCAGGCAGGAAACCGTCCAGGCAACCCGGCAACTCAAACAAAAATTGAGTTTGTAAGTGTGCCTCTTTTTCTGTGTGTTGCTTTTTCTGTTGTGTTAAAGACAGGAACCGCCCTGTCTTCCTGCGGGACTCTTCGCTCTTCGCTCTTCACACCTCCTGATGACGACGATGGTCGAAATATCGATGTGAGTTATGTCTGTGTCTTTCTGTGTGTTTCCTTCGTTTTGAATTTATTATATATATATATATATATGTGTGTGTGTGTGTGTGTGTGTGTGTTTGTTTTGTTTGTGTGTGTGTGTGTGTGTGTGTGTGTGTGTGTGTGTGTGTGTGTGTGTGTGTGTGTGTGTGTATGTATGTATGTGTGTATGTGTCTTTGTGTATACAAAAGTTGAATTCATGGAAGTAAACCAAAATAATTCCCTATAGGAAATAGATGGAATGTAACATGGGATTTTACCTGGAGGCATTTGGCACGGTTCCAGTTCTCCGATGGTACACTATTCATCAGAGAAGAGCCGCTTTACTGAACAAGAGGTAATACAGCCTGCTCTCAATATATACTACTACAAGCCCCAGTGATTTATACATGCTAATACGGAGAGTTTAGATAAAGCTTAGGCAGTTAGCAGATTAACAAAATCTGGACTGAACTCCCAAAAACTAACTACTAACTACAGCCTGCTTGTGACAACCACTTCAAAGAGTTTATCAACAACTGTTTTAAAACTGTAACTTGTTATTATATATATAATGGTATAAATAGGCAGCAGATCCTCTTTTAAACAGGTATCATTAAAATTAACCGCAGTCTCGGCATTCACGATCTTAAGACTTAGAGATTCGATCCTAATTCATTTAACAGTGCCAAGTGACATGTTAAATTAAAATCGATGACTCATGCTTAGTCATTGCTATAAATAGATTAAAAGGATAGTACAGGTTAATATAAAGAGAAGGTCAAAGGTCAATAATCAAGAAGAAACAAGCGGTTAGAATAAAAGAGTTGAAAGGTCAACGGTATAACTGGACTAATATGGTATATATATATATATATATATATATATATATATATATATATTATTTTTTTATTTTTTTTCTTTTTTTATTATATATATATCTTTTATTTTATTTATTTATTTTTTTTATTTTTTATTTTTTTTTATTATTTCCTTTTTTATAATTTTTAATTTATAATTATTAATTTTATAATTTTATCTATTGTTTTTGCTTTCTCCGTTCTCCGACGTTTAGTGCCTAGCTCCTTTTTTACGCTAGTGCTGCTCTCTTCGGTTGACTCATTATTTCTTCATTCGCGCTCCGTTCTTCGACGTGGGGAGATCTCTCTCACTTCGTCCTCTCTTCTAGTCTACTCTCCTGATGACGAACAACAGTTCGAAATATTGAATTCTGTAAGTTTTCTTTGTATTCTCTTTTCTGTGTCGTGTTTTGTGTAATTTAAAGTTATATTATATATATATATATATATATATATATATATATATGATCAAACCATAATAAGAAAATGGGAAAGCAAGACTAAGATCTTTCAACCGTAAAAAGCGGTCTTCGTCAGAGACGAATACTAGTCTAGTATTTGACTAGTAATATTGGTGATAGACTTTATAGTTTTAATGAAGAGACGAGGAAGGAATTCCGGAAACTGGAGAAATTGTGTAAGAAGCAGATACAAGCCAAATATGGGGCGTTATTTAACAATATATGTTTAAATGAAGGACTGCTTCCAACTTTTACAAATATATATATATATATATATATACAATTAAAAGAAACGGTCCAGCGGACTTTTTTAAATAAAATAAATTCAAAACGAAGGAAACATACAGAAAGACACAGACATAACTCACATCGATATTTCAACCATCGACATCAGGAGGTGTGAAGAGCGAAGAGTCCCGCAGGAAGGCAGGGCGGTGAATATATATATATATATATATATATATTTATAACAGTTCAAAATTGAAGATAGTTATTATACTGGGAATTTCATAGTTTCCTTGTATTTAATAAAAATCACTTTTCTTTCCATTTATCAAAAATCATATACAATAATTCACTTTGATTGAGTGTTATCTTTTATGCGTACTGTACTCTATTATAAGACTTCTGTAATTGTACATCTACTGAGAAAAAATAGTAATCTCTGAATCAGTTCAAGAAGTTACACTGTACTCACAACCCCATCTCTGACCCGCTCATCAAGCCATTTTAACAACTGCCAATCGGTAGTTACCAACCACTATTCAGTGTTACCAACTATTAATCAGTAGTTACCAATTACTATTCATTGGTACCAACTACTAACAAATTAAGTGTAAAATGTCTTGTCATTCAAATCATTCATCCTTAGACAGGATTGAAGACGAAATATTAGAACTTTCAATACTTTGATATACTCAATATATTAAAATCTTTGATCCATCGGTTTTTGGGTTTGATCTCCAAATAATGTCTTTGTTGTATTTTCTACAAAATAAAGCTTGAATCATTTTGCTATTCCAAAAGAATTTTCTTAGTAATACTGCCTCAAGGGTACCAGGAGACTAACTTGAGTAAATAGCTTTACTGCTGTATGCGGTGCTCTGATGGAGCGGACAAAATACCACCGATAGAGCTTCAGGGATTTTCCGCTGTATGATACTAAGGAGAAGGAAGTCCGTAGATCATCCTCCGGAGGAGTAGAGGGTCCAAAAGCGCTAACTAGTGGGAGCCAATGGGCCAGGCTAGCTCAGTGGTTATGTGCTGGCCTGTGAACTGATAGGACCGGGGTTTGATTCTCAACGACTTCTTGAAATACATTGAGGGCATAAGAAGAACGAGAAGGAGCCCAGGTTTGGTAGCCACTGGACGTCCGTAGACTGAAGAAAAAGAGGATATATGTTTGTTTTAATTATAAAGTGTTTTTTTCTTTAAACAAGTACAAGGTTTTATGTTTTCTTTGTTTTTCATCCTTTTAATTTTGTGATGTAGGGTCGTGGAAGCACGCCTCCGCGTGGTCCACCTCGGGCATATCTCGGAGGCTCGTTGTCCTATCCTCGGATAGAGCTTGGTGCTCCCGAGATGCGGCGAAAGAACTTTCACGTTAAAAGGCATCAATCTGTGTTGCTATTATCCGTGATATGGCCGAAAGGCTGGGTACACGTTCTAATATCAAAACAAGTTCGAACTCACCTGGCCCTCGATTTATTCACGCGGGAGGTGAATAAATCTGAGCGCGTCGTCCCTCGGAGAAGGACGTTAAACCGTCGGTCCCGAGCCTGTACGATATCAGGTACTCGTTAAAGATCCCTACTCGAAATACATTTGAGTTAGGCAAAATTTAGTACTCCCACTGTAGAATCAATTTTCATTGTGTGGTATCACAAAGGGCCAATGCTCGGCCTACGTGTGTTCCCTTGTGGAACTGCCACTGCAACCTAACCTCGTGGGAGCCAACCTCCCACAAGTGCTCCTAAGGACCCGAAGAATCCCAATGAAGGAGAAAGGAAAAAAATATACATTTCTCTTCAACTTTTTAGTTATTTACAAAGGTATTTTTTTTTTAAATATGATGATTTATTTTAATAATTTCGCAATTTACATTGAAAAAAATTTTCAAAAAAAGAATGTTAAAAGATAAGTTATAAGGTAATAACTTGATGAATAGTCATTGTTTAACTGAGTACTAGAGTAAATATTAAATTAGAATACGGGGGGGGGGGGGGAGAGGTAAGGTTGTGTGGGAGAGAGGGAGGAACCTCTAAAGGTTATAATAATTTGAAATTCTCAAGTTTGTGATGAATAATTGAAGAAGTATATAAAGGAGGTGTCATTTGAATTAATTTATATTTATGACTGACTAAAGGAGAGGTTGTTCGATACAAACGGAATTAGCGATGTACCTGATGATGGTGTTATTCAGATAACAATGATTACTTATGATGGCTATAAATATCATAAGGCTGTCTATAGAACATAAGTTAGTGTCCATGAAGTACCGTCACCATGAAGGAGGAGGAGTGGTGGTTGAATTGTAATCGCAGTCCCATGAGACCACAAACAAAGGACGAAAATTAGCCCTTTGTCACACTACAGAAATGAACATCTACTTTAGCAGTCCTAAATTTTGTCTCACTCAACCTGTTTTGATCGCTGTTCACCTTAACTTTCTAGCCATTTACACCATTAGATCAAATCAGGCCGACTATTTAACGTGTTGCCCTTTTTGTCACCTCTAAGTTTAGCCACCCAAACTTGGGGGGTGTCCGAGGTGGACCTCGCGGAGGCGGGCACCACGATTCTACGTCACGCCTCAACCGTATTTAGAGTAGTAACTCTTTATTATTATTTGAGGGTGACTATAGCACTGCATCTTAATAAAAAAAACTATTGTACTTCCCCCCCTTCTGTACTAAAGTATCCCAGCAGTTAGCTTCAACGCCTCCAAGAAGGTCAGCACTTTTGCTGGTTCCAGCGGGTAAAAGTTTTTCTATGGTTTTGTTGAGTATCCCGAAGCACCTACCTCTGTGCAGCAAAGTTGGCTAAGAGTCAGTCAGCAGGTGCAATGGTGTTTCTTCCTCTTTGACGAATCTGCACAAACCATCATTGATAATGTCTATTCAGACTCCTTACGTTTCGGGAGAAAGTAACTTCCTTTCTCCTTCTTCGGGTCTTCAGGTGCACTTGTGGGAGGTTGGCTCCCACTAGTTAGCGCTTTTGGACAATATGCGCTTCCGGAAGATGGTCTCCGGACTTCCTTCTCCTTAGTATCATACAGGGGAAAATCCCTGAAGCTTTATCGGTGGTATTTTGTCCGCTCCGGAAGAACACCGCATACCGGAGTAAGGCAATTTACTCAAGGGGGTCGCCTGGTACTATTGAGGCTCCGTTCATAATACAGTAACCCCTGTATCATTCATATTTCGGCACGGATCGCATTACACCTTAGATTGGGGCTGAGATAAAAGGAGGGGATTTGGGATTAGGAAGGATGTGAAACGAAGGTGGCCAGGCCCAGCCCCTGATCCCCTTCTCCTCTTTCGTTTGTCCCTGCATACAGCAGGTTAACAGAGTAGCCTCGTGAAGACCGAAAGTCGGAGTCAAATGGTGCTTAATCACGCCATTACTACCCCAGTAAATCTTTAACGAGTACCTGAATAGTACAGCCTTAACGTCCTCTCTGAAGAAAAACAAACTCAGTTTTTTTTTTCATCTTTCCGAGTGAATAAATCGAAGACCAGATTGGGTATTGAACCCCGGAACTACCAATCCAAAGGTGAGCACACAAGCCACTGGACTACTCTGACACCCATTACCATAACCACTATTTAGCCATTAGAAACTATATGATACGCAGTTTTGTATTTTTTTATAAATTTTTTTACCCAAAATCATTTTATTTGATTTTTAAAATGTTTATACCAAATGTGTTAATTAACATTACTAATTAATATTTTTATGTTACTCTTACTAATATTAGTATTAGTATATAACAAAATAAAAAATTATTAGTACTAATTCGAGTTATTGTTATAGAAATAAACTTAACCCTAAAAATCTGTTAAGGCATTCTTATGTGTAGTTCCTTGCAGGATTTCTATAATTATATTAAAAACCTATCTAGTTTTCAAAATAGGTTATTTAATAGATTTATATTAGAAAGAGGAAGAAATAATAAGTTTCACACACAAAAAAAGTTTTGATGACTCGTTTCGAACTTTAGTGTTCATCTTCAGGTTACATTTGCCTCAGTAAGGTGATATTGACTGTTTCAGGAGTCAAAGGACACTAATTCCTTTATGTGAAAAGACTAAGATTTCTATTCAAAGATAAATACAACACAATAACTTAATTCTACTATTATCAAAATAAAAATAAGATTTACTGTACAAAAAGTGTAAAAAAAATGGAAGTAATGCAATGAGTAACATTAATTACAATTAAAAGAAAACACACAATAACTGCTTGCGTTGCTCATGATTTGATAGAATTCATTTTTTACAAAAATACCGCTTTAATTAATAATATAAATGAATTAAGTTAATTTAAATTTTAAGATAATTATGTAAAAGAAATTACACAACTAATTACATGACTTAGAATAAAATGTAATTGATAAAATAATTAATTATTCAAATAAAACTTAAAAATGTAGTGTTCTCAGTAATTTTTTTAAAAAAAATGGTTCCTTCTTTATTTGTTTTAGCTAAACTAAACTCTTTGAAATGATAATAATAAACTATATAAACTCAACAATATAAATTTGCAATATGTTGAAAATTAATTAAAAATACTACCTAAGAAATGACTCTAGTCTTGATTATTAGTCATTGTAGTTGATTTGATTTTTTTACAAGGTTGTGAGAATTATTACATATTCATTGAAATTAACAAAATAGAGATAACTGCATTAAAAACAAATAATTGAATGATAAAATTCAATGAAGATTTATCAATGAATGATAAATAAAGAATAAATAAACAGTGATAAATTCATTTCCTACTAGTTGTTTTGACTGGTAGGAATTTAATACAAAACCCATCAGGAAATTAATCAACCCTTCAGCACCAAATCCTTGGTGTCTTCCTGATGGTGAACACAAAGTGTTCGAAACGAGTTGTTGTTTGTTGAATAAAACTTAATTTGTGTGGAGACTTTTGTTTGTTTATCCATTTTACCTCAGAATGAGTAAATACCACACAATTATGGATTGCACAACTAATAATTTAAATAATTGAATATAATTGCTAGTTGACTAACTTAATCAATTTATTTACAGTAAATTAATATTCACCAACAGAATTTTTTTAAAACATAAAACAGATTGTTATCGACCAACCTAAAAAATCCAATTATTAAATTCCACTAGTTTATGTATTAGATTCATTATTTAATTGAATAAGTTTATTTTGAATTAATATCTAAGTTAATAAATTTATTTACAGTAAATTAACATACACCAAAACAAATTTTTAAAAGCATAAAACATATTGTTATCGAATAACCTGAAAATTCAATTACTAAATTCCACTAGTTTATGTATTAGATTCATTATTTAAAATTATTTAATTGAATAAGTTTATTTTGAATTAATATCTAAGTTAATAAATTTATTTACAGTAAATTAACATACACCAAAACAAATTTTTAAAAGCATAAAACATATTGTTATCGAATAACCTGAAAATTCAATTACTAAATTCCACTAGTATATGTATTAGATTCATTATTTAATTAAAAAAGTTTATTTTGTATTAATATTGATTGTATAGAATCGTTTTTATTTAATACAACAAACCAATATGTATAGGTGTGTTTTTAGTTTATAGTTTTTTTCTGTCCATTGTGTCAACACTGATTGAATTCAGAGCCAAATCTCTGCTATATTCCTTTGAAATCATCATGGCGTCCTTCTTTGTTAAATCTGTAAGCTTCGGTTTCTTTTAATCGGTTTTTTTAAACAAAAACTGTTATTAAGAAGTTTAAAAGTGATTTTATTAATTAAATTACCAAGTCATGCACACGTTTCAAATTATTATTCGTATTCGTGTATAACTGTTTGAAAAGAAGAAAGAATATACTCTGCACAACAAGAAGAAGGTTAGAACACAATTTAAAAATTACCATCCAATTAGTATAAGAGTTATTTTTAATTAAATAATAGCACTAAAACTTTCAAAAACATTAAAAAGTGACTCATTTAAACAAATATACAATCAAACTATAGTTTAAAAAATAGTTATTCCTACAAAAACTAATCCAATATAGAACCATTTAATTATTTCTAATTATTAGAATATTATATGATTAAATGGTTTTCTATGTATTAATAACAATTCATGTAGTTCAAATATATTGTTTTAATACTAGACAAAAAAGGAAAATAGTAAAATGAATAGTTCTATTCATAGAAACAAATATTAATAAAAGCAGGTTATAATATGACTACTGATTCAATTTTTAATGAAATTTTAACTTTTATATTGTTTACAACTTTATATACAAAGTTTTAAAGTAATTTTAACAACTTTAAAATAAAATCAGTAACAGAATATGAATACAACTTTTTTTTTTTAATTAATGTTTCAATTCTTAAAATAAATCAGAATAACCTGATATCGAATAACCTGAAAATTCAATTACTAAATTCGACTAGTATATGTATTAGATTCATTATTTAATTAAAAAAGTTTATTTTGTATTAATATTGATTATGTAGAAAGGTATTTCACAAGCCATTTTTTGTTTTAAACTAATTTCTTAGTAATCTATCATAAACCTATATTTTTTATATTCAGTTTAAATTAAATTGATAGAACTTGCAAATCGTTATAAAATCATTATTTAACTTATTACTGCTTTTAATTTAATTATTGAGTAATAAAGTCATTAATTTAAGTTAATTAATAAGTTAATAAGTCATTAATTTTAATTAAGTGAGAACTATTTATGTAATAATTCTTAGTTCTAATGTAGTGCAATCAGTTATTATGTGGTATTTACTCATTGTAGGATAAAAATCTAATGAAATGGTCTCCACATATAATTTATACCCTACAATAATTCTTAGGTTTCTTGTATATATTATAATTGTTGTACTTTATTTTCTTTAATCTCTCAATTAATAGTTCATTAATGATTTACTATTTCTAATTATTAACTAAATTAGCTAATATTTTTAAATTAGTGTTAATTTTCTAAATTAGTTACTATTTCTACTTATTATTGCAAGATATAAGATGATAACTGGTATCTTGTATGTTTTTTCTGACATTAATAGTTTATAATTTGGTTTTATCATTTTTACCTTTCATAATACGTAACATAATACTTTCATAATACATAATACAATGAAACTTAAAGAAAACATATCAGACTCTACAATATTGTAATATATTAGTATCTTATTAAAAAAAAAGAATTTAGAAAAATATTACTAATTATTATTTTTAAATTAAATTCTTTTTTTTTTTTGCTCGATATAAAAATGAAATTACTTTGTTTTAATTTAATAGATTATATATTGTAAGGACTTCACTTTTTGTATTAACTAATGCAATGTACTATTACTATTACAATTACTAGTACTAGTACAATGTACTATGTACTATTAATTTGTACTATTAAATGTTAAAATACTTAAAATTATGTATTACTATTAATACATAAGTAAGAAAATTAAGAAAATAAATTTGCTCTTTGAAAATTAATTTGGGATAATTTTCTTTCTTTTAATAAAACATTTTACTGTTTATGTATAAATCCTAAGTTTATTCCAATATTCTGCCAAATGGAATTTATTTTTTATATTAGTGGTAGCCTTTGGTGTCCATTATTTCTGGATTTGAATATTATTTCTTATGTTTGATGATTTGTTTTACCTCCAAGGATGAACAGTACAGTGAATTAATAGTTTTTTATACTTTCCCTATTGTTTGGGAAGAATTATACATGATGGGAAAGTCAGTTTTTTTTGCCATAACCGGTTTTTAGAAAACTTTTTTTCTCCTAAACTGCTAATTTTAGAGTTTTGAAAGTTTGGCATTATCTTTAAGGTTACAAATGTAATAAACGAAAAATATATTCAGAGTTTTAAAACAAAAAAAATATTTTTGACTTATAATTCAATCTCAAAGCTTGTGAGAGTCATAAAAACCATACCGTTTGACAGATCAAAATGAAAATATGCCTAAAGATAGAACAGTATGTGGAGAATGAGTTGAGATTTTTTTTTAAAATTACATTCTTCAAATGGGCGTTACAGTACGATTTCTGTGTTCATAAAATGTTTTTTTGACGCTAAACAGCTCATTAAAAATCATGAAAATTTGACCAAAAATGGAACAAAAAATTACCAAGTTATAAAAAAAAATCCATGAAATTTTAATCAGGGCAAATAGCAATAAAGTTATAAAAACTGTTTGTTTATCCTGGACTAAGGGATGACCTGCTATACTTGTAGAATTTTTTTTATATAATTCTCATATAAAAGACCTGAGCAATTTGTGACCTTATAATGCAATAATAGTCTTATATTAATGGTTAAGATTAATTTTGCATCTTATTTCAAATGTTTTTCTTACTTTTTTCTATAATACTTTATAATAACTATTTAATATAAGTATTTATATTTTTTTGAGTACAAGGTTTTTGCATTGAACTACTCCTCCTTATACCAACGTTTCAATAAATTTATACATCTTCCTCAGGGTTACAAAAATAAGATATGGCTACAATATTTTCAAAATTAAAATACAATGTCTGTATTGACTACAATACTAAAATTAAAACTTAACATTATAGTCCATACTGCAAATGTATATTCATTCAAATATATAAATAAAATGCATATAGTTCATTGAAACGTTGGTATAAGACTGATTATTTCAATTCAAAGACCTAGCCCTAAAAAAAACTGACTAAATACTCTGTCGAATGAAGAGGTCAAGAACAATTCGAGAGTATATATGTATATTACTTGCCGTTCGTCTACAACGTAATTGGTCTCCATTTTTCTTTTCTCCTGAAGACAGATGACCCGAAAATTTGAGTCTGTAAGTGTGTTTCCTTACTCTGTGTGTTACTCTTCTTGAATTTTGAACTCATATATATGCGGGTGATTGAAAAGTAACTCTCTATTTTAAAAAAACTATAATTTATTTTTAAAATATAATTTCTACAATTAATGAATATGAGAAGGAAGTATAATGCATGGGCTTTTATTTAAAATTCGATATGGGCGCCTTTATTTGCCACCAGCTTCTCAAGTCGACCAGGAATCGCATCAACTGATTTCGCAAGAAATTCTTGTGGGATGGAAATCATAACTTCTCGTATTCGCCCTTCAAGTTCTTCCAAATTCAGATTTAAATAAATCTGAAAAAAACAAGAACATAAATTAAATTGCCATACATTAAGTAATATATACACAAAATTGAGATTTAAAATAAATTGTATTTAACTTTTCAATCACCCTGATATATATATATATATATATCGTATACATATCGTATACATATATATGTATCGTGTTTGATGATACATACTATCTCCAAGTCAGAGGTACAGCAATGGGAACTAGTATGGCCCCATCTTTCGCATGTCTGTTCATGGCAAAGCTGGAACAGGCCTTTCTCAATACCTGCTCTCTCTTGCCCCTTCTCTATACCCGTTACATAGATGACATCTTTTTTATATGGCCCCACGGGGAAGCCAATTTGACCTTTTTTATCAACTCATTTGAACATTTTTCCCCCTCCATCTCATTCACTCACTCCGTTTCTGATAAAGCTATAACCTTTTTAGATGTTAATATCACCATAGACAAAGGTAGTTTGGTCACCTCCATATACACAAAGCCAACCAATCCCCAACAATATCTCCATTTCAGCAGTTGTCACCCGCCACACATTATGAAGTCTATTCCACGTTCCCTTTCACATCGTATCCATAGAATTTGTAGCAATATTCAGGACAAACGACACCAGATTAGTCAACTGAAAAATAAATTTCTTGAACGTGGCTACCCCCAACATCTTCTTGACAAGCGTATCATCCCGGCTGGAATCATTCATACACCTCGAAATAATTGCATTTCCGATAATAATAGCCCCTTCCTCACCACCACATACTTTCCCACAATTAATAAGTTACGCTTAGTCATCAAGGAACTCTTCCCTCTCCTGTCATCCTCTCCGACCACTTCCAATATTTTCACCAAATCACCCCGGATTTCCTTTAGACGACCCCCCACTCTGGGCAATATCTTCTCCCATAGAAGTTTTAAACGCTCCAGGCCTGCACCTGACACTTTTGGCACAAAGCAATGTGGCAGAAGGAAATGCCTCACCTGTCCCATCATCAATCCTGACAGCCATTTCATTTCGACAGTGAACAACCATTCATACCCTCTCTCCTTTGCTAGTTCTTGCACTTCCAGCAATTGTGTTTATCGTCTGGACTGCACACAATGTGACTCATTCTACGTGGGCCTGACTTCCACGTCACTTAGCCTCCGTATGAATGGTCACAGGTCATCCGTTGGTCAACGCAAGCAGCTGCCTGTTGCCACCCACGCCAATCTCCATAACCTTCCCTTCAACGATTGCTTCAGGGTTAAAATATTAAGAAAACTCTCAAATGATGACACCCAGACCACTCTAAGGGCTTCTGAGGAAGCCTTCATTTGGTTATTGGGTGCAAGAAATTCCCCTGGTCTAAATTTAATCAGATGATTTTTTATTTTATTTTTATCTTTATTTATTTATTCATTTATTTATTTATTTATATATATATTTTTTTTTTCCTCGTTTAATTTTAGTTAGTTTTATGTTTTTTTCCTTTCCTTTCTCTTTTTTACTTTTCTCCTCCCTTTTACTTAAATATCACTTTTATAATTTTTTTAACTCACAGCCTACACTGGTTCACGTTGGTAAGATGGCTGCACTGCGTGTCATTGTATCGCGCCAGTTTACATCGGCCAGTGGACGCATTTACGTCTCCGTTCCTTCATTCTTTCTCCTTTTATTTTATTTTCTTTCTTTCTACTCTCCTGAAGACGGCAAGACGCCGAAATAATCGAGATTCGTGAGTGTTCGTCCTTTTTCTTGTGTTCTCTAGCTGTAACTTTAATTATATATATATATATATATATATATATATATATATATTGAGTAGTAGTTTGCTTCTCAACGCGAGTACTTCGCACTTCTTCCCGATGACGACGGATGTCGAAATATCGAAGTGAGTTCTGTAGTGTCTTTCTGTGTTCTTTTCTATGTGTTAAAGTGTATATATATATATATATATATATATATATATATATATATGTATATGTAGTTCAATGTAGGAAAAGATATATATATATATATATATATATATATATATTCCTTGTTAAAAATTAGATCATATTTAGCTGAAACTTGCTTTTTTATAAGTTTTTTGAGTTTCCGGAATAACGGTCTTGTTACTGTATCCACAGAATATAGTATGTTACTAATGGACATGCTAAATGAACACATGTTTCTGCTGTTTCAGCCATTATCAAGATATGAATGCATTTTGAAATTTAAAGCTTTATATTGGTAACTTACTATATTCTGTGGATACAGTAACAAGATCATTATTCCGGAAACTCGAGAAACTTATGAAAAAGCAAGTTTCAGCTAAATATGGTCTAATTTTTAACAATGTATGTATACAGAAAGTATTGCTACCAAAATTTACAAATAAATATATTGCTATATTTCGATGGAAAAACCTTTATTCAAACATGTTTCATTGAATGATATGGCTATTTACATTGTAGTTATTCTTCTAATTAATTTTTTCATTCTTCTAAAGATATTTTTTAATCTATCAGGTACTATGCAACAATGCACCAAACTGCATACCAGTTAGTTACATTATTTTAATCTAATGTTACAAACTCTATTACGAGCATATACACTCTAAATTGCATTTCTAACGTTTCAGTCAACTTTGACCATCTTCAAGGACATTACAGATTAATAACTAAATAATAAAAAATAACAATAAATACTGTAACAATTCAAATTACTAACTACATTGAAACAATAGAGAATTATTACATGGTGTATACCTGGGAGGTTACACAGCCTTGTAAGGTTCTAGTATTTCAGTTTTTGCTTTAGGATTCCTATAGCTAATTAATGACACTAAAGATATAGAGTCTTTTACTTAATCACGGTTTCTGCATGTAGTTTTAAAATTTTCACGAAACTCGTGGCCTGATTGTTCAGGTTAGGTTTGTGCTGTCTTATACACAGGGCTTCTAAAATTTGCAGTCAGTTATGTTCTTTTTCGTGGTATAATATTTAAAGATTGTCATTTAATTTTTCTACTGTAAGTTTGAGGCTATGTATGATATTCAAAGGCCTAGCCCCCAGAAAAAAAACTTACTAAATGTTCTGTTGAATGAAGAGGTCAAAAACAATTCCAGAGTATATATATATATTATAGATTTAGATCATGTTTTTAAATTTCTTTCTTAATTTGACCCTTTTACTTGGAAATGTTATTGGCGAACCTGATTTATAGTTTACCTACTACAATAAGGAGAATAGCCAGGAGGTTAGAATCAGTTAACAAAAAGGTCGTTAACGCAGAAAGTGCGATCATTTTCAATAAAATATATATATATATATATATATATATTCGCGCTCCGTTCTTCTATGTAGGGAGATCTCTCTCACTTGGTCCTCTCTTCTAGTCTACTCCTGATGACGAACAACAGTTCGAAATATTGAATTCTGTAAGTGTTCTTTTTATTATTTTTTCTGTGTCGTGCTTTGTGTAATTTAAAGTTATATATATATATAAACTATATTGACACGAAGAACACTAAGAAATGAAACAGAAACTCACTCCTATATTTCGATGTCCTCGTCATCAGGAAGATAGAAACGAGTCGCTCCGCAGCCAGACAAGGACTCATATATATATATTCTCTTAATAAACGGAAAAACGATCCAAACTGGCCATAATAACAGTTCAAAATTGAGGATAGGTAGCACAAAAAGTAAATAAACACACTTACAAACTCAAACTTTTGGGCAATCGGTCTTCAGAAGGCTAGTAACGGGTTAGTTGCCGTTGCGTCTACAACATGCTTCGTCTCCCTTTCTCGAAAAGAGAAAGTGAGGGGGCTGGAGAAATAGGTTTTGATGTCTAAGTGAGAAAGTATGAGTGAAGGAAATATAATGCGGGAGAATAGAAAGAAGGAAAGGTGAAAGGTGATTATGTGTGAGTGAGTGAGAGTTGAAGAAGTGTGAGTCGAGGAACAGAGAGAGAGAGTGAGAGATTCCGCGAGGAAAGCAAATTAAAACAGGGAAATAAGGGATTGGGAATTAGTGCGGGATGGGAAAGCTTTTCAGAGAGAGAGAGAAAGAGTGAAGTGAGTGAAAGGTGAAGAAAATATAGAAATGGAAAAGAGAAAGTGAGGGGGCAGGAGAAATAGGTTTTGAAGTCTCAGTGAGGAAGTATGAGTGAAGGAAATATAGTGTGAGAGAATAGAAAGAAGGAAAGGTGAAAGGTGATTATGTGTGAGTGAGTGAAAGTTGAGGAAGTGTGAGTCGGGGAACAGAGAGAGAGAGTGAGAGATTCCGCGAGGAAGGCAAATTGAAACAGGGAAATAAGGGATTGGGAATTAGTGCGGGATGGGAAAGCTTTTCAGAGAGAGAGAGAAAGAGTGAAGTGAGTGAAAGGTGAAGAAAATAAAGAAATGGAAAAGAGAAAGTGAGGGGGGCAGGAGAAATAGGTGTTTATATCTAAGTGAGAAAGTATAAGTGAAGGAAATATAGTGTGAGAAAATAGAGAGAAGGAAAGGTGAAAGGTGATTATGTGTGAGTGAGTGAAAGTTGAGAAAGTGTGAGTCGGGGAACAGAGAGAGAGAGAGAGAGAGAGAGAGATTCCACTAGGGAGGCAAATTAAAAGAGGGAAATAAGAGATTGGGAATTAGTATGGGATGAGAAAGTTTGTGAGAGAGAGAGAAAGAGTGAAGTGAGTGAAACGTGAAGAAAATAAAGAAATGGAAAAGAGAAAGTGAAGGGGGCAGGAGAAATAGGTGTTTATATCTAAGTGAGAAAGTATAAGTGAAGGAAATATAGTGTGAGAGAATAGAGAGAAGGAAAGGTGAAAGGTGATTATGTGTGAGTGAGTGAAAGTTGAGGAAGTGTGAGTCGGGGAACAGAGAGAGAGAGAGTGAGAGATTCCACTAGGGAGGCAAATTAAAAGAGGGAAATAAGGGATTGAGAATTAGTATGGGATGAGAAAGTTTGCCAGAGAGAAAGAGTGAAGTGAGTGAAAGGTGAAGAAGATAAAGAAATGGAAAAGAGAAAGTGAGGAGAGTGGGAGAAATAAACGTGTAACGTCTAAGAAAGAACATAGTGAGAAAGTATAACTGAAGGAAAGATTATGTAAGAGAATAGAGAGTGAGTGAGAGATAAAGGGTTGGAAATGTAAAGAGAAAGATAGGTGATTATATGTGAGTGAGAGAAAGTTGAAGAAGTATGAATCGGGGAACAGAGAGAGAAAGTGAAAGAAAGTCTTAGACATTGAATATTCAACTTATTGATTTGGGTCTGTGAATAAAGTTAGTGATTGAATGAATATTTGATGATTGACTGTTTGAAATTAGTGATTTGAGTGTTATCAATCATTTATGATTGCATTTAGTGACTATAGCTTTAAATTAGTGTACCTGTAGCAGTAACAAACATTAGTTTTATTGATAATTCCCAGTTTAACTATTATAGAGTTGACTGTAGTGAACTAACTAGTGGCCTAGATAAAATAAAGTAAAACAAATAGACTTTTAGTGAACAAGAGAGGAAAACACATGTTCTACTAATGATATCGGCTGGTAGAGAGATATTCTTGGAATCGTTTAACTTGCCTTCGTATTTAGCTCTGTGGACTGCCGCAAAACAGGTTGAATTGGTCTCAGGAGCCCTTCACACTGGTGTGGGTGCAGGTGGGGGAGGCCCTATCTTACAATCAGTGCCCCGGGGGGGGGGGGGGGGGGGGGTAACAAACTGTTGCTCTCCACAACACCTCACACCCCAACAACCCTACCACAAACCCCCCCCCCCCCCACCGAAAACACTTCCATTAGCTTTTCACAAGTAATGGCTTTTCACATCCTTTTCCTTTAAACAACTTAGAATTGTATATATTTATCATTCTTATCTCAATGAAAGGAAATTATGGATAAGAAATAGTTTATTCGATATTATGAATTACATAAATAGGCTTATGTTCAACACTTAACATTTATATACAATCTATAAACTAAACTCATAGAAAGAACATACATAAATGAGACTGCAAAAGCCCTTCTTCTAGCGAACGGTCACTTTTGGCTGCTTAGTCATTTGGTGACGCGTTGACTAGTACTAATGCGTTGGCTACTCTAAAGTCCTAGATTACGAAAACTCACAACCATCTTTTTCCGAAAATAAGACACCTTCTTACTTTATTTTTAGGTCAAAATCCGTCCTAGGGTTTATTATTGGAGGAGGGCTTCAAGTATATTAACTAGGTTTACATATTTGTTGTTTAATATTTATATTTTATATAGGAATTTAAATTTATTCGATTAGAGTCATGTCATCTTCTGGAATATTATCATGAATTATAAAAATTTTGAATTCCGTTCTGATTTTTCTCCAAATCTTATTTCCTGTAGAATCATTGGTATGAATCTCTCATGTCTTGCAATATAGCTGTGGTTAAATTAATATTTCTTGTCTAAGTACCTTATCCTACAACTATGGCAAATACAGCAGAAACCGAGGTTGACTTAAACCTCGTTTAAAAACTAAAATTTATCGGGACTCGGTCAGTTCTTCAGGTTCAAATTAAACTCTCATTGCCTTGAGAAGAACTGACCGAGTCCCGATAAACTTTAGTTTTGTTTCTATTCCACGGCCGATACTTTTATCTTTTATCATATATTTATATATATATATATATATATATATATTATATATATATATATATATCATTCATACATGAGCAGACCTTAAAAGCATACACACAGTTAAAGATCAATTGCTCAACATAACTTAATTGTTCGATGATACCGTCTTCAATGAGATGTTTAAAGAGAATGGGCGAACCTGAAAGGCACGCCGGAAACACTAACGGTCTTGAACTGATTTGCGTCCAGTTTGGATCGTTTTTCGAATTTTGAGTGATATATATATATATATATATATCTGAATGGTTCAAAGATGAGAAGCAACACACAGAAAGATACACACTAACAAACTCATATTTTTCGCGATGATCCGTTTTCAAGATGAAAGAGATTATAGGGCTGATCGAAGTCACGCCGGAAACACAGCGGTTCTTGAACTGATTTCCGTCCAGTTTGGATCGTTCTTTCGACATTTGAGTGCATATATATATATAGTATATCTGAATGGTTGATGCAGGACATAAGCTTGACCATTTTTGCGTGCAGTTTCAAAGTGAAGGCAGTCTAGCTCTGATGCGAAGTCACGTACAGCGTTCTTCTCTTCCGTGAAGTCATCTCTGCCGACACAGCAAATAGTATAGGGCTCGCACTCCCTCAGAAATGAACAGTTGCCGTGCGATGTCGACTTCTCCACTTCGAGTTTTCCCGGTCCGTTCCTGAAAAAAGCCATAAGACTGCCACTGCTATCTTTTTGAGACTGGTTACTGCATGAGGAAACCGCTGCCACGATGAATCATGCTGTAACCAGTCTCAAAAAGATAGCAGTGGCAGTCTTATGGCTTTTTTCAGGACCGGACCGGGAAAACTCGAAGTGGAGAAGTCGACATCGCACGGCAACTGTTCATTTTCTGAGGGAGTGCGAGCCCTTATACTATTTGCTGTGTCGGCAGAGATGACTTCACGGAAGAGAAGAACCGCTGTACGTGACTTCGATCAGAGCTAGAAGCCTTCAACTTTTGAAAACAGCACGCAAAAAAATGAGTCAAGCTTATTTGGCCATAACGGTTGAAATATTGAAAAGTGAGTCTTTGTTCTGTTCCTCTCAATTTGTCATAGTTTATTTTAAGTGTGATCTGTGTTGCCGGTTTTTCGTTTATCATGGTATATATATATATAAATGATAAAACCACAATATGAAATGGGAAAATGGGAAATCATTGTGCTTTGATTGTTATTTCACGTGTTTATGTGAATTCTTTATATATATATATAAACTATATTGACACAAAGAACAGACAGAAATGAAACAGAAACTCACTACTATATTTTGATGTTCTCGTCATCAGGAAGATAGAAACAAGTCGCTCCGCAGGCAGACAACGACTGGCCAGTGGTCTTGAGGGAGCACAGAACCGTGTAGCCAACTTACGGAGGGTGGGGCAAGGAGGCAAGGATAGATAAAGAAATAGAAGCAAAAATAAATTATAACGAATGAAAATAAAAACTATTAGCACAGGTGTGTTCTTTGCATTAATATAGTTTATGAATATAGTTCGTGTTATATATAAATTCACGTGTTGGTTATGGTAGGCAGAAAACTGTACAGTAAGCGGTAAGATATCATGTTATATATTGCAGACAGGTTTGAAAAATGGAAATTTCCCTTATCATTATCATAAAAAGTAGAATATTTTAGGTTACCAGTTTTTTTTTTCAGTTTTCTTTTTTAAACGATAAAAAAAAGGTTGGGTTAATTAATGAGTTTGATGGAATAGTGGAGTGGGGGTAATTGGAAGCTCTAGAATGGTGGTGGGGTGGGGGGTTTATGAGACAGACTTTGTTTGTTCTGGTATAGTTTTAGAGAGGGGGGGGGGGGGGGCTGGCTTGCATTGGATTATACACTAACATCGTGTTTACTTCTCGCCTCTCTTGTGTTTGTATATACAAAAGCGTTCAGCTGTACATTAACAAACGCCTTAGCTGTCATCTGTATTCTTTCATCGGTTATACATCATAATGGAATCTTTAAACATCATTGTGAACAGTTTATCATAATTCTAAATTAGTTTTAGTCTTAAATGAACTTGAGTTAGGTAAAAATGTATTGGGGCCAGGTTAGCTCAGCGGCAACGTGCTTGCTTTTCAACCAAATAGGTCCTGGGTTCAATACCCGGTCTGGCCTTCGAGTTCTTCACGTGGGGGAGATGAACAAATCTGAACACATCCATCCCTCGGAGAGGATTTAAAGCCGTCAGTCTATTATAGTAGAATGTGCAGTTATAGTTATGTGGTATCACAAAAGGGCTAATGTTCGGTCTATGTGTGTTCTCTTGAGCGACTCCGAAGGATTTGTGGGAGGAAAAAACCCCCGGGGAAAAATTCCTTCCACCTCTCCTCCAAAAAAAAAAAAAAAAAATGAATCCTATTTTCACTAGAAATACTATATTTAACCAATACCAAATTACCAAAAAATAAAAAAAACTTTTGGAAAATCAAAATAATTTTTACAAGTCATTAGATTTATTTAAACAAAAACTGGAAAATAGCGCAATATAAAAATGCTGTAGTAAATCAAATTCATCACTCAAATAAAATAAATTAATATAAGAACCAATACATTTTTTTCATATAATAGTAACAAAATCATTTTTTAGAAAAATAATATTCATCCAAATAAAAACAATCTAAACAACAGTGTCAAAGTATAATGTCTTAATGTCAAGGTTAAGTTTTAAATCATTAATTAAGAATGCATAGAATCCTAGATCAAGTAATGATATTCTTTTTTCTTACTAATATTACTATTAATTAGTAATAGTATTAGTAATATTACTAATTCTTTGTTTTTGAACTGATTTGCGTCCAGGTTGGATCGTTTTCCGAATTTTAAGGGAAATATATATATATATATATATATATATATATATATATATATATATATATATATATCAATGATCAAACCACAATAAGAAATGGGAAAACAAGACTAAGATCTTTCAACCGTAACAAGCGGTCTTCGTCAGAGTCAAAAAACCAACTGAGTTGGGTTTTTGACTCTGACGAAGACCGCTTGTTACGGTTGAAAGATCTTAGTCTTGTTTTCCCATTTCTTATTGTGGTTTGATCATTGATTGTTGTTTCACGTGTTTATGTGAAATCTTTTTATATATATATATATATATATATATGGATTAATTTACCACAATGAAAACAATTTTTGAAACAATGCTCTAAGGCCTTTCGTTAACACATCTTCGGAGAGCAAGTGAACTAAAAAAACAATAAATACTTGTTAACTTGGCTGATTGAAATTTCCAGAATTTAAAATCAGCCAAGTTAACAAGTATTTATTGTTTTTTTAGTTCACTTGCTCTCCGAAGATTTGTTGACGAAAGGCCTTAGAACATTGTTTCAAAAATTGTTTTAATTGTGGTAAATTAATCCCTCTATTATATCAAGTGTTATTTTGATTATTATTCATATATATATATATATATATATATATATATACTTGAAATGGTCCAACAGGACTACTAGTTAACACATGAAAGAGAAAAAACAAATAAAGATACACACAAAAGACTCACAACGATGATATTTCGACAGTCGTCGTCATCGGGTAGAAGTAGTCCCTTTGAGTAGCTTCAGCTACTCAAAGGGACTACTTCTACCCGATGACGACGACTGTCGAAATATCATCGTTGTGAGTCTTTTGTGTGTATCTTTATTTGTTTTTTCTCTTTCATGTGTTAACTATATATATATATATATATATTCTGACCTCTTAACTCTTTTATTCTTATCTTTATTGTACTTTTCTTTATTTCTAATTATACCTTCCATATTAATTCTTACTTTCATTCAACTCTCTTACTCCTTTCATTTATTCAATTTATTCAAGAATTATTCAACTCTTTCATTTACTTTAATATTATTTATCTATTTATTCTCTATTAGTACAGTTATACCGTTGACCTTTCAACTCTTTTATTCTAACCGCTTGTTTCTTGTTCATTATTGACCTTTGACCTTCTCTTTATATTAACCTGTACTAATCCTTTTAATCTATTTATAGCAATGACTAAGTATGAGTCATCGATTTTAATTTAACATATCACTTGGCCAACTATTTTTCCAGTTCAACCCTGTTAGCAAGAGGTTAGTTCGTAGGATCGAATCTCTCAGTTTTAAGATCGTGAATGCCGAGACTGCGGTTAATTTTAATGATACCTGTTTAAAAGAGGATCTGCTGCCTATCAAGGGTCAAGGGTCAGCTAGCCATGCACAGCAAGGTGCATGCCAAATTAGTGGACAGGCATCTAGGCCTTTTACCACTTCATTCTCTGAATTAGTTAACTTGGCGGGATACAAGCTAAACTGGCGCTTTTACTTGTCCCTTGTATTAAAAAGTAGAATTTCCTTGGCTAGTGTGAACCTTTGACCAGTGACCAACAGGCATATGCAAATAGAGACTAAAAATCAAAAAACATACATGAAAGTATTAATAATGATAATAAGAATTAGAATTAATAATAATTAATTAATTAATTAATTAATTAATCACGTGGAGCCCATTCCACGGTCTACTCATCATCAAGCACACAGCACGAAAGCAGAGTTAGAAATTGCAAGACTGCATTCATAAATGCATTTGTCAACCCTGCATTCATATCTGCGGCCCAAAGGAACAAGCAGCACCCTCGGGCTCCATGGGGCACGTAAATATAATGATAATATAATATAATGATCAATGTAACGATAACAATAATAATTATAATAATAATAAGATAAAATAATAATTGTTCGATCACCTCTTGGAGGTGATTACCCTTTGAGGGTGTATACATTTTAATGAATACATTTAACGAGCTCACAATCCATCCATCGATAAGCACGCAGTCCGGAAGCAATCTGCTGCCTATTTATACCAATATATATATATATATATATATATATATATATATGATTCGTTACAATGTTGACCAATAGAAGTGAAGTTTACAGGTCCATGCATGCGGTTTATAGTTACTCATAGAAAACTATATATATATATATATATATATTATAAAATCACCTACTGTGTTATATATTGTCTGTAGGTCTTCAGATCTTGTAAGTGCAGGCTTATCACATGTAAGAGTTATTTACCATCTTCTAATCATTCAGAGTGATCAAGGAGAAAGGTAAACATCCACTGGGTACATTATTTAGAAGTCTGCATATATTACTAGACTAATAGTTGTATGGGAGGATAAATAGAGAGAGAGAGAGAGGGGGGGGGGGGATTTTGTGATGTTGGTGGATCTACATTTATGAAAGGAAGAAATAGAGAACGAGAGAGAGAGAGAGAGTGAGAGGGAGAGAGGGAGAGCGAAGAGAAAGAAGAGTGAGAAGATGATAGAGAAGAGTGATAAGAGAGAGACAAAGAGAGGAGTAACGGAGATGAGAGAGAGAGAGAGAGAAAGATACAAAGAGTGTGTTGATTGTGAATAAAGGTGTAAGGTATGTAGGGAGTGAACGAGAGAGAGAGGCAATCGAGAATATAAGAGTAAGGGATGATTTTCATTAAAGAGTCAATATATATATATATATATATATATATATTTTTTTTTTTTGAAAGTGACACCAAATTTAGCTGATACCTGTTTCTTAACAAGTTTCTCAATTTTTCTAAATAACACTCTCGTTATTTCGTCTACACAATAAAGTACATCTCCTATTGTCGACATGTTTCGAATGATCAACATTCATCATCAGGACGTGAATAAGATCTAAGGTGAAATATCTGGTTTATTATATTTATAAATTCTAAAATAATGAAAAAAAAAAGAAACCACCATAAACTGAGAATTTGAGAAGCTATATTAATCCATAAACTGAAGCCACTCCTATATATATATATATATAGGAAAACTGTATATAAGGACCACGTCTGGGCCATTTCCTTGCCTGAAGATAACCAGAGAATGGTTGAAACATGTCGCAAATACCACCACCAGGTCAACAGTGCAGAACTTTTCATCACCTTCCAGCCATACATCAATAGCAGCAATAACATTCAACTGAAGAAAAAACATGAACATAAGAAACCGAAGAGAACAATAAGCAAAACCTACAACTTGAAGATGTTTCTACGAGAAAAAGTTGGAATCCAGTGTCAACATCTTTTAATAATCAAGAGGGACTGTGCAACCTCTACCTCTGTTGGCATGAAGATGAAGGCTGCTTTTCGCAGTAAACAACCAAAAGTATCAATTAAAAATCTAGCAATATCTGTAACAGAAAATAGTAAACAACAACAACACCCAACCACCACAAAAATCAAAAATAGAAAGGGAACAGGAGTTCACTTGTAAAGTGAGGCTAATGTTTTCTGCCAAACATCATTTAACACAGAGGGACTGTGCAACCTCTATACCTATTAGCAGAAAGACAGAGGCTTTTTGTTGAGCAGCGGGCAACTGGGACCTTACGCATGGACCTGCAAACTCCACTCCCATTGGTCCACATCGCATCGAATCATTTTCCTCTCCCCAGACAACTCATAGGAAATATATATATATATATATTATTAAAATGTGCGGCAGCTTCGGCGTTCACGACTTTCAGACTAAGCTGCTCCAGTCTCCTGACAGTTTTTCGAATGCATGGTGGTAATTGCCAAATAAGTTGCCCAAAGGACATTGAGACATATATGAGCTATATATATATATATATATATAACGGAGATTCGCGCTCCTTTCTTCGACGTGAGGAGATCTCTCTCACTTCGTCCTCTCTTCTAGTCTACTCCTGATGACGAACAACAGTTCAAACTATTGAATTCTGTAAGTGTTCTTTTTATTCTTTTTTCTGTGTCGTGCCTTGTGTAATTTAAAGTTATATATATATAGTCAATATAGACAAAGAAACATAGAGAAATCAAAAGAACACACTTACAGTCACTAATTTTCGGTTTGAACCGTCTTCAGGAGAGATAAAAGAGGGAAGAGAGGTTGGAGACCGTCTCCAACCGTCTCTGAACCAGTGCGTTTGGTTTCCCTATCTTATCTCTCCTGAAGACGGTTCAAACCAAAAATTGGAGACTGTAAGTCTGTTCTTTTGATTTTTCTATGTTTCTTTGTCTATATTGAACTATATTTGTCCGTTTTGGATCGTATTTCCAACGAAAAAGTGTGTACATATATATATATTCGGCTGCTCGAACCTGATGACGACGCCAGTCGAAATATAGCTGTAAGTTTTATATGCCTTTATTTATGTTTTTCACTTTTTGTATTTGAGATATACACAGGCTCCAGTAACGCCTCTACTCATGAAATAGTCTAGAATCCCCTTTACCAATGTACTTTCTGGTATTTAGAACATACGATACATTCCACCAGCAGTTATATCAGTCAAGCTGAAAGTTAATTTCCAGCGGTAGATCGATCTGATTTCTCTGTTCTTTTCAAGATATCTTCTAAAGTCAATTTCCTGTCACCTGCATTCCCACTCCGAAGGGGATTTCTTTATCTAAAATAGATTCTTTTCCTGATTGTTACTTATTTTATCTAAATATACTAAAAATTTTACAATACCTGTATCATCGACTGTAAACTTTATCAGTTATTACATATATGAGGAGAAAACAACAATATTTATAGAGTATTTTCGATACAACAATAATTATTTCATCTGCTTTAATATATATGGCTAAATATTAGAACATTCTTTAAGAGTTATCAAAGAGAAAGGTCAACAAACCACTCGGTATATTGATTAAAAGCCTAGATACAAATCTAGACTGATAGGTGGGTAGATGTATATATATATATATAAAGATTTCACATAAACACGTGAAATAACCACAATAAGAAAATGGGAAAATCTCTTCCCTCCCACTTTTCTCAACTCCTCACCAGATGTTTTCTGCATCTAGTGTTCAGTTGGGTTTTTGACTCTGACGAAGACCGCTTGTTACGGTTGAAAGATCTTAGTCTTGCTTTCCCATTTTCTTATTGTGGTTTGATCATATTATATATATATATATATATATATATAGGTGTGTTCTCTAATCGGGGTTCGGTAAATTTTCCAGGATAAAAAATTATACTCTTGTTGCCAACGTTTCGGTTTTATTTAAAACCTTTTTCATAGGGAGAAGTAAGAATTTTTTAACTAAGAAAATGAAATTGACATTATTTAAAGGAACAACAATGTTAACCGGACAAAACCTTCGACTAGACTGACAGTAGTCAGTCACAAATATATATATTTGTGTACAATGGCAGCAGGTCTTCCCTTAAGCATATGTTATTAAAATAAGCAGCAGCTTCTGCATTGACCAATTTCTTGTTGACACTCTCTAGTTTTCGTATCACTTTGCGGTGAGACTCTGGTAGCTTCCAAAGAAGGTTAGCGAAAGTTTTTTAAAAAAAAGTGGTTTATTCAAGTGTTTTTGTGTTTGACCTAAAGTTTATAGTGTGTGTTAATGTCTTTCGCTAACCTTCTTTGGAAGCTACCAGAGTTTCACCGCAAAGTGATACGAAAACTAGAGAGTGTCAACGAGAAATTGGTCAATGCAGAAGCTGCTGCTTATTTTAATAATATATATATATATATACACTTTTTCGAGGAAAATACGATCCGAAATGGACAAATACAGTTCACTGAACATATATATATATATATATATATATATATATAACAAACACTTTTTCTTCTTCTCGGAGTTTGGTCAGGGTAAATATATGGAATCACCTTTTTGCCAACGTTTCGTCTTTATTTTAAGGCATCCTCAGGGCTATAAATCAAGGCTGGGTTCTGTTACATTACAACAACCGTTAAGTGTTGACGGTTAATGGTTGTTGTAATGTAACAGAACCCAGCCTGGATTTATAGCCCTGAGGATGCCTTAAAATAAAGACGAAACGTTGGCAAAAAGGTGATTCCATATATTTACCCTGACCAAACTCCGAGAAGAAGAAAAAGTGTTTGTTAATATTTTGTGGTCAAGAAAACAGTACCGTATATATTATATATATATATATATATATTGTTAAATAACGCCCCATATTTGGCTTGTATCTGCTTCTTACACAATTTCTCCAGTTTCCGGAATTCCTTCCTCGTCTCTTCATTAAAACTCAAGTTTATCAAGAGACTTTTAATGAAGAGACGAGGAAGGAATTCCGGAAACTGGAGAAATTGTGTAAGAAGCAGATACAAGCCAAATATGGGGCGTTATTTAACAATATATGTTTAAATGAAGGACTGCTTCCAACTTTTACAAATATATATATATATATATATATATATATATATATATATGTATAACATACCCTCATTCTTTCTCTCTCTCTCTCTCTCTGTCTATCTCTATCTATCTAATATATATATTAGAGGGAGTGAGGGATAGTGGAAAGAGAGGAAATGTATAATTAATAAGTAGCACAAACACCCACATATATATTTATACTGATAGGTGGGATAGATGGATAAATAGAGGGAGAGTGAGAGAGGGAGGGAGTGAGAGAAACAGGGGGAGAGAGTGAGAGGTATGGAAAGAAAATACAATTACTAATTTACTTTCTAATAAGAAAGGTAAAAAATACTGGGTAAATTAGAGAATCAAATTAGAGAGAGAGAGTGTGTGTGAGAGAGTGATGTCGAAAGATAATACTGGAGTGAGGGAGTGGTTAGGAGAGACAGAGATAGCACATTTGTTTATTAAATAATAATTATCGGAAGCATGACAAGTGTAAACAGTGCACTTGTATTGCTTTACCTGTGTTGATAAACATTGATGAACTTTGAACCCTTAACTTTGATTCTTTTAAACTTGTTGCTCAAGCCTATTTGAAAGACAAGGGCAAATGCCTTCTTTTTGTGTTTTTCTTCCTTACATTCCAACAGTCCGCCAGTAAGGAGAGCACCCGCTGTTATGCTTATTTCTTACCCACCGCCCCCTCCTTCTAACTTCTCTATATGCCACGGTCCATTGTTACAAAAACACAATCATTGTCTCTTTATACTGTCTTTCTTCTTTCCTTAAATATATTCCACAAAAAAAAAGAAGTCATTGTTCCTTGGAGTGTTTTTTTTTTTTTTTTTTGAATCTGTCAATAACAAAAACAGGTCCAATTACGGTAATAACTATATAGAGTGAATTTTAGAGTTCACAATGCAAAGCTTGTTTGAATATTGAATGAAAACAAGCATTCACAAGGTAACCGCTCTATTACAATTCGAGACCGATAATATAGTTCTTGTTTCAAGAATTCATAAGTAAAACTCAAGATCAAATCGTGAAACAGTCCGTTAAAACAACATATCATACAACTCTCTTCAATATTTCGACCTCATCATCATCATCAGGAGAAAAACTACTTGACAGGCAAACAACAACACTGTTTTGCTATTTTCTGTTCTTTCTACGTGTTCTTTTCTTTTAATAGTTTCATATATTACCTTTTATCGTTCTCAATCTCATATATACACAAAATAAAGTGTTTACCTATTTCTTTTCTGTTTTTTCTGTATATATATATATATTTTTCAGCTTTCTTATTACTGCATTTGCGTTTATCATGGAAACATGTTATAATTTACCAAAAGATTTTTAATATTAAATTCAATTTATTCTACAAAGTTTATAGCAACGTTTCGGTCCTCTTAGATAATCATCAGGGAGTAACTAAACATAATGTTAACATAATTAAAACTACTTTCAGTGTGTGCTTTGTAGTATATTTAGTTATATTTTCATAGCAAATCATTTTTGTATGCTTACACAAATACAATAATAATAAAAATGATAGTTAATACTTTACTATAACTATAGTAATCGTAAAAGAATTCCATTTTGAAATATTGACGCAATTGCAAGTTTTGAGTCCAAGAGGTCGTTTTATGATTTTTTTTTTTCTGGCGATGTTTGGGTGTAGGTGGAGTGTACCCAAAAGCTGTGCCCATACTACAGTCCAGAATCTTTGATGCATTGAATTGATATTTTAAACAAAACATTGGGCTAAATAGTATAGATGAACCCTATTGTTTTTGGAGCAATTGTCCATGATGAGAAATTCACTTTTTTTTATAAAATGACTCTAGGTTCCATCTGTTGGGTCTTCAATCTTGGTTCGTATTCCTGCGTTGTTCTAGAATATAGTTTTAACGTCCTGTTGATTCCTGTGGTTTGGTTGTTAATATTTGGTTTCAGTTCTATTATCTTAAGGGCTTCAGCAATTTGCAGTCTATTGTGATCATTTTCATGGTGTAAAACTTCATTGTTTTTCACCAGCATTTCTCGAGTCAGTATGGTTTTATGTTCTTTATATATATATATATATATATTTAAAACAAATAGATTTAATACAAAGGTGAGAAAATTTGAAAGATGGACAATGAAATTTATTCATGCCACAGTACAAAGGTCGTTCAACAAAACATGTATAAAAGAAGGATTACTCCCCAAATTTACCAATATATATATATATATATATCACTTAATTAAACGAAACACGATCCAAACTGGACACAATACGAGTTCAAAATTCGTTCAAGCGGTTACTTGCCGTTGCGTCTACAACGTGCTTGGTTTCCCTTTCTCTTTTCTCCTTAGGACGGATTACCCGAAAATTTGAGTCTGTAAGTGTGTTTCTTTACTCTGTGTGTTACTCTTCTTAAATTTTGAACTCGTATATATATATCAGTCTTTGCCTGGCATCCGAGCGGACCACTCCTCCTCCTGATAACTTGAATCCTAATTAAAGTCAACTTGTATCAACTTGGAAAATTAAAAGATATTTGTGTCAGTTTTTTTTCTTTGTGACCTTTCTATATATGCATGCAATGAATTGGTAGAAGTTTAATATTTATAACAAGACAGATGTAGTTTTGAAAATGAAATGCCCTGGCCAAAGGTATAATATTTCTGTCCAAGACTTTGAAAAGTAGGTAGAAGACGGCGTGTGTAGGAAAGCTATGCCAAGCCAGCTATTACTTTTCCACCAAAATCCATAAATAATTGTGTCTCTCGAGTCAGTAGAGAGTTTTTTTTTTGTTTTTTTTTTTTAAATGGAATATGGAAATTTTTAATGTCTTTTTTTTTCTCTCGTAAGAGTGTGTCTGTAAAAGCATTTCTTTTAGAACACATTATAGTTTTAATAAAAAACTTTTGCAAGTTGTTTAAATATATTGTTTTATAAGAATTTTGTAAAATATCCTAACATATCTTAATTTAAGTATATTTTCTTTATTTTAATATTTACGAGATATGCGAGTAGTTTTATGGTATTTACTCATAATTGGAGAGGGGAAGAAACACAAAGTCTTCACATTAAGAAAAAGGATTTAATCATATAACGCGTTTTGTACAGTTAGTGTGTTCATCGTTAGGTTACATCTTAAATATACAAAAAATGTAAGGTGTTCTAAACGAGTTGTATGCGTGTGTATGTGTGTGTGTAGGTTAGGTTAGGTTGCAGTGGCAGTTCCACAAGGGAACACACGTAGCCCGAGCATTAGCCCATTGTGATACCACACAATGAAGATTGATTATACAGTGGGAGTCCTACATCTGCCTAACTCAAGTGTATTTCGATTACGGATCTTTAACGAGTACCTGACAGTATACAGGCTCGGGACCGACGGTTTAACGTCCTTCTTCGAGGGACGACGTGCTCAGATTTATTCACCTCTCACGTGAATAAATCGAGGGCCAGGTGAGGATCGTACCCCGGTCCTACCAGTTCAGAGCCGAGCACGTAACCACTGAGCTAGCCTGGCCCCCTACACAACATATAACTAACAAACAGAACAGGACATGGAAACAAAGAGGTTATACTACCACTCTACCTAAGGTTTGAACAGAGAGGACAGCGACCTTTAATTTTTGTTTTTAATAGGACGGTAAGGTACCGGTTCTAACCTATCTAGTTATAGGTTAGGTTAAATTAGAGTGGTAGCTACAAAAGAGGACACACAAGGCCAACATTGTGTGGCCCTTTGATGCCACACAATGGACATCGTTTCTACATTGGAAGTCATAAATTTTGCTTAACTTAATTGTATTTAGAGCAGAGATCTAGAACTGATAGGTACAGAGTTCGATACCCATCTGGCACTCAATTTATTCACGTGAGAAGTAAATCAATCTGAATGCGTCATCCCTAGGATATTAAGCAGATAGTACCGAGCCTATACGATACGAGTATCAGGTATTCGTTAAAGATCCCTATTCTCAAAAACACTTGAGTTATTCAAAATTTACGACTCCTAATTGCGCTATGTCAATGATCAGTCTACGTGACTTCTCTCGCGAGACTTCTCATGAATTGTATATGAACTTTACCATAATGCTAAAAGGACATCAAATCACGTGGGAATATCTGATTGCTTCATTCTTAGGAGAGGATATTAAGCCGTCGGTTCCAAGCCTGTACGATGCCAGGTATTCGTTAAATATTCCTATTCTCAAAAACACTTGAGTTATTCAAAATTTACGACTCCTAATTGCGCTATGTCAATGATCAGTCTATGTGTGTTCTCTCGCTGTGACTTGTCACGAATTGTATATGAACTTTACGATAATGCCGAAATTGTTTGTTAAACAATTGAAAATGATTGTTCATGTTTCCTATCAAGTATTAAATCAAGAGAAAGTATAAACTGGCCTTAGGACGAAATCACTCAATACCAGGCAAGAGGGAGACCCTTATCAAAATCAGAATAACATATGTTAAATTAAAATAGACTTGGAAATGCCCCATCTCAATCATGCAGGGTTTTCATTTCACCCCAGGCGGATTAAACAAACCTTATATCAACACTTCAACGACATACAATCTTTAACTTGCTTGGCATACACAGCGCCACAGAATCACTCAATTTTTTTTAAATCCATTTATTCAACATGCTCTCTCTCTCTCTCTCTCTCTCTATATATATATATATATATATATTTATTTATTTACTCTTCTTTATATAATCTAGGAGGTCTCAGAGCTTATTTTTTCTTCATTCATAATCTAGGAGGTCTCAGAGCTTATTTTTTCTTCATTCACACGGCGGTTTCACGCACACTGCAGCTACTAGGTGACCAACCACCAGCTACTCGCCATGCCGACACTCAGTCACCGCCCAGCAACACCTAAGATATGTATATGAGACAAAATGTCGCAGGAAGAATCAGAATGAAGAAAAAATAAGCTCTGAGACCTCCTAGATTATATATATATATACATATTTATATACTTCGAATAAAAAGAAAGGTCCGTGTGGACAATAAACACTTTAACAAAGAGAAAAGAACACAGAAAGACACTACAGAAATCACTTCGATATTTCGACATCCGTCGTCATCGGGAAGAAGTGCGAAGTACTTGCGTTGAGAAACAAACTGCTACTCAAAGTTTGCTTCTCAACGAGAGTACTTCGCACTTCTTCCCGATGACGACAGATGTCGAAATATCGAAGTGAAGTTCTGTAGTGTCTTTCTGTGTTCTTTTCTCTGTGTTAAAGTGTATATATATAGTTCAATATAGACAAAGAAACATAGAGAAATCAAAAGAACACACTTACAGTCTCTAATTCTCGGTTTGAACCGTCTTCAGGAGAGATAAGAGAGGGAAACCAATGCACAAGAGACCGGGAAAACTCGAAGTGGAAAAGTCGACATCGCACGGCAACTGTTCATTTTCTGAGGGAGTAAGAGCCCTTATACTATTTGCTGTGTCGGCGGAAATGACTCCATGGAAGAGAAGAACCGCTGTACGTGACTTCGATAAGAGCTAGAAGCCTTCAACTTGAAAAAATGAGTCCAGCTTATTTGTCCCGCATCAACTAATCAGATATCAGAACCGGACATCTCATGTAGATTTTCAATATATATATATATATATATATATCAATGATCAAACCACAATAAGAAATGGGAAAACAAGACTAAGATCTTTCAACCGTAACAAGCGGTCTTCGTCACAGTCAAAAACCCAACTGAGTTGGGTTTTTGACTCTGACGAAGACCGCTTGTTACGGTTGAAAGATCTTAGTCTTGTTTCCCCATTTCTTATTGTGGTTTGATCATTGATTGTTATTTCACGTGTTTATGTGAAAGCGTTTTATATATATATAATTTGGGTTTTTGACTAAAACCCAAATAACCCAAACATTTTGACTATATATATATATATATATATATATATATATGTGTGTGTGTGTGTGTGTGTGTGTGTGTTACCTACCCCTAGCCGTGGGATTGTCAGGAGACTAAAACAGCTGAGTTTGTAAGTTGTGAATGCCGAAAGCTGCGGTAAGTTTTAATGAAATATGTATATATATATATATTACATGCAATCGAATCTATTTAACAATAAAATGGATTGCACTAAGTTTAAATTAAACCTTTCCTTATTTTAAATTAAAAATTGAGATACACATTATCAAAATGTATGAAAGTCTATGAGGTCTATGAATATTTTAAAATTTTGAAATAGTTGACCGTTTTGCACTATCATACTATTTGCCGGAAGCCAGCCACAGCTGGTTATTCTTGTTGTGAATTTCATAAATCGTTGTCGTTCTTGGTCAAGAATTGGGCAGCTGAAGAGTATGGTATATAGTTCCAAGCTTCTGGTGATACACCATCACAAGAACACCTGCCATTGTCTATGGTATGGAATCTATTGAAGTAAGATTTAGTCTCACCATAGCTTGTAAGAGCAGTCACTCAATTTAAATTCTACAAATATTATTCAATACTAGACGACTTGTGTCACTCAGTGTTAAGAAATTATAGAACAGTTCATAAAATACATTCACTGAATCTGATTGACAGAAACTGTTATATCTTTTTCTTGTAATTAAGCCATAAAAAGGATTCTTTTATGACTGCAAGCTTTTGTAATAGAATTCTTAACATTATTCAAGAATATATATATATATATATATAAAGATTTCTCATAAACACGTGAAACAACAATCAATGATCAAACCACAATAAGAAATGGGAAAACAATACTAAGATCTTTCAACCGTAACAAGCGGTCTTCGTCAGAGTTGGGTTTTTGACTCTGACGAAGACCGCTTGTTACGGTTGAAAGATCTTAGTCTTGTTTTCCCATTTTTATTGTGGTTTGATCATTGATATATATATAAACTAGAATTTAAAAAAGAACACATAGAAAGGAAACCACTGAACTCACTACTATATTTCGATGTCCTCGTCTTCAGTAAAAGAAGTGAATCGCTCCAAAGGCTGATAACGACTGATATCAGTCGTTATATATATATATATTATTGTTTAAATCGATCCCCTAGTGGGTGATACCGTCATCCGTTTACTGACTTTTTTCTTTGATAGGTGATTCTACAGCTTCTACATTGGGAGTCCTAAATTTGGCCTAACTCAAGTGAATTTCAAGTAGGGATCTTTAACGAGTACATGACATTGTACAGGCTCGGGACCGACGGCTTAGCATCCTCTATATTTGTTTTAGTTTTTATTAATTATATTAATTTTTAGTATTTTAGTATTGAGTGTTTCTTAGTTATAAGTTAGTTTAATTTCCACCTCAAGGGAATACTTTAGTACCTTGAGGTGTAGTGATAAGTTGAGTTGGTCTTGATGTGTATTTTTTGTCTTCGTTATATCTGTTCTTTAATTAAAGTGCAACTGGTAAGGGAATTTTGAGTACCTTTATCGGTAATTATCTCCGCATGTTACCTGGGCTTTATCTTGTCTATTACTCGTGGCCTCGGTACCGTTTTGCGGAAAAACTGTCAGAATTCGTGCTTAGCATTGAGTTACTTGAAATGCCCTCGGGCACCTCCATGCCTTTAATGGAGGTGGCTAAAGGGTAACTTGTCAACAAGGCGGCCTGGCTTGACTAAGCGGTTATGGCACAAAATGCCGAGGAACGCGAAGATCAAAACAGGCTTAACGTCCTCTAAGGTTGGAGTTAAAAAAGGACCTTTATGTATAATAAGTATAATAATAAGAAGTATATTCTAACGCAGTGTAATCAGTTATTATGTGGTATTTACTCATTATAGGGTAAAAAGCTAAGGAAAAGGTATCCATATATAAAAATTTAATGGTATAAACAACGCGTTTCGAACACTTAGTGTTCTTCCTCAGGCATTAACTGAAGACTACAATGTGGTTGGACCCACTTCCATCCTATTCCCAGTCAGTTGTACCACAGACACACACCCGTAGATTCGTATTCCCTTCATTATTTTATTTTATTTTTATTTTGTACTATATTTACTTTGTACTATATATAACTCTCTGATGACATTGTTTTTTTTTTAGTTAATGCTTGATGAAGAACACTACATGTTCGAAACGCGTTGTTTATACGATTAAATTTTTATATGTGGAGACCATTTCATTAGCTTTTTACCCTACAATGAATAAAAAGTATAATTAATATTACAAGTTTAATAGTATAACAGGTGGCTACAGTTTTATATTAAATGAATCATAATAATGCATAGAGAAAAGGGGACCCTTGACTCAAAAAGCGAGTATATTTCAAAGTGTTGGGAGTTCTAATAAAAAGATTAATAAAGTAAAATGAAATACGTTATGTTTTTTTTTTTAGGGTAATTCAAGTAAGTAGGGATTTTTTTCTTTTCTAAAGAGAAGCGCAACACTGATTCTAAAAAGGATCCTTCGATCACTTATCTTCAGCCTTTCAACACCTTTTCAAACTTGCTCTTCAAAATCCCTCCCAACATCACTCTTATACACCAACCACTATGACTGGCAAGTTTTATAAATTAATCCTTTTAGCTCGTCATACAAAAAAAAAACAAAAAAAACTTTTTAAGAACATTAATTCACTGCTGTCGCTTATTATATTTCATTTTTTTTTTAAAAAAAAACACCCTGTTGCTTCCATTACCGACCATCAAGTGGAATGAATGAGAAATGATAGATAACTTTATATATATATATATATATATATATTACCTGACGATGACGAATGTAATTATAGTCAAAAGCTCGAATGAACTGATGTCCCTTGGACAACTGATGTGGAAGATCCAACCGCAAGATAGAAGAATCGCCTGCAAGATCGAGGCCACCAGCTCAAAAATCGTGAAGCTGCTGCTACTTATAACAATATATATATATATATATATAAAACACTTAAAATAAACAGTGACACATAGAATGAAACATAACAAAAGACTCACTTTTCAATATTTCGACCGTAATGGCGGTCGTCCTCAGGAGAAGAAGCGAATTGACGGAGGGACGACAGTCAACTAAAGAACTCACTGGGTGAGGACTAAAGCAGTGCTGCCGCAAAGGAGAAAAAAATAAAAAAGGAACTAAGGAGTCGAGAGCTAAGAGAGATATATTATGTTTATCATGGAATTATATATATATATATTTCGTTAAACAGTTTATGCACCTTTGTTTTAGTTTCTTTTCTTATTAACTTTTCTAATTTTCTAATTAGTGTTTCGATGTTTTCTCGGATATGAAATATTAACTGTCCAAAAGTTTTATCAAATTTGTGCCTCTATATAAATAGAGGCACTCCAGATATTAGAAAAGCAACCTAAAATAAATGGCCAACTTACAAGTTTTACAAGAATTTTGAAGCTACATGTAGAGGAGTCAGCGAGCAGGAATGCAGAAGATAATTGAAATTAGGCTTAGCCTTAGGGGACAAATATCTAGTTTAAACTGTTTAAATTGGGTGAGCATAGCCTTATCGTAACCTCTCTTATTTATGTAACCATTATGCATGTCAACTGTGTTATTGTTTTTTGTATAGTTTTTAATCTTAGTTTATATAGAGTTTTAAATTTCTAGCCATAGTCTGTTACAGTTTTATAAAAAAAATACGCTGAAGATGGTCCATGGAGATTGAAACGTCGGTCAATTGTTAAAAAGTGTATATTCTGAACAATGAGTTTTAAAGATAAAACTTTTAGACAGTAATTATTTCATATCCCAGAAAACATCAAAACACTAATTAAAAAATTAGAAAAGCTAGTAAGAAAAGAAACCGAAACAAAGTTTCAAAAGGTGTTTAACGAAATTTGTATGAATGAAAATCTGCTTCCTAATTATAGAAATATATTATATATATATATATTGTTTTCTATGAGTTGTCCGGGGAAAGAAATATGATTCGTTGAAATCGCATGGACCTACTAACTCTACTCTCCTATTGGTCAGCATTTCAACAATATATATATATATATATATTAGTGAAGGTTGGTAGCAATCCTTCTTGCAAACATGTTTCTAAAAATTTTATGCCAATTTCATGCTTGGTAACCTTTTTTGAGAGTTTCTCTAATGTCCTACAGGCTCTTCTCAGTTCCTCGGGGAATAAAAAAATCAACTGACTCAAACTTTTTCTTTTCATAACCACACATTCTGACACTATTTATATCTAACACTGTTTAAGAAGTAACTAAATATAATTTTCAATAAAACAACAATATGTTCGGTCTCGTAGACCATCATCAGGCTGATGATATATATATAATATATATATATACTCTGGAATAAAAAGTAAGAAAACTTACCAGATGCACATTTCAAAAATATAAACCAATGAATTATTAGATTAGAAGTCTAAAATAAAAATCCTTTATAATTGAAAAAATTTGGCGCAACAATCCAAAGATGATGTAATGAAAGTTATTCACTTTACGCATAAATAAATCGAGGGTAAAAGTTGGTTTTGAACTCTGGATCTACCAATCTGGAGGCAAGCAGGCAAGCAACTCGGCTACCCTGGCTCCTAGAATTCATAGTATAGATAGACATTCTATCTGCTGCTTAAGAGAAACGCTGTGTTATATAATATTTTATTTTTATTTTTCTTTTTATATATTATTTCGTATTTACAAATGTATGATAAACATGTTGTTAGGGAATACAAATGTATTTTAGCATTATATATGTATAGAGTGAGTAGTGGGTGGGGGGAGGGGGTGTATGAATTGCTGGAAAAGAAGAATAATGGGATATATTGGGTGAGTGTGATGTCCCTGTACCAGACTTTATGAGATAAAGAAGGGTCGTGTTTTGATGACTGAAGCCCTGTTGACTCCTATCCAGGCCGTATGTCACCCTTCATATGTCACCCTGCGTGTCAAAACACCTCCATTCCCCCCCCCCCCCCAGGCTTATAGTTCGCTCGTACTTTTTTGAACTGTCACTCACCTCACTCCACAGCCCATCCCAATTATATATTTATATATATATATATATATTCTATCAATGTTCAAACCACAATAAGAAATGGGAAAACAAGACTAAGATCTTTCAACCGTAACAAGCGGTCTTCGTCAGAGTCAAAAACCCAGTTGGGTTTTTGACTCTGACGAAGACCGCTTGTTACGGTTGAAAGATCTTAGTCTTGTTTTCCCATTTCTTATTGTGGTTTGATCATTGATTGTTGTTTCACGTGTTTATGTGAAATCTTTTTATATATTCTATGCTTTGTTATTGAGGGCTAGGTCAAATAAAAGAAAATAAACTCCTTCCTAGGCCGACGTTTCGATGTATTTGTACATCATCTTCAGGGCTAAAATTAGAGTAAGAACTATAATACATTTACCAAAACAATGTGAGTTGTAAATTGTTTTGGTAAATGTATTATAGTTCTTACTCTAATTTTAGCCCTGAAGATGATGTACAAATACATCGAAACGTCGGCCTAGGAAGGAGTTTATTTTCTTTTATTTAACCTAGCCCTCAATAACAAAACATAGAATAGAATAGAAGAGGTCAAGAACAATTATTGGAGTATATATATATATATATATATATACTGACTGTTGGTCCCCAACCGTTTCTGAACCAGTGCGCTTGGTTTCCCTCTCTTCTCTCCTGAAGACGGTTCAAACCGAAAATTAGAGACTGTAAGTGTGTTCTTTTGATTTCTCTATGTTTCTTTGTCTATATTGAACTATATATATATATATATATATATATTTGTATAAGTTGGCAGCAGATCTTCATCCAACCATATATATTTGAAGAATAGAGCAGATTCTGCATTCACGATTTTTTTCAAGTAGCTGTTCTTTTTTCCTAATTACACTTCTCTATTGCAGAGGCAATGAAAATAGCAAATTTCCCAGCGATATTTTCAGGTAAATAACATTGTCCAATAACTACTAAAATTTTATTCACTACTTACTTGAGATTATAAGGGAAAACACAAGCTTTCGACCTCATAGGTCATCTTCAGGCAGAAGAAAATAATAAATTATTATTATTATTCACCTGAAGATAGTCATCAAAAAGGTCGAAAATCAAAAGTGAGTCTTAGGGTCTACTTTTCATTCATGTTTCTTTCTGTTTTAAAATTTTATATACATATATATACACAAATGAATATGCATTAATATACATATTGTGTATACATATATACGAAGTGTATATATATAAATATTCGTAAATTTTGGTAGCTGTCCTTCCTTGACACACACATTATTGAAAATGACCCCAAATTTAGCTGATACCTGTTTCTTAACAAGTTTCTCAATTTTTCTAAATAACACTCTCGTTATTTCGTCTACACAATAAAGTACATCTCCTATGGTCGACATGTTTCGAATGATCAACATTCATCATCAGGATGTCAATAAGTTCTAAGGTGAATTATCTGGTTTATTATATACATGGAGAAGGTAGAAGGGGGTTGTTTTCCATAAAGTTTAAGAAATGGTGGGCGTTAATCCTGTGGGGTGAGTGGCCTCTCGGCCTGAGTCGCTACCTGCAAGGGTTTCTGGATGCCCTTGATGTGAACTAAATAGCTTCAAAATACGGCTACTGTTTCCGACCTGAAAATTTAGGAGTGGCTTCAGTTTTTGAATTAATATAGCCTCTAAAATTTTCAGTTTATGGTCGTTACTTTCTCTTTTTATAATTTTAGTATTTGAAACCAGCATCTCTCGGGTTAATTTAACATTATGCTTGTCCTGCGTATGTTTTAGAGAGTGTTATTTAGAAAAATTGAGAAACTTGTTAAGAAACAGGTATCAGCTAAATTTGGTGTCATTTTCAAATATATGAATAAATATATATGTGTGTACAATGGCAGCAGGTCCAAGTAACTGGTCCAAGCAAGCAAACAAGGTCCAAACAAGAAACTGGTCAATGCAGAAGCTGCTGCTCATTTTAATAAAATATATATGTGTGTATAAACTGGCACCAGGTCTTCATCTAAGCATGTATTGTTAAATAGCAGAGGAGATTTTGAAAAAAACTGTATAAAAAAACAATTCCTGAAAAAAATGGTGAATGCAGAATCTGCTCTGCTATTTAACAATATATATGAATAATAATCAAAATAACACTTGATATAATAGATGGATTAATTTACCACAATGAAATACAATTGCTCTCTGACGATGTGTTAACGAAAGGCCTTAGAGCATTGTTTCAAAAAATTGTTTTTCATTGTGGTAAATTAATCCATATATATATATATATATATATATATATAAATAATCAAACCACAATAAGAAATGTGGTTATACCTAACTGAGTTGTGTTTTTGACTCTAACGAAGACCGCTTGTTACGGTTGAAAGATCTTAGTCTTGTTTTCCCATTTCTTATTGTGGTTTGATCATTGATTGTTGTTTCACGTGTTTATGTGAAATCTTTATATATATATATATATATGAAATTCAATAATATATCAACCGTTGGATAGAATAGGTGTATATACATTTATATATAAACACTAATAAATTCTCGACCATGTGACAGATATACAACTAAAAAATGAAAGATCGGGAAGCGGTCAGTTTCTTGATATGTACATTTACTATACATTTGGTCTATACATATGGTCTATACATTTATATGTATATACATATATATGTTTGTAAAAGTTGGAAGCAGTCCTTCATTTAAACATATATTGTTAAATAACGCCCCATATTTGGCTTGTATCTGCTTCTTACACAATTTCTCCAGTTTCCGGAATTCCTTCCTCGTCTCTTCATTAAAACTGTCTTGATAAACTTGAGTTTTAATGAAGAGACGAGGAAGGAATTCCGGAAACTGGAGAAATTGTGTAAGAAACAGATACAAGCCAAATATGGGGCGTATATATATATATATATATACATATATATATATACTATATATATATATTATTATATATATATATATAATATATATATATATATATATATATATATAATATATGTATATATAAATGATCAAACCAAGTCTTGTTTTCCCATTTCTTATTGTGGTTTGATCATTGATTGTTGTTTCACGTGTTTATGTGAAATCGTTTTATTATATGTATATATAAATGAAGATAATACCTTATGTAGATAAGTCTGGAAAAGAGAGAGACAGGAATGAAAGAGAGAATCAAGTGAATCGAATAGGTTTAGTGAATTCTAAGAAAAGTTAGTAGTCCCCATTCCACACCCTACTGCCATCCCAGGAGAGATGACACAATGCGGACTTTAGGGAGGTAGCGTGCGTACAATATCAACTGGTAGGTAATACCTTGATGGAAGGCAGGCCTCGTAAACTTGAACCACATATAAAACTTCCTTTACCCTCTTTCCTAGAGACTGTATTCTCTTCTCTGCTAATACACTAAACTCTTCATTCCATCAATATATCAAAATATAATTATTGTTTTTTTTAAAAAAAAAAACAACATTCGATTTACTTATTAGCAAATATAATTTTATTTATACGATAATATATAGGAACTAGATTACCTGTATAAAAATAAATATTAAACGAAAATATGGAAATCTATTTAATGTACTTGAAACCCTTCCCCGATAATAAGCCCTAGCAGGGATTTTGACCTAAAAATAAAGTAAAATAGTGTCTTATTTTCGAAAAAAGACGGTAGTGTAGCAGAAAAATGTTCAGAAGCGAATAAATCGGTGAACTTATAGTGTATAGTTTCTAGACTACCCGTGACCCTTTGTGTAACTCAGAAATTATAGCAATAGTTATTGTAATAAATTCACTGACATGATTGACAGAGATAATTTTAATTGTTGTTTCTTGTTATTAAGGCACGGAAACAGATTCTTATATGACCTAAGCTTTTGATGTAGTATTCTTAACATGATTCAAGATATATACGAAGTATAGTTAGCAAAATAAAAATCATTTAAAAGTAAAACAAAACCATTTATTCTATGATATAAATAAATAAAACATCAATTCAAGTTGTATACACAATGAAATATATTTCTTACAAAAAAAACTTGTAAATTGAAATATTACATTTATTACCCAACATGAAATAAGATTAATGAAAGGAATGTGTCTTTATAATATTACTTTAGAACATTCGTATTTTACATGACAGTTGTGTTCAAGTTTGAACACAAACTTATTTGCTATTTAGAAAAAATGTTTTTAAAATGATTCATTTTTAACATCTAATGTAATAGCTTATTAGATATAATAGGCTACCCTGATCCCCAAAAGAGAAATAATATTAAATAATATTGTAGAAAGTCGAGGCAAGTACGCAAGCCACTGGGCTACCCTGACCCCCTAATACAATTTGTATTATGTAATGCAACTATAACAAAGCTAGTCACAACAAAAGTAAAGATTATAATAATTTCAGGTCTCTATCTCCACTGAAAATGGGTGAACAAACAAACAAATAAACAAACTCACGAACTTTATATATATAAATGAAAATGCGTTACAGTTTTCCAAAGAAATGTTTTCCAATTTTCTTGAAACAATCCCTTCTTCACCTTTCTTATTTCTCATGAAGAAGCAGAAGATATTCTTCTTATTCTCTTGAAGACGGCTTGTTCTCGAAATTATTGAGATGGTGAGTGGTTGTCTTCTTTCTGTGTTTTTGATTTTGAAGCTTTATTTATATATATATATATATATATATTTATTATATATATATATATATATATATATATATATATATAGGAGTATAATGTAATCGAGATTCGGTCAATTTTCCAGGATCAAAATAAAACTCTCAATGCCGACGTTTCGGTTTTATTTAAAACCTTTTTCATAGGCAGAAGTCAGAATTTTTGAATTAGAAAAATGATGAAATTTACATTATATAAAATGAAGTAACAATAGATAGTTAAGATGTTAGTTCACTAACTATCTATTGTTACTTCATTTTATATAATGTAAATTTCATCATTTTTCTAATTCAAAAATTCTGACTTCTGCCTATGAAAAAGGTTTTAAATAAAACCGAAACGTCGCATTGAGAGTTTGATTTTGATCCTGGAAAATTGACCGAATCCCGATTACATTATACTCCTATTCTATCCAACGGTTGATATATTATTGAATTTGTTATATATATATATATATATATATATATATATATATATATATATATTCATTATAGAATCGATCCAAACGGAAAGCAATACAAGTTTAAAACCACAGAGGAGCAACACACACAGTAAAGAAAAACACTTAAAAACTCATATTTTCGGGCAATCCGTCTTCAGGAGATAAGCCAAACACGTTGTAGACGCAACGGTTCAAAACCCATTTTGAACCTCGATTTATTTACGTTTATTTACACTTATAACAATTTCTATGTTATACTCTTAGTACTCTTGTAACAGACTGTCAATATATATTTGGAATATATATATATATATATATCAGTGGCGACTCCTGACCTTTTTCTTTAGGCATGCAATTTTCAAAGAATAAAAGAAATACAGAGAAATACCCTTCTAATGCTCATGTTCAGTCTTTTCATGTTGCACAAAAGGATAATGATGTATTAAAAACATTTTATGGGGTTTTGAATCAGGTTTTATTTGGAAATACTTTTAACATTAACTTTTATTAACTAATACAATAAAAATAGGCAAAACATGTTTTTATTAAAGAAAGAGATACACAATACATCATTTGAATAAAAACTTCTTGCAAAATTCTTCGATAACAAAACCATAAAACTTCTCTCTATCTGCCATGAGATCTTTAAGTAAATGTCTTTCAATTGAAATTAGGGATAAATTAGACAATCGCTCTTCACTTTGGGAGCTTCGTAAATAACTTTTAATTCTTTTGAGGGCAGAAAACGATCTCTCAACACTTGCTGTTGTTATGGGAATAGTCATTACCAAATTCATGAGTTTATAAATTTCCGGAAGACCTGTGTGCAAATCACTTTCCAGTATGTATTTGAGGAGCTCAGCAAGCCTGAGTTGCAGTGTATGCAAACTTCATTCTAGTTTCTCTTGGCAATTAAGACCATTTTGATTAACCAGAAATGATAAGAGTAAACCCCTGCATTGGGAAGCTTAGTGCAATCATAGAAAATGGTTCCTTAGCGTGTAGTGGAATAAAAAAAAAAGGGGTTCCTTTAAATATTTCGAGTCTCGAACATTTTGGTTTCTTTAAAGATGAATTCTATGCATGCAATGCATGTGTTGCATTCCCTGAGAAATCGCCACTGATATATATATATAGTTCAGACATGAAAGAGAAAAACAAATAAAAACACACACAAAAAAGACTCACAACGATATTTCGACATTCGTCGGCATCGGGCAGAAGGTAGTCCCTTCTAGTCACCTTCAGCTACTGAAAGGGACTACTTCTGCCCGATGACGACGAATGTCGAAATATCGTTGTGAGTCTTTTTTGTGTGTGTTTTTATTTGTTTTTCTCTTTGATGTGTGAACTAGTAGTCCTGTTGGACCGTTTCAAGTTTATATTATATATATATATATATATATATATAAAACACTAATAACTTCTCGACCGTGTGACAGATATACAACTAAAAAATGATTGATCGGGATGCTGTCAGTTTCTTCCACTTTCAATTCAAACTCTCATTGCCGACGTTTCGATTTTATATTGATCGGGATGCGGTCAGTTTGTAGGCCTTTGGAAAAAGATTTTAAATAAAATCGAAACGTCGGCAATGACAGTTTGAATTGAAAGTGGAAGAAACTGACCGCATCCCGATCAATCATTTCTTAGTTGTATATATATATATATATATTGTGTGTGTGTGTATGAAGCCAAGTATGAAAGTCAACAGCAGTAATTGAGTGACTATATGATAAGCATAGCATTATTTATTTAGGCGAACTGTCCGTGGAAAGCTGCATTGATCTAGTAATTTTGCTTTATATTCCATAAGAAGCTGTTCATTTCATTAATTTAGAAGCTCCATACAGTTTGTTATGTGAGACGTCTAATTACAATATATTTTATACTACCATACTCTAGAGGAATGGAAGTTTTGTATTAAAAGGTATAAGACATGTTTGCAATATATTTATATGAATGGTGTGTTTGTCAGATAAGAAAGCTCTCATAAACTCGCTTTTAATTTATGCCACTTCATCATTTTCATAATTCATTAAAACCTAAACTTTTGATACTAATTTAAAATACCTCCTTATAATGAGAAATGAACTTTGGTTAAACAGTAGAGACCTGAAATGTATTCTCTGCTTTCTTCAACTTTCATAATTTCATATAATTTATATATTACATTATTAAAAAATGAAATATTAAAATTAGCAAATTTCGATGTTTCATTTTTTTTAACACTTATTTGGCGTTTGAGGGGGGGGGGGGGGGTTAGCTCAGTAGCAACGTGAAATCTGTTAAAGGTACTCGGATGTAAATTAATCATTGTATACAATGATGAAAATAGTATCCTTATATCCAATAGTCACTGTGTTTAAGCAGCACTCAAACAGTTCTTTAAACAACTAGTTTCGAAAAAAAAGAAAATAAATTTTATTTTTAATTTGCAAATATTACAGTTGAAAAATCCGTTTAAAAACAGTATTACACACATAAAACATAAAAACAATTACTCATGACAAATGACAAACTCATTTAGGTATATAAGAACAGATTTTTTTGTTAAATTTTTATTATTTTTATTTTTTTTTTCTATTTTTATTCCTTGAAAATGTGGCCCCCTGGCATTTGCAATCTCTCCTGTTCCCCCTCCCCCCCTCCTATGCTACGCCACTGTAGATAATTCCAGTTGCTTTATGTTTGAATACAACATGATAGTAGAGTAATTTAAAGCAAAAGTTTTAGAAAAGAAGTAATTACTTTAATTGAATGAAACTTGAATCCATGACTAATCGGTGATTACTAATTATGAGTAATGACTTGGTAAACGTATCAGTTACTAAGCTTCTTACTTACAACCAAGTAATTGAAGCTTGATGATGACTAATCTACTCTAGCCAAGATGTGTACAACAGTGAACACATTATAAATTTAGTACGTTCAATTTAATTACGCGCTAAAGATTTCAACGTAGATTAAAACGAAGGCAAGTGATCCCGCTAAGATCGCCTTGCTAAACTTGACTTGAAGTCATAGGGGTGAAAAATCCTTTAAACCCCACAGTTTTCAAACTTTCTATTAGTTTGGAAAGTTGTTTTTCTTCTTTTCCCTTTTCAAAATAAATCTCCTTTTGTATCGGTCAGCAAGTTTCTTTCGGACAATACATACCTAGTCATCAAATATGTTTTTATATACACTAGCGGGTTCTGAAGAAATGCCACAACCTTGCTTACGAGACTTGGGTAACAATTAAAATAAATAGAGAATTACCGTTGCTTTATACATGAATACATTAGTTATATAAACATCTTATAGAGAATTGCGGTTGTGCTATATATTAATACATATAATATTACTATATCTATAAAGGTTTAGAAATCTAAAGCAACATTTTTAAAAAGGAAGTAATTACTTTAATTGAATGACACTTTAATCCATGACTAATCAGTAATTACTAATTATCAGTAATGACCAGACAAACTGCATCATTGCCTAAATATTATAATTAGCTGTGGATTATATTACCATGGATAATTGACGGAGTCAAATTACACTAATTGCTGTAACATTATAATTAGAATATCGTAAATGAGTGCTAAAACTCAGCGTACGTACGTAGTAGATATTAGCGTATTTAATATCTATATTATTATAACATTTCTTTGATTGCGGCCAAACTCAAAGTAGCGCTTCCTGGTGAGAGAATGTAGTAACTCCTTGGGCTTGCTGTACGGTTAGGTTATTAAATCAATTATTATTTTATGAATTAATTGAATGACTATATAATAATCAGGTTTTAATTATTTCATTAACTTTAGTGACAGTTTAAAGTTGTATTACGATAACTATTAATATTATTCTTTATTATTATTTTACTATTCTACCAACTAATATTTTTTCAACTTTTTCCGGGTTAATTTAAAATAATCCAAGTTCAATTTAAACCTCAGTATAGATATATATATGTATTTCAAGTTGATAAATGCTTTAAATCAATTTCAACAGTATTAAATTAAACTTGGATAATTTTAATTTAAGCTTGGATTTATTATAAATTACACTTGGATTACTTTAAATTAAACTTCGATTATTTTAAATGAACTCTAGAATTTTGTAGAGTAAACATTTCTTCCATTCTTGTTATTTTGTTTGTGTTTGGTAAAATAAATGGAATGTTTAACATTTAATGATTTTTTTTATTTTTTTTTTCATATTTGCTGTGTATCTCGAAACTTGTTCAGAATACTATGTCGCTACTTTGGGCCAGCGATCTCTTCTTGCTAATCAATTTCGGTGAATTTATTTTATTATCTTTGTCACAATTGCTCAATAAAGAGTAACCCAAGAGGTCACAGGTCTTTTAGTAGAGGCTAATGAAATAGAAAGACAATATTTCAAACAATAATTAAAATTTAATCCATAAATATAGGTTAGGTTAGGTTAGGTTGAGTGGTAGTCCCACAAGGGAACACACATAGACCATACATTGGGTCCTTTGTGATACCACACAATGAAGTTTGACTGTACTTTAGGAGTCTTAAATTTTGCCTAACTCAAGTGTATTTAGAGTTGGGATCTTTAACGAGTACCTGACATCGGAATCAATGATATGCGTGATGTAAACAGAGACTCCCCAGTACCACACCCAGTCATGATGTCTACCTCCATGACGTATCTGTGTAGAGCACAAAGTCAGAGTCGTGTCACGTTGCATATTTTTGGGGCACTCATGATTGGTGCCCCTATTTTAAATTTTAACTTATGATCAGGGGGTCCAGGAGCAGTTACTGATTAGTGATGAGGAACTGCTTTCTCATCATTACTACTACTAGTAGTAGTAGTAGTAGTAGTAGTAGGTTGCAGTGGCAGTCCCACAAGGGAACACCATAGACTGAACATTGGGCCCTTTGTGATACTACACAATACGACTGATTCTACATTGGGAAGTCCTAAATTTTGCCTAACTCAAGTGTATTTAGAGTAGGGATCTTTAACGAGTACCTGACATCGTACAGGCTCGGGACTGACGGCTTTATGTCCTCTCCAAGGGACGACGTGCTCAGATTTATTCACCTCCCACGTGAATAAATCGATGACCAGGTGGGTATCGAACCCCGGACCTACCAGTTCAAAGGCGAGCATGCTAACCACTGAGCGTCCTCATCACTAATCACTCTGTTTACTGACTTGTAAGTTCTTCCCTCAGATTGATATAGTGTAACAGCTTGTTTATTGAATTTTTTCTTCCTGTTCATTATCAGGGGTGAGAATTACTCGTTCACAAAGCCCGTTATTCTGAATAGATAGTGGATCTTGAACACCGGGGAACACCTTGTAAGAAACTCATATTGGAAGCTTAAACGCAAACGAAATTAAAATTAACTTACACTACTTACTTGCCACAGAATTAGACACTTTTTAAAATAATATGAATAAATAATTTTATATTTCTATTTTTATAATAATAATTTCTGTGTAGCTCACCAAACACAGTTTAAAATTTCATATCTTCGCTCCTACGTTGCATATCCAATCTATTCAAATCTTAGATTTTAAGTGTTCCTAGTGTTCTTAGGAACACTAAGAACACTTATAAATCTGAATACATCGTCCCTCGGAGAAGGATGTTAAACAGTTGGTCCTGTGCCTGTACGATGTCAGTAACTGACACGCTCCTATGTGTTCTTAGTGTTTACGTGTTCCTGACATCGTACAGGCACGGGACCGACGGTTTAATTTTTATCCTTCTCCGAGGGACGACGTGCTCAGATTTATTCACCTTCCGCGTGAATAAATCGAGGGCCAGGTGAGGATCGAACCCCGGTGCAATCAGTCCATCAGTTGCTGGCTGTGTTTACTTATGACAAAATTTTGCGTACAAACACACATACAGAAATTTCTCTAAGGGGAAATTCAGTTTCTGCAATATATAAAACGTAAAGATAACACGAAATGAGTCAGTTCTAAGCAATGTACAGACGGAATCCTTTTCTTTTTTTATTTATATATATATATATAAAGTATACTGTCACTAACTGAATCAAACAATGAATGTTAATATTTGAAGAGAATGTTTTTTATTCAATCTCTTAACATTTCCTTAGTCATAGCGATGGTAATTAATTTACTAATTAATTAATTAATACGCGCAATCTAATTGGAATCAGGTGCACGAGAACATAATTCAGTGAAATACTGGATCGTCAATATTTGCATGGGTCTCTTCATGAAATGCCGTCCTAGGCCATTTTCATTATTACTTGACAATATCCTAAATAAATTAATTCTTTTTAAAAGGTAGTAATTAATTAAAAAATCTTTTTTTTTTAGGAGCATTCATCGGAAGTAAAATTTTAGTCAATTTTACCCTCCCTTATCCATTAAACGTTTTTAACATTATTTGTTGTTTATAAATAACCGTAGAATTGATGTTTAACAAGAATATATGAACTTCGAAACAAATATAACATTGATTTTTATTATTTTATGATACTGAACAGTGATAGGGTTTATCTAGGTTAGGTTAGGTTAGGTTGCAGTCCCACAAGGGAACACACATAGGCCGAGCATTGGCCCTTTGTGATACCACACAATGAAGATTAATTCTACATTGGGAATTCTAAATTTTGTCTAACTCAAGTGTATTTAGAGTAGGGATCTTTAACGAGTACCTGACATCGTTCAGGCTTGGGACCGACAGTTTAACGTTCTTCTCCGAGGAACGACGTCCTCAGATTTATTTACTTCCTGCATGAATAAATCGAGGGCCAGCTGGGGATCGAACCCTGGTCCAATCAGTTCAGAGGCGAGTAAGTTAACCACTGAGCTAACATGGCTCCATAACATACGTAATACGTCATACAATGAAGATTGATTCTACAGTGAAGTTCCTAAATTTTGCCTAACTCAAGTATATTTAGAGTAGGGATCTTTAACGAGTTACTGACATCGTACAGGCACGGGACCAATGGTTTAACATCCTTCTCCGAGGGACGACGTGCTCAGATTTATTCACATTCCGCGTGAATAAATCGAGGGCCAGGTGAGGATTGAACCCCAATCCTATCAGTTCAGAGGCGAGTACGTAACCACTGAGCTAGCCTGGCTCCCTAGGGTTTATCTAACCTTACAGCGATCTTAAGTCCTCCAAATCATTCAACCACTTTTTAGTCTTCCTTTCGATTTTGAGTGCCAACTGCGAAATATCCTGCTTATCCCTCTCCCATCATTAACCAAATCTTAAAGACCGTTATAAGCGAACAGAAACGAGGCTAGGTTATGTTGCAGTAATAGCCAGTCACACGAGAGAACACACATAGACTGAACATTGGCAGGACTTTGGGTGATACGGGTAAAGCAGTGAAACACAATTGAATTTTAGAATTATAGTTAATGAACGAACGGGCATTGCGGGGGGGGGTCGTCAATTTCGAGGGGGGGGGGGGGGGGTCAAAGGTCAAGTAGCTAAAACCTACAAGTTATATACTTTTTATAATTTATATATAAGTTAATGAAACTATGAAAGATGATCGGGCGGGGGTATGATGATAAGTTTTGTCTGGTTATGGGGGGGGGGGGGGGGGTCAAAGGTCAAGTAGCTAAAAGCACCAAGTTATTACTTTTTATAATTTATATAAAAGGTAATGAAACTACGAAAGATGATCGGGCGGGGGGTATGATGATAAGTTTTGTCTGGCTATTGGGGGGGGGGGGGGGAAAGGAGTCAAAAGGATCTAATGTAAGTCTTATAGAAGTTGGCGTAGCGTAGAAAGTATGCATGTACTATTAATTTATATAAAAGGTAATGAATGTATTAAAGATGATCGGAGGGTATGTATGGTAAGTTTGTCTAGACGGTAGTGGGGGGGGGGGGTCAAAGGTCAAGTAGCTAAAAAGCATGTGTATGCAATATCAATAGGATACTCGTAGTGTCGTTTGTGTAAACCGTTAATTACAAGCATATACAAAATCAGGAAGATAAACGGTATCAATTAAATTAATTAGTCCATTATTATTAAATGCTGAGTAATAATGAAATACGAGTTAATTATAATTGTAGGTAATTATCGTCTCTTTAAATAAACTAATATTGTTTTAATTTTCAAATATAACAATTTAAAGTGCTGCGAAGTGATTGAGTTTGATGGTTGGTGGGGGGGGGGGGGCGTGAGAGGGGGTTTTTAATGGTTAACGAGACTGTAAAGGGGTTTGGAATAGTAGTGGAAGGTGGTCTGGTGGGAGGGGGGGGGGGCCTTGAACGCTATCGTGGCAGCATTAGGCCCTTTAACTGCAGAGTCACAGCAAGCCTAGATAAGCACCCCCCCCCCCCCCCCACAGTCAGTCCATTCTGTTAATCTGCTCCTCTGGTCTCTCACCCTCTCTCTCACTCTCTCTCTTCAGTTATATTTCAGATGGAGATTAACCACGCTTCCCTACTAGTCAGACCTATTGATTGTCTATAATGTTTGGTAGTCATCCCCCCCACCCCCCCCTAGGCCTAATCTGTTCTTCAAATTAATTTAATAATAAATTAATTATATAATCTATTTCCAAAAAGGTAAAACAATGAAAATCAGCAATGCAATAACACGATTTATCTCAACAATTGCGGAAATATAAATTAATTTAAAATAAAATCAAATAAAAAATTAATAGAGGAAGTAAATCTAGTATGATTATGATGTCCTCAGAATAGGGGTGGGCAATTATTTAACAAAATGATCAACCAGTTTAAAAAAAAACTCCTCAACATTGAATAATTTATATTATAAAAAAAAATAATTAACTGCTCTTTTTAAGCTTATATTACACTATATAACATAGATAAACAAAAATGTATGTAATTTTATACTTTTACATTGCAGGTTTCCCTCGAGACTGCAGTCGAGTTACGAAGACATCTTTCGAGGTAGACGTTTGTTATTTTGTTTGTTATTCTTTGGAATGAAAATATACATTTAATAACAATTTTTAGAGAATAATTTAATAGAATAGATGTGTAAATAGATATTAAAATACGAGGAAAAATGTTTAGACAAATGTTGGTATATAACAGGGGTGGGCACAATTATTTTGACTCTCGGGAAACATTAACTTTAAAATTTGACAGGTGGCCACATTGATTTAAAAATCTGACAGGTGGGCCATTTCAGCGCAAGATACAATATAAAAGAACAGCATTAGTTAACAATACATATTAAACAAAAACAAAAAAAAAGTCATTGAAGTATAAACATACTCTTTTAATGAGAACAGTGTTGTTGATCACAAATTTAAATATAGCATCAAAGTTGGGGCAATTCTCAGAACGATCTGAGATATTCATCACCCATCTGGATCTTTAGGTTTTTTTTGTTTTACACACTTAAATAATCTGACCCAAAAGGGGCAAAGCTGAAAGTGGTACTGCCACCTGATTTGAAAGACCGGGTTTTTCAATCCTCAAACCTTCTGTTTTTCGGGGGGGGTGTCTGGGCCGTTTCGCCCTTTCGAGAAACGTTATCTATTTCCTACGTTGTAGTATCGTTATTTATCTTATTGGTTGGTTTGGTTTGTTTGTTTTTTTTTGTGTGGTTAGGGTTTGTGGCTGTGTGTTTTGTGGTGTGTTTGGGTTTAAATTTTTCGGGGGGGGGCTGAGGTGTGTTGGGTTTTTTATTTTTAAATGCCACTTTTTATTGCAGCAAATAATTTTTAATCTTTTAACAAACCTAAACTGAACAAATTTGGTAAACAATGTGCGGGGAATATTAGAATTGTTATACGTTATTATATTATAATTTTTATTTTTTTTTTTTTTGTTTGGGTATGTGTGGTGGGGTGTGTGTGTGTGTGTGTTGTGTGTGTGTGTGTGTGGTTGGTGTGTGTATGTGTGTCGTCTTGTATAATTTTACTTTTAGGATTTCTTCACTTTTACCAATTTAGATGTTTAGTTATTTTTACTTTACTACAACTTTATTATCTATTTTACACATTTAAGGAGTAAATGTTGTTAAATTCTTTTTATGTCTTGCTTGGGTCATAAAAGGGATCCCAAGTCATGTTCTGGTTACCAATAGTTTACGCTTTTCGTTGACAAGTCAGCCAGTCTTTAACGTACTTTTATTACAGTAGTATAAACATCTTTATTTAACCATTATTTTTTATTCTTTTCATGGGAACCAGTTTAGCTTAGTGGCAACATGCTCGCTTTTGAACTAGTAGGTCCAGGGTTCATACCCACTATAGCCCTCGATTTAATTACATGGAAAGTGTATATATAAATCTAAGCACGTCATCCCTCAGGAGAGGACGTTAATCCGTCGGTCCCGAGCCTGTACGATGTCAAGTACTCGTTAAAGATCCCTACTCTAAATACACTTGAGTTTATCAATCTTCTGTAATGTAGAATCAATCTTCTTTGTGTGGTATCACAAAGGGCCAATAATTCCGTCTATGTGTGTTCCCTTGTGGGACTACCACTGCAACCTAACCTTATAGTTTTCATTCTTTTATTTCTTATTATCACTGATTTATATTTATATTAGGTTAGGTTGCAGTGGTAGTCCCACAAGAGAACACACTTAGGCCGAGCATTGGCCCTTTGTGATACCACACAATGAAGACTGATTCTACAGTGGGAGTCCTAAATTTTGCCTAACTCAAATGTATTTAGAGTAGGGATCTTTAACGAGAACCTGGCATTGTACAGGCTCGGGACCGACAGTTTAACGTCCTTCTCCGAGGGACGACGTGCTCAGATTTATTGACCTCCCGCATGAATAAATCGAGGGCCAGGTGGGGATCGAACCCCGGTCCTATCAGTTCAGAGGCGAGCACGTAACCACTGAGCTAGCCCGACCCCTTATATTTATATTACTATTATTATATCAATTAAGTTAAATAAGTTCTATTATTAATTGGTGTACTTTCGTATAGTTTTTTATTTTCTTTCTACGATATTTTTCCGCCTTCATTTACATTTCTGGTAACTTTTTCACCAAGTACATCAGCATGACTACACTGTTAGTTCCCAACAGTTTTATCACCAGTATAATTCGATCCTTTTCTTCTCCTTATGATGGCTTAACCAAAAATTAGTAATTGTAATTGTATTTTGCTATTGTATTGTCAATATTCAGGTTATTTCAAAACTTCTAAATTTCTTATTAGGTCGAGGTAAAACTAATATAGACAGATGACAAACATTCAAAAATAAATTAAGGAAAATATATAATAGTAAGGACTTATTGGTTTTTAGTTTTCTGTGAAATGGTGACTAAAAAGTTAAAAAGTCACTCAGCGCTAATTTTACTAAATAACAATAATATAGACGTATACGTTTGTTCTACAGACTAAAAGGGAGAAACACCTGTCCGAAATTCCCGATTGTCCGAAACATACAGGTTTTACAGTATTTCGGAAGCTGGTATAGTTAGAAAAAAACATGTTGAATATTCGACCAAAAAAGGTCAAAAAACTCGGACCAAACAGCTGTAAGTGTTCCTAAGGTAATACCTTCAAGTATTAAGTTTGAAATTAAGTAACCTTATGAAGATATCTTCTTGAGGTAGTCTTATAAGGTAATCTTACTACGCCTAGGTCTGAAATGAAGTAATCTTACGAAGATTAATTTTTGAGGTAATCTTATAAGGTAATCTTACTAAGCCTGAAATGAATAAATCTTACGAAGACAACTTCTTTAGGTAGTCTTATAAGGTAATCTTACTACGCCTAGGCCTGAAATGAATAAATCTTACGAAGATTAATTTTTGAGGTAATCTTATAAGGTAATCTTACTAAGCCTGAAATGAATCAATCTTACGAAGACAACTTCTTTAGGTAGTCTTATAAGGTAATCTTACTACGCCTAGGCCTGAAATGAATAAATCTTACGAAGATTAATTTTTGAGGTAATCTTATAAGGTAATCTTACTAAGACTGAAATGAATCAATCTTACGAAGATAACTTCTTGAGGTAGTCTTATAAGGTAATCTTACTACGCCTAGGCTTGAAATGAAGTAATCTTACGAAGATAAATTCTTGAGGTAGTCTTATAAGGTAATATTACTAAGCCTGAGATGAATAAATTTTACGAAAATGACTTCTTGAGGTAGTCTTATAAGGTAATATTACTAAGCCTGAAATTAAGTGATCTTACGAAGATAACTTCTTGAGGTAGTCTTATAAGGTAATCTTACTCCGCCTAAGCCTGAAATGAAGTAATCATACGAAGATACTTCTTGAGGTAGTCTTATAAGGTAATCTTACTATATCTGAAATGAAGTAATCTTCGAAGATAATTTCTTGAGGTAGTCTTATAAGGTAATCTTATTAAGCCTCAAATGAATAAATCTTACGAAGATAACTTCTTGGGGTAGTCTTCTAAGGTAAACCTTTCAAGTTTGAAACGATGTAAACCTACTAAGATTACTTTATGAGGTAGTCCACCACGTGATGACAAAGCGATCACATGTCATTTAGTGATCAACTGCCAGGAACATGTGGCCATACATACATATGTATGTATGTATTTCCAGTTGAATATATGTGGTTGGACATGTAGTCAACTGGAGGAAATATCGGACCACGTCTGGCTGATCCAGTCATGTATGAAGCTCTAGATTTTGTCCGAAATCCGTAGAACCGATGTATGATTGTATTTGAAGAAGAAACTATAAAAAAAAATAAAACCAACTGATCTACCCGGCGTTGCCTGGTCGGTAGATTATGCCCCAGCGTTTTGGTTATAAGTGGTTATCGGAAAGGGATAGTTATCCCAAAAAAGGACCCCGATCAAAATCAAAATACCGTAGTTAGTTCCCCCAAAAATTTTTTTAAAGATCCATCTATTTCTTGGCATCTAAACGTATTTAAAAAGAGTACCTTTATTTTTTTTATAATTTTTATTTTTCCTATAAATAGAGTATAAAATATCCTGCATCGGCAATGTGAATACGTCATCTGAGAATATTATGTACTAAATAGTAAAATTTTGTTATTTAAAAAAAAATACTTTATTTAATTCCCCCCAAAAAAGGTTATGTAAGATTCATTTTACGAGTCATGATTTGAGGTTAACCACGGCTTCGGCACCATATGTTATGTTCATATATTGAAATTATTTAAAATATAAAGCAGTACATATTTTTATATGCAAAGTAAGCAGTAATGCAGTAAGTAATAGTAAGTAGTAAGTAAGTAAGTAGTAATGCAAAGAAAGCAATATGTTTCTTTGTATCTAAATGCCACCAGTTTTATTTCTATAGCGGACAGACAGACAGACGGACAGACAGACAGACAGACAGACAGACAGACAGACGGACAGACAGACAGACGGACAGACAGACAGACAGACAGACGGACAGACAGACAGACAGACAGACAGACACAGACAGACAGACAGACAGACAGACGGACAGACAGACAGACAGACAGACAGACAGACGGACAGACAAACTATGTATTTTATATACACAGATTGCTTATGGGTGGTTGATCCCAAAAAAGGACCTATTTTTTTTTAATTACTTTTTATGTTTTCTATAAATAGAGTGTAATATACCTTGCATCGCCGTTGTGGATACGTCATCTATGGATATTATGTAATAAATAATAACATTTTGATATTTAAAAAAAAATACTGCAGTTAGTTCCCCCGAAAAATGTTATGTAAGATCCATATGTTTCTTTGTATCTAAATGTCTCCGTATTGGGGGAAAATATTATGTCTCTACACAAAAAAGGTTTACGCGTTTCAAACACTTGATGTTCTTCTTCAGGTTACACCTGCTCTCCTGAGGTGGTTATTCAGTGAGTGACACCAAGCAAGGACTCTGCTTGGTTAGTTTTTTTATAATAAACTTTTTTTTTTGTCGAGTCATAATACTTTTCCCAATATGAGTAAATACCACACTATAAGAGATTGCACAATTAATGAAATAAATGTATGCAGTTTTATTTCTATAACAGTCAGACAAACAAACTTTGTATTTTATGTATACCGATTAATATTATAACAATTAATTTTTTTTTAGAAGAAAGGTGAAAAACAAACTAGAAACATAGCATAAAACAAATAAGTTATTTAGTCTAGTTTTAGTTTTAGCTTCTCATAGGAAATAAGGGGTTAGACAGTGAGACGTAAATGCTCACAAAATAATGAATAAGACGAGATCCCTTCTCCAAAGCAACATTACTTATTTAGCCATGATTAGCTGCCATTCGAGGCAGACTTGATGTGTTATATCCCAAATCTGACTCTGCAACTATAACATTACAATTGACTTCAATGATATATATATATTATTAAAGTAGACGGCAGCTTCCGCATTCACGACCTTTTTGCTAGTTCTTTCTAGTTTTTTAACTAGTTTTCTCTGGTAGGGATTGATTTCGTGAAATTCACTAAATCACTCCCTACCAGAGAAAACTAGAAAACACTAGCAAAAAGGTCGTGAATGCGGAAGCTGCCATCTACTTTAATAAAATATGTTTACAAGAGAATCTGCTGCCAATATACACTGATATATATATAAAAAGATTTCACATAAACACGTGAAACAACAATCAATGATCAAACCACAGTCTTGCTTTCCCATTTCTTATTGTGGTTTGATCATATATATATATATACACCTTTTCGATGAAAATACCATCCGAAATGGACAAATACACTTCAATGTACATAAAGAAACATAGAGAAATTAAAAACACAAACTTACAGTCCCTAATTTTCGGTTGAACCATCTTCAGGAAAGATAAGAGAGGGAAACCAAGCGCACTGGTACAGAGATGGTTGGAGACCACCGTCTCGGTACCAGTGCGCTTGGTTTCCCTCTCTTATTTCTCCAGAAGATGGTTCAACCAAAAATTAGGGACTGTAAGTTTGTGTTTTTATTATGTTTCTTTATGTACATTGAAGTGTATATATATATTTTATTAAAGTAGACGGCAGCTTCCGCATTCACAACCTTTTTGATGGTGTTTTCTAGTTTTCTAACTAGTTTTCTTTGGTAGGGAGTGATTTCATGAAGGAGTTGTCCCAGAGATATCAAAGAAATAATTTCGTAGGTTACTCAATAATATATTTTTACTTAAAAGCTTTCGATTTCACTGAAATCATCGTCAAGTATATCGTATAAACTGATTAATCGTAAACTAACACAATAACAATTTTGAAAAGGTTAAACAAACATTAAAATTATTAGAATTAAGAGGATAAATAGAAATAGACAATCATTGTGAAAATACAAGTCCACTGTGACAAGTGGAAGGTTACAACTTGTTATACACATTGCTTGGGGGGTCCTGTCAGTGTAGGCCTATTAGTGTAGGCTTATAACAAGCAATGTGTATAACAAGTTGTAACCTTCCACTTGTCACAGTGGACTTGTATTTTCACAATGATTGTCTATTTCTATTTATCCTCTTAATTTTAATTATTTTAATGTTTGTTTAACTTTTTCAAAATTGTTATTGTGTTAGTTTACGCTTAATCAGTTTATACGATATACCTGATGATGATTTCAGTGAAACCGAAACTTTTAAGTAAAAATATAATATTGAGTAAGCTATGAAATTATTTCTTTGATATCTCTGGGACAACTCCTTCATGAAATCACTCCATACCAAAGAAAACTAGAAAACACCAGCAAAAAGGTCGTAATGCAGAAGCTGCCGTCTACTTTAATAAAATATGTTTACAAGAGAATCTGCTGCCAATATACACTAATATATATATATATAGACCGAATCGCGATTAGAGAACACACTTGTATATTTCTATCTGTTCAGTAATGTTGAGTCTCTGTCCTTTCTGTAGTAAGTCCATTATGTTTTCTAAGCTGTCAGGTGTATGTCCGTGTTCAGTCAGGTGGTTTGCAAAATTTGATTTATTTGTATTATTTAAATAGTCCTTAAGATATTCTTTAAATCTTATTTTTAGGGTTCTTCTCGTCTGACAATATATATTTGATTACAATCACTACACTTTAATTTATATACCCCGCTTTTTTCATATTTATTAATTACATTTTCGGTTGAGCAAGTTAATATTTGACTTATAGAATTATTAGTTTTAAATCCTAGTTTTATGTTGTATCGTTTTATTAAGTTCGCTATTTTTTTACTAATATCTCATAGGTATGTTAGAGACGCGTATTTATTATTGCTAGGGCTTTTGTATTTGTTATTAATTTTATTCTTTCCATTTTTTAATATTTTTTTTATTAAGCTTTCATTATAACCGTTATTCGTTGCTATTTTTTTAATTATATTTAATTCCTTATTATAGTTGTTTTGATTCATCGGAATTCTTATTAATCAATCTATCATATACCGAAAGGCAGAAATTTCTTGTTGCTTTGGATGAATTGAAAAATTATGTATGGTTATATCGGTCGCGGTTGGTTTTTAACCAATATGCATGTATCATATATATATAAGTTAGCGGAGTTGGCGGTGGCTGTACCGCCGGCATACGCGGGTCAAAGTCTTTGTTTACGCACAGAGACAGATTATCAAGGCTGGCCTCGAGGAGGGGGTCAGCCAGTCAGTGTGTCGCGCTTGTATAATAAACATTACCTTTCATTCCTGTCATTTACAACTCGAGTTCCTAATCAATCCAATTAACTTATATAATATAATACGGTACTGTTTTCTTGACCATAAATTTCTAACAAACACTTTTTCTTCTTCTTGGAATAGATTATGAAAGTTCATACAATAAAAGATTGATCAAAGAAATGATACATATCAAAAATACTAATAATACTTGGAATAGAAAAACAGATACAGACAATTTAAGTAGGATTTATAGTTCCATCATAAATAGTTAAAGTTGCAATGTTATCTAGTTTATATTGCTATGGATGATTGTATTATAATTATATTATAGATATATATTATAATATACGAGTTCGAGATTAACAAAGAGCAACACACAAAGTAGGGAAACTTCATACAATAATAGTAGGGTTGTGTGTTGCTCTTTGTTAATCTCGAACTCGTATTGTGTCCAGTTTGGATCGTATTTCGTTTTATCCGTGAATATATATATATATATATATATATATATATATATATATATATATATGATTGTATTATAAAAAAAAGTGTTTCAATAATATGTCGCTTGGTAGTAGCACATGTAATGACAGATAACGATTATGTTGGTAAGGTAACAAGCTAGCCTTGAGTAAGCTTATTGAATATGTTATGATGTTTTTAAAGTAGAAATGACAAATGTCAATTGCTTATTGTTTTTTTGTTAGTTTATAGCCCTGAGGATGTTTTAAAATAAAGACGAAACGTTGGCAAAAAGGTGATTCCGTATATTAACCCTGACCAAATTCCAAGAACAAAAAAAGTGTTTGTTATATATATATATATATATATATAATATATATATAATATATATACAAGATAAACGAAAAAACGGTCCGGCAGGACAGATAACACTTAAAATAAACAGTGACATAGACAGAAACATAACAAAAGACTCACTCTTCAATATTTCGAATATTGAAGAGTGAGTCTTTTGTTATGTTTCAGTCTATGTCACTGTTTATTTTAAGTGTTATATATATATATATATATATATATTCATATATATACAGGTTTGATTAAATAATACGCCATATTTACGGTTGACTAGTTTCCTTGTGTATTTCTCAAGGGATCTGAATAATCTTCTTGCACAAACATCTAAATTGTATAGAACATTTCCAATGATTCCATTGTCTTTAAATCTTCCATTTCAGATGATTATTCAGATCCCTTGAGAAATACACAAGGAAACTAGTCAACCGTAAATATGGCGTATTATTTAATCAAACCTGTATAAATGAAGGACTGCTTCCTAAATATACCAAATATATATATATATATATATATATATATATATTATATTTATTTATTTACTCTTCTTTATATAATCTAGGAGGTGTCAGAGCTTGCAGCTACTAGGTGACCAACCACCAGCTACTCGCCAAGCCGACACTCAGTCACGGCCCAGTATTCAGAACAGCAACACCTAAGATATGTATATGAGACAAAATGACGTAGGAAGAATCACAATGAAGAAAAATAAGCTCTGACACCTCCTAGATTATATATATATATGTATTATATATATATATATATATACTTTAACAAATAGGAAGGAACCCAAAAAGTCACAATAAACTCACTTCGATATTTCGACATCCATCGTCATCAGGAAGATGACAACTCGCGTTGACAAGCAAACTGCTATTGTATATATATACACGAGTTCAAAATTCAAGAAGAGTAACACACAGAGTAAGGAAACACACTTACAGACTCAAATTTTCGGGTAATCCGTCTTCAGGAGAAAAGAGAAAGGGAGACCAAGCACATTGTAGACGCAACGGCTAGTAACCGTTAATATATATATATATATAAATTAATAATCAACAATAACTCTTGATATCATATATCGATATCGAATTTTTTCACGATCACTATACATTACTTATAGTAAAGGAAAAGCTGGATTTAATCTATAAATTTCGAAATATAATTTTTTTTTTCTTCATTACTTCTGCTTTCGTTGGATTGTCATTAAATTGGATTTAGAAAATCTTTTTTTTTTTCTTTTTCAAGTCGATAATTATTAGTTCATGATGCAATAGATGATGAGAAGACAGTTTGGTTGAATGATTCAGTTGATGTTTGTGACACGTCAAGCATTACATGTCTGTTCCATTGAGCATCTCTCTCTCTCGCTCACTCTCTCTCTCGCTCACTCTCTCTCTCTCTCTGTCACCATGTCTTTGCTTCACAAGGTAAATTATTGATTCTACCTACCCGCCTCCTATCTAATATCATTGTTATATTTCACTAATTTCTCATCTTGTCACTTTCCTCAAAACTAATTCCTAACAAAATGTTTATTTTGTTTTCTGTTATATTTATTTACAATATTTGTCCTACTGCAAAGAATTAAAGAAAAATCGTCTGAGCAGCTACTCATTTATAGGTAGCCATCATGTTTCTTTGAAGTTGACGAATGTCAAAATATAAAATATTTTGAAGACGGATTGCCAGAAAAGTTGATTTATCAAGTGTTTTTCTTTAATCTCTGTGTTACTCTTCTTCTTTTGATGCCTTGTTTGGATCCTCTTTCCGATTTTATAATATATATAAATATATATAATATTGAAAATGACACCAAATTTAGCTGATACCTGTTTCTTAACAAGTTTCTCAATTTTTTCTAAATAACACTTTCGTTATTTCGTCTACACAATAAAGTACATCTCCGCACAATAAATGGTCGAGATGTTTCGAATGATCAACATTCATCATCAGGACGTGAATAAGATCTAAGTTAAATTATCTGGTTTATTCGGTCATTCGAAACATGTCGACCATAGGAGATGTACTTTATTGTGTAGGCGAAATAACGAGAGTGTTATTTAGAAAAATTGAGAAACTTGTTAAGAAACAGGTATCAGCTAAATGTGGTGTCATTTTCTATAATGTGTGTGTCAAATGACTGCTACCAAAATTTACAAATATATATATATATATATATATGTTATATATATATATATATAATTATATATATATATATATATATTGTTTCGCGCTCCGTTCTTCGACGTGGGGAGATCTCTCTCACTTCGTCCTCTCTTCTAGTCTACTCTCCTGATGACGAACAACAGTTCGAAATATTGAATTCTGTAAGTTTTCTTTGTATTCTCTTTTCTGTGTCGTGCTTTGTGTAATTTAAAGTTATATATATTATATATATATATATATATATATATATATTGTGTTGAACTGAATGTCCTTAATTAAATATACTTTTTTTTTGAGCAGTTTTTCATATTTCCTTGCTAATTTTAAATCGTCTTGATTTAGCTGGTGGATTATTTGAGCGAAGGTATGTTTAATTAAGGCAATTCAGTTCAACACAATATGTATAAAAGAAGGTCTGCTCCCTATTTGTACTAATATATATATATATACATCATGATTTGTTTTTTTGACCCAATACTCATATGTTTCAAGATTTTTGAGGTTTAGGTCTTATGATTGAAAATATTTCTCTCGGTGACGTTTCGACATATATTTTAGTCTTCTTCAGGGCTACAACATGTATTTTTTTTACAATAAGCACTATTACTAAAACAATTTTTGGTTATTATTTTCATTTTAAATTCATTATAAATGAAGGATAATGACTACCTTTCTATTACCCATCATTTATGCATCTTAAATTGAAACAATAACCAACATTGTAGGAGTAATAGTCACTAACTGTAGTAAATCTGTTGTTAAACGCAAATTTAAATATATATATATATATATTTATGTCAAAAATAAATATGCCAAAGAAGACATAAATATATGTCGAAATAATGGTGAGAGAAGCAGTTTCAATCATATGACCTAAATCCTCAAAAATCATAAAATATATATATAATTAAAGTTACAGCTAGAGAACAGAAGAAAAAGGACTAACACTCACGAATCTCGATAATTTCGGTGTCTTGCCGTCTTCAGGAGAGAAGAAAAAAAAAAGAAAAGAAAAAGGAGAAGAAATGAAGGAACGGAGACGTAAATGCGTCCACTGGCCGATGTAAACAACGATACAATTACACGCAGTGCAGCCACCTTACCTTATATATATATATATATATTCATATGCCTCCTTGGGGCTCGTTCTCCTCCTGGTCTTAACCTGTACCGTTAATTATTTTTTATTTTATTATTATTTTATTATTTATTTGTTATTATTATTATTTCGTATTTTATATATTTTTTATATATTTTTTATCTTGTTTTCTAAATAAATATTGGAGGGATTTCTATTTTTCCTCTCCTCCGCTGGGGGGCAGCATTGCGGTGGTTCCACGAGTTACTCTGGAGGCCAGTAGCAGTTTGCTTCTCAATGCGAGTACTTTGCACTTCTTCCCGATGACGACGGATGTTGAAATATCGAAGTGAGTTCTGTAGTGTCTTTCTGTGTTCTTTTCTATGTGTTAAAGTGTATATATATATAACTGAAAAAAACGACACATAAAGAACGAGAACACTTACTGGATCAATATTTCGAACCGACGTTTGTCATCAGGAAGAGAGTAGAAGGGAAGAAGAAGAGCGACGTGCGTTCAAGATTGTGCGTGGAATGCGACTCCACTCCATATATATATATATATATATATATATATATTATATATACAATTAAAAGAAACGGTCCAGCGGACTTTTTTAATAAAATAAATTCAAAACGAAGGAAACACAGAGAAAGACACAGACATAACTCACATCGATATTTCGACCATCGTCGTCATCAGGAGGTGTGAAGAGCGAAGTGTCCCGCAGTAAGACAGGGCGGTGACTCTGAGTCATATATATATATATAAGTAATACAAGACAAGTAATAAAAAAACAGGTACAATATCAGACAGGAAATAAGACAAACAAAAAATGAAAGTACAAAATCATATTTAAATAGTTCGACTCCTTAATGGAATACTACTCCACGATTACTACCTCAGTTAAATGAAAATGACGCAATTTTTTTTCTTCATGAATGATATGTTGTTGTCTGTTGTTTGAGTTAACTTTGTTTTTTTTTTTCTGTTTTGATTACCAATTGATATCTATAATAACACTTGGTTCGACTTATTGTTTGTTTCTTCAAGTTTAATAACCAAAAGGATGATTATTTTCCATCTTCTATAAGCTATAAGCTAAAAGCAAAAATTGTTTTCATCTTCAAAAGCTATAAGCTAAAAGTAAAAAGGAAGACACACTTATAGGGAGTTACAGTTATGAATAGTTTATTGCTTAACTGTGAGATCGCATGTCTTCCATTTCAATCGATGCTTTCCTCCCTCTCTCACCCCCCCCCCCCACCACCCCCTACCCTCCATCACAACCCCTAAAAACCAACCCCTTTAACGCCATCAAGACACCGAAAACCATTCTTCTAGTAAATCCTCCTCTAATCATCTGCTTTAAATAAACAAAAAAGGGACCGACTTTCCCCAAAATTTAATTTCACCAAAATTAATTGATTTCTGTCTTCAAATTGAAACATTTTAATCACTATTCTATTTAAATTTGTTTAAGAAACTCGATTTAAATTAATCCTTCTATCCAATAAAGAAAACAGTATCCTTATATCCTGTGTTTAAGCATCACTTAAACAGGGCTGCCACAACTTAAATATTTCAAACAAAAGATTTACCTCTTTCTTCAATATATATATTAACAAACTTTATTAAATAAAAATATATACAAAACTATGTTTATGTTTATCAGGATTCGGTCAGTTCTTCAGGTTCAAATTAAACTCACAATGCCAACATTTCGGTTTTTATTTAAAACTGTTTTCATAGGCCTATAAAAACAGAGGAAATATAAGAAATAATTCAATCGTTCAAAAATAAAACATACACAAAAAGCGCTATTTGTTACAAATAAGAAATTACAATAGAAATTTTTGACTATAGGTTAGTGAGAGAACTTACACAATTATAAATTTTGAAACAGAAAAACTAATATTACATTACAAATTATTTTACAAAGAAAAGTACTCTGTGGATTTCAACAACAACTGTAGTCTGAATGAACACGTGACACTGAACTGAAATAAACAAGCAACCCCAAAAAGTCACTAACACAATTTTTCATCCATCAACAATGTTTACATTAATACACCCGAATAAATACTATTTAAATTTGAAATATCACTTCTATAATTAACGGATGATTGGTCCTTTCTAATATGAGCCGTTTATTTTGAAAGTGGCCTAATTCCATTTTCCAAAAAAATTTAGCTAGCTATTTAAATAATTACATTTTTACGTTATCTTTACCTTTTACAGCAAATTGTACAAAATTTATTTAAAATTACTAAGTTTTTTTATAACAAAAATTAGTTGATAAATAAAATGACAATATTATTAAATTTTGTAAAACGCAAACCCTTAAATATCTCGATTTTAACATAAATGGAATTAGGCCACTTTCAAAATAAGCGGCTCATATATAACATTTCCAGAATTTTTCTTCTCTGTTCATCCATTTTTTTTTAATATTATTTTTATTTCATCAAAAACAAAATTCTAACCTTCATTAATTTATGTTCTGTTAATGCAGTGGCATTAATTTTCTTTTTTCTTATACAATAACTGCTGGTAAGTCCTTTCTATCAAAAAACGACTGGTTTATCCATAATAAACTTTGTTACAGTCTTTTTATTTTATCGCATATATAATATTACTCTGTAATTGTTTTTATATATAAATATATATTTAATTGTTTTGTAAGGTCACTCCTCTTAAATTAATATCAGGGTTGTTCGAAGGTCTGAGAAGTTGGTTCATAGGAAACCTGGATGGGACTGGGCGGTTTGCGGTTTTTTTATCCCTCTTTCTTTTTCTGAGTTGTAATTAAGACTAACAAAAGCCTCTTTTTGACAATGAGGATTGATTTGTAAGTGACCCATGGTCTGGGAGTAGAAGGTAGTGTGCTCGGGTTCAGACGAGTTTTAGTCCATTATAGCATATATCCTAAACTCTAAACCCTCTACCACAGTATCAAGGCAATGTTTCATTATATCGCCTCTGCAAGGAAATCTCAAATCAATTGTCCCAATACAATCCAAAACCCAAAACCCCTTTTTTTTCAATTCATCGTATCAGAAGAAACATCAGAAAGGAACTGGAAATAAATCAAAAACCTGTAAGACCAAATATCTCAGGTCTAGTGTAAACCTATAAACATTTCAAATTACCATAGCCTAACTGTTACCTTCTTTTATCAGTGTGATATGCATTTTGATTGTGTTATTGTTTTTTCTTATAATTATTTATTCTTTCTTTAATAAATAAGTAACTGACTAGCATTGTGGATAAAACATATGAACAATTGTTATTGGATGTATTTGCAATTTCAAACAACTTATTAGTAAGCTAGAAAAAGGATCCAGAAAGATTTTAATCAAATATGTATTAACGAAAGTCTGCTGCCTAATATATATATATAATATATATATCTTAATCTATTTATTACCTATTAGTCCATTATACCGTTG